>JAMRYB010000004.1:0-329762 GCA_024447235.1 Panagrellus sp. LJ2285 | reverse complement strand
ATTAAAAACAAAGTCAGCAGGGTGGATTTGATCGATTACAACCGAGGAACAATGCAAAACAAGCGAGAAAGGGGGTACCGATATGGGGGTACAAAGTGCTTCGAATATGGTCGATTTTGGCACTTTTGAAGTGGGGAATGGCACTATTTGGTATGAAAATATTGAAAACAGAATCAGGACAATCGATTTGATCAGTTGCGATCGAGAAACGGTGCGAAATGGGCGAGAAAACGGGCTGGGACAAATCCACCTTAAAAAGTGATTAGAGCAAAATTTGAGTGAAAAAACGCAGGAAAAAATTCTAATCAAAAAAAAATTTTGGAATTCCGATGTTTTTGACATCGGAATCGATAGACCAGGTGCCAGAAGGCTTAAAAACCTGTATTGCACGGTATGTAGCCGGCATCATGACACCAGAATCCGGCTTCGAAGATTCTGAGGCCTCGGACGACAAAGTGTCGTCGTTGGGGCCGGATTTGGAGGCATTTTGAGGGCAATAGCAATCAAGTGAGGTCGAATAGGTGTTAAGAGCATGCTAAATGAGAGTACAAAATTGTGTTTGCGCAACATTCTGCTTGTCTGCCGATCTCTGCGGCATCAATGGACATCACATTTCGGGCGCAGAAGACGGCCGGACAGGCGCAAAACCACGAAGCTCTCGCCGTTAACCTCTAACTTGACGACTATGTCGTTGGTATTAAAACCCATATTTGAGGTTAGTATTACGACCGCTCATGATTAAAATCATGTGGTGGTGCCGAAAACAAATTTTGCAACAGCATTGCCTCGGGCGATGCAACTTGAAGCAATCAAAAGGCGTCGGAAATTAGTGCATTCTGTCGTCAAAGTGACACAGCCGGCACCTTGCTTTCAACATACATTTTCGGCGAATTAGCATCGCCAAACGGCAACGCATATCCAAAATTTAGTTGGTTACCACCGCATGGCATTGCCACGGGCAGAGAATTAACACAAACCTCAAACTTGGGTAATTAAACCGAAGATGAAAACCCAAATGCGGGCTATGTCCCATCAATGCATGTGTATTTGCGTGTGTCCCGGGCTTTCCTCACAAAATCATGAGACATTTAGCCTTGTCGGGAGATTACAGAGAGACAGTGATAGGCGTGAACAATGCTCAAAACGCGCATGCAATGCGGTTGACACGCAAAGGAGGAAGGTCGCTTGCGGTCATACCACGTTGAATGAACGCCATCCCGTCCGATCTGGCATGTTAAGCAACGTAGGGATTGGTTAGTACCTGGATCGGAGACGTCCTGGGAATCCCAATTGCTGCAAGCTTTTTGCCGTTTCGGACGGTGGTTATGGCACCGTTGTGCCACTTTTTTTGCATGAAATTATTAAAAACAAAGTCAGCAGGGTGGATTTGATCGATTACAACCGAGGAACAATGCAAAACAAGCGAGAAAGGGGGTACCGATATGGGGGTACAAAGTGCTTCGAATATGGTCGATTTTGGCACTTTTGAAGTGGGGAATGGCACTATTTGGTATGAAAATATTGAAAACAGAATCAGGACAATCGATTTGATCAGTTGCGATCGAGAAACGGTGCGAAATGGGCGAGAAAACGGGCTGGGACAAATCCACCTTAAAAAGTGATTAGAGCAAAATTTGAGTGAAAAAACGCAGGAAAAAATTCTAATCAAAAAAAAATTTTGGAATTCCGATGTTTTTGACATCGGAATCGATAGACCAGGTGCCAGAAGGCTTAAAAACCTGTATTGCACGGTATGTAGCCGGCATCATGACACCAGAATCCGGCTTCGAAGATTCTGAGGCCTCGGACGACAAAGTGTCGTCGTTGGGCCGGATTTGGAGGCATTTTGAGGGCAATAGCAATCAAGTGAGGTCGAATAGGTGTTAAGAGCATGCTAAATGAGAGTACAAAATTGTGTTTGCGCAACATTCTGCTTGTCTGCCGATCTCTGCGGCATCAATGGACATCACATTTCGGGCGCAGAAGACGGCCGGACAGGCGCAAAACCACGAAGCTCTCGCCGTTAACCTCTAACTTGACGACTATGTCGTTGGTATTAAAACCCATATTTGAGGTTAGTATTACGACCGCTCATGATTAAAATCATGTGGTGGTGCCGAAAACAAATTTTGCAACAGCATTGCCTCGGGCGATGCAACTTGAAGCAATCAAAAGGCGTCGGAAATTAGTGCATTCTGTCGTCAAAGTGACACAGCCGGCACCTTGCTTTCAACATACATTTTCGGTGAATTAGCATCGCCAAACGGCAACGCATATCCAAAATTTAGTTGGTTACCACCGCATGGCATTGCCACGGGCAGAGAATTAACACAAACCTCAAACTTGGGTAATTAAACCGAAGATGAAAACCCAAATGCGGGCTATGTCCCATCAATGCATGTGTATTTGCGTGTGTCCCGGGCTTTCCTCACAAAATCATGAGACATTTAGCCTTGTCGGGAGATTACAGAGAGACAGTGATAGGCGTGAACAATGCTCAAAACGCGCATGCAATGCGGTTGACACGCAAAGGAGGAAGGTCGCTTGCGGTCATACCACGTTGAATGAACGCCATCCCGTCCGATCTGGCATGTTAAGCAACGTAGGGATTGGTTAGTACCTGGATCGGAGACGTCCTGGGAATCCCAATTGCTGCAAGCTTTTTGCCGTTTCGGACGGTGGTTATGGCACCGTTGTGCCACTTTTTTTGCATGAAATTATTAAAAACAAAGTCAGCAGGGTGGATTTGATCGATTACAACCGAGGAACAATGCAAAACAAGCGAGAAAGGGGGTACCGATATGGGGGTACAAAGTGCTTCGAATATGGTCGATTTTGGCACTTTTGAAGTGGGGAATGGCACTATTTGGTATGAAAATATTGAAAACAGAATCAGGACAATCGATTTGATTGGTTCCGATCGAGAACCGGTGCGAAACGGGCGAGAAAAAGGGTTGGGACAAATCCACCTTAAAAAGTGATTAGAGCAAAATTTGAGTGAAAAAACGCAGGAAAAAATTCTAATCAAAAAAAAATTTTGGAATTCCGATGTTTTTGACATCGGAATCGATAGACCAGGTGCCAGAAGGCTTAAAAACCTGTATTGCACGGTATGTAGCCGGCATCATGACACCAGAATCCGGCTTCGAAGATTCTGAGGCCTCGGACGACAAAGTGTCGTCGTTGGGGCCGGATTTGGAGGCATTTTGAGGGCAATAGCAATCAAGTGAGGTCGAATAGGTGTTAAGAGCATGCTAAATGAGAGTACAAAATTGTGTTTGCGCAACATTCTGCTTGTCTGCCGATCTCTGCGGCATCAATGGACATCACGTTTCGGGCGCAGAAGACGGCCGGACAGGCGCAAAACCACGAAGCTCTCGCCGTTAACCTCTAACTTGACGACTATGTCGTTGGTATTAAAACCCATATTTGAGGTTAGTATTACGACCGCTCATGATTAAAATCATGTGGTGGTGCCGAAAACAAATTTTGCAACAGCATTGCCTCGGGCGATGCAACTTGAAGCAATCAAAAGGCGTCGGAAATTAGTGCATTCTGTCGTCAAAGTGACACAGCCGGCACCTTGCTTTCAACATACATTTTCGGTGAATTAGCATCGCCAAACGGCAACGCATATCCAAAATTTAGTTGGTTACCACCGCATGGCATTGCCACGGGCAGAGAATTAACACAAACCTCAAACTTGGGTAATTAAACCGAAGATGAAAACCCAAATGCGGGCTATGTCCCATCAATGCATGTGTATTTGCGTGTGTCCCGGGCTTTCCTCACAAAATCATGAGACATTTAGCCTTGTCGGGAGATTACAGAGAGACAGTGATAGGCGTGAACAATGCTCAAAACGCGCATGCAATGCGGTTGACACGCAAAGGAGGGAGGTCGCTTGCGGTCATACCACGTTGAATGAACGCCATCCCGTCCGATCTGGCATGTTAAGCAACGTAGGGATTGGTTAGTACCTGGATCGGAGACGTCCTGGGAATCCCAATTGCTGCAAGCTTTTTGCCGTATCGGACGGTGGTTATGGCACCGTTGTGCCACTTTTTTTGCATGAAATGATTAAAAACAAAGTCAGCAGGGTGGATTTGATCGATACAACCGAGGAACAATGCAAAACAAGCGAGAAAGGGGGTACCGATATGGGGGTACAAAGTGCTTCGAATATGGTCGATTTTGGCACTTTTGAAGTGGGGAATGGCACTATTTGGTATGAAAATATTGAAAACAGGATCAGGACAATCGATTTGATTGGTTCCGATCGAGAACCGGTGCGAAACGGGCGAGAAAAAGGGTTGGGACAAATCCACCTTAAAAAGTGATTAGAGCAAAATTTGAGTGAAAAAACGCAGGAAAAAATTCTAATCAAAAAAAAATTTTGGAATTCCGATGTTTTTGACATCGGAATCGATAGACCAGGTGCCAGAAGGCTTAAAAACCTGTATTGCACGGTATGTAGCCGGCATCATGACACCAGAATCCGGCTTCGAAGATTCTGAGGCCTCGGACGACAAAGTGTCGTCGTTGGGGCCGGATTTGGAGGCATTTTGAGGGCAATAGCAATCAAGTGAGGTCGAATAGGTGTTAAGAGCATGCTAAATGAGAGTACAAAATTGTGTTTGCGCAACATTCTGCTTGTCTGCCGATCTCTGCGGCATCAATGGACATCACGTTTCGGGCGCAGAAGACGGCCGGACAGGCGCAAAACCACGAAGCTCTCGCCGTTAACCTCTAACTTGACGACTATGTCGTTGGTATTAAAACCCATATTTGAGGTTAGTATTACGACCGCTCATGATTAAAATCATGTGGTGGTGCCGAAAACAAATTTTGCAACAGCATTGCCTCGGGCGATGCAACTTGAAGCAATCAAAAGGCGTCGGAAATTAGTGCATTCTGTCGTCAAAGTGACACAGCCGGCACCTTGCTTTCAACATACATTTTCGGTGAATTAGCATCGCCAAACGGCAACGCATATCCAAAATTTAGTTGGTTACCACCGCATGGCATTGCCACGGGCAGAGAATTAACACAAACCTCAAACTTGGGTAATTAAACCGAAGATGAAAACCCAAATGCGGGCTATGTCCCATCAATGCATGTGTATTTGCGTGTGTCCCGGGCTTTCCTCACAAAATCATGAGACATTTAGCCTTGTCGGGAGATTACAGAGAGACAGTGATAGGCGTGAACAATGCTCAAAACGCGCATGCAATGCGGTTGACACGCAAAGGAGGAAGGTCGCTTGCGGTCATACCACGTTGAATGAACGCCATCCCGTCCGATCTGGCATGTTAAGCAACGTAGGGATTGGTTAGTACCTGGATCGGAGACGTCCTGGGAATCCCAATTGCTGCAAGCTTTTTGCCGTATCGGACGGTGGTTATGGCACCGTTGTGCCACTTTTTTTGCATGAAATGATTAAAAACAAAGTCAGCAGGGTGGATTTGATCGATACAACCGAGGAACAATGCAAAACAAGCGAGAAAGGGGGTACCGATATGGGGGTACAAAGTGCTTCGAATATGGTCGATTTTGGCACTTTTGAAGTGGGGAATGGCACTATTTGGTATGAAAATATTGAAAACAGGATCAGGACAATCGATTTGATTGGTTCCGATCGAGAACCGGTGCGAAACGGGCGAGAAAAAGGGTTGGGACAAATCCACCTTAAAAAGTGATTAGAGCAAAATTTGAGTGAAAAAACGCAGGAAAAAATTCTAATCAAAAAAAAATTTTGGAATTCCGATGTTTTTGACATCGGAATCGATAGACCAGGTGCCAGAAGGCTTAAAAACCTGTATTGCACGGTATGTAGCCGGCATCATGACACCAGAATCCGGCTTCGAAGATTCTGAGGCCTCGGACGACAAAGTGTCGTCGTTGGGGCCGGATTTGGAGGCATTTTGAGGGCAATAGCAATCAAGTGAGGTCGAATAGGTGTTAAGAGCATGCTAAATGAGAGTACAAAATTGTGTTTGCGCAACATTCTGCTTGTCTGCCGATCTCTGCGGCATCAATGGACATCACGTTTCGGGCGCAGAAGACGGCCGGACAGGCGCAAAACCACGAAGCTCTCGCCGTTAACCTCTAACTTGACGACTATGTCGTTGGTATTAAAACCCATATTTGAGGTTAGTATTACGACCGCTCATGATTAAAATCATGTGGTGGTGCCGAAAACAAATTTTGCAACAGCATTGCCTCGGGCGATGCAACTTGAAGCAATCAAAAGGCGTCGGAAATTAGTGCATTCTGTCGTCAAAGTGACACAGCCGGCACCTTGCTTTCAACATACATTTTCGGTGAATTAGCATCGCCAAACGGCAACGCATATCCAAAATTTAGTTGGTTACCACCGCATGGCATTGCCACGGGCAGAGAATTAACACAAACCTCAAACTTGGGTAATTAAACCGAAGATGAAAACCCAAATGCGGGCTATGTCCCATCAATGCATGTGTATTTGCGTGTGTCCCGGGCTTTCCTCACAAAATCATGAGACATTTAGCCTTGTCGGGAGATTACAGAGAGACAGTGATAGGCGTGAACAATGCTCAAAACGCGCATGCAATGCGGTTGACACGCAAAGGAGGAAGGTCGCTTGCGGTCATACCACGTTGAATGAACGCCATCCCGTCCGATCTGGCATGTTAAGCAACGTAGGGATTGGTTAGTACCTGGATCGGAGACGTCCTGGGAATCCCAATTGCTGCAAGCTTTTTGCCGTTTCGGACGGTGGTTATGGCACCGTTGTGCCACTTTTTTTGCATGAAATTATTAAAAACAAAGTCAGCAGGGTGGATTTGATCGATTACAACCGAGGAACAATGCAAAACAAGCGAGAAAGGGGGTACCGATATGGGGGTACAAAGTGCTTCGAATATGGTCGATTTTGGCACTTTTGAAGTGGGGAATGGCACTATTTGGTATGAAAATATTGAAAACAGAATCAGGACAATCGATTTGATTGGTTCCGATCGAGAACCGGTGCGAAACGGGCGAGAAAAAGGGTTGGGACAAATCCACCTTAAAAAGTGATTAGAGCAAAATTTGAGTGAAAAAACGCAGGAAAAAATTCTAATCAAAAAAAAATTTTGGAATTCCGATGTTTTTGACATCGGAATCGATAGACCAGGTGCCAGAAGGCTTAAAAACCTGTATTGCACGGTATGTAGCCGGCATCATGACACCAGAATCCGGCTTCGAAGATTCTGAGGCCTCGGACGACAAAGTGTCGTCGTTGGGGCCGGATTTGGAGGCATTTTGAGGGCAATAGCAATCAAGTGAGGTCGAATAGGTGTTAAGAGCATGCTAAATGAGAGTACAAAATTGTGTTTGCGCAACATTCTGCTTGTCTGCCGATCTCTGCGGCATCAATGGACATCACGTTTCGGGCGCAGAAGACGGCCGGACAGGCGCAAAACCACGAAGCTCTCGCCGTTAACCTCTAACTTGACGACTATGTCGTTGGTATTAAAACCCATATTTGAGGTTAGTATTACGACCGCTCATGATTAAAATCATGTGGTGGTGCCGAAAACAAATTTTGCAACAGCATTGCCTCGGGCGATGCAACTTGAAGCAATCAAAAGGCGTCGGAAATTAGTGCATTCTGTCGTCAAAGTGACACAGCCGGCACCTTGCTTTCAACATACATTTTCGGTGAATTAGCATCGCCAAACGGCAACGCATATCCAAAATTTAGTTGGTTACCACCGCATGGCATTGCCACGGGCAGAGAATTAACACAAACCTCAAACTTGGGTAATTAAACCGAAGATGAAAACCCAAATGCGGGCTATGTCCCATCAATGCATGTGTATTTGCGTGTGTCCCGGGCTTTCCTCACAAAATCATGAGACATTTAGCCTTGTCGGGAGATTACAGAGAGACAGTGATAGGCGTGAACAATGCTCAAAACGCGCATGCAATGCGGTTGACACGCAAAGGAGGAAGGTCGCTTGCGGTCATACCACGTTGAATGAACGCCATCCCGTCCGATCTGGCATGTTAAGCAACGTAGGGATTGGTTAGTACCTGGATCGGAGACGTCCTGGGAATCCCAATTGCTGCAAGCTTTTTGCCGTATCGGACGGTGGTTATGGCACCGTTGTGCCACTTTTTTTGCATGAAATGATTAAAAACAAAGTCAGCAGGGTGGATTTGATCGATACAACCGAGGAACAATGCAAAACAAGCGAGAAAGGGGGGTACCGATATGGGGGTACAAAGTGCTTCGAATATGGTCGATTTTGGCACTTTTGAAGTGGGGAATGGCACTATTTGGTATGAAAATATTGAAAACAGGATCAGGACAATCGATTTGATTGGTTCCGATCGAGAACCGGTGCGAAACGGGCGAGAAAAAGGGTTGGGACAAATCCACCTTAAAAAGTGATTAGAGCAAAATTTGAGTGAAAAAACGCAGGAAAAAATTCTAATCAAAAAAAAATTTTGGAATTCCGATGTTTTTGACATCGGAATCGATAGACCAGGTGCCAGAAGGCTTAAAAACCTGTATTGCACGGTATGTAGCCGGCATCATGACACCAGAATCCGGCTTCGAAGATTCTGAGGCCTCGGACGACAAAGTGTCGTCGTTGGGGCCGGATTTGGAGGCATTTTGAGGGCAATAGCAATCAAGTGAGGTCGAATAGGTGTTAAGAGCATGCTAAATGAGAGTACAAAATTGTGTTTGCGCAACATTCTGCTTGTCTGCCGATCTCTGCGGCATCAATGGACATCACGTTTCGGGCGCAGAAGACGGCCGGACAGGCGCAAAACCACGAAGCTCTCGCCGTTAACCTCTAACTTGACGACTATGTCGTTGGTATTAAAACCCATATTTGAGGTTAGTATTACGACCGCTCATGATTAAAATCATGTGGTGGTGCCGAAAACAAATTTTGCAACAGCATTGCCTCGGGCGATGCAACTTGAAGCAATCAAAAGGCGTCGGAAATTAGTGCATTCTGTCGTCAAAGTGACACAGCCGGCACCTTGCTTTCAACATACATTTTCGGTGAATTAGCATCGCCAAACGGCAACGCATATCCAAAATTTAGTTGGTTACCACCGCATGGCATTGCCACGGGCAGAGAATTAACACAAACCTCAAACTTGGGTAATTAAACCGAAGATGAAAACCCAAATGCGGGCTATGTCCCATCAATGCATGTGTATTTGCGTGTGTCCCGGGCTTTCCTCACAAAATCATGAGACATTTAGCCTTGTCGGGAGATTACAGAGAGACAGTGATAGGCGTGAACAATGCTCAAAACGCGCATGCAATGCGGTTGACACGCAAAGGAGGGAGGTCGCTTGCGGTCATACCACGTTGAATGAACGCCATCCCGTCCGATCTGGCATGTTAAGCAACGTAGGGATTGGTTAGTACCTGGATCGGAGACGTCCTGGGAATCCCAATTGCTGCAAGCTTTTTGCCGTATCGGACGGTGGTTATGGCACCGTTGTGCCACTTTTTTTGCATGAAATGATTAAAAACAAAGTCAGCAGGGTGGATTTGATCGATACAACCGAGGAACAATGCAAAACAAGCGAGAAAGGGGGTACCGATATGGGGGTACAAAGTGCTTCGAATATGGTCGATTTTGGCACTTTTGAAGTGGGGAATGGCACTATTTGGTATGAAAATATTGAAAACAGGATCAGGACAATCGATTTGATTGGTTCCGATCGAGAACCGGTGCGAAACGGGCGAGAAAAAGGGTTGGGACAAATCCACCTTAAAAAGTGATTAGAGCAAAATTTGAGTGAAAAAACGCAGGAAAAAATTCTAATCAAAAAAAAATTTTGGAATTCCGATGTTTTTGACATCGGAATCGATAGACCAGGTGCCAGAAGGCTTAAAAACCTGTATTGCACGGTATGTAGCCGGCATCATGACACCAGAATCCGGCTTCGAAGATTCTGAGGCCTCGGACGACAAAGTGTCGTCGTTGGGGCCGGATTTGGAGGCATTTTGAGGGCAATAGCAATCAAGTGAGGTCGAATAGGTGTTAAGAGCATGCTAAATGAGAGTACAAAATTGTGTTTGCGCAACATTCTGCTTGTCTGCCGATCTCTGCGGCATCAATGGACATCACGTTTCGGGCGCAGAAGACGGCCGGACAGGCGCAAAACCACGAAGCTCTCGCCGTTAACCTCTAACTTGACGACTATGTCGTTGGTATTAAAACCCATATTTGAGGTTAGTATTACGACCGCTCATGATTAAAATCATGTGGTGGTGCCGAAAACAAATTTTGCAACAGCATTGCCTCGGGCGATGCAACTTGAAGCAATCAAAAGGCGTCGGAAATTAGTGCATTCTGTCGTCAAAGTGACACAGCCGGCACCTTGCTTTCAACATACATTTTCGGTGAATTAGCATCGCCAAACGGCAACGCATATCCAAAATTTAGTTGGTTACCACCGCATGGCATTGCCACGGGCAGAGAATTAACACAAACCTCAAACTTGGGTAATTAAACCGAAGATGAAAACCCAAATGCGGGCTATGTCCCATCAATGCATGTGTATTTGCGTGTGTCCCGGGCTTTCCTCACAAAATCATGAGACATTTAGCCTTGTCGGGAGATTACAGAGAGACAGTGATAGGCGTGAACAATGCTCAAAACGCGCATGCAATGCGGTTGACACGCAAAGGAGGGAGGTCGCTTGCGGTCATACCACGTTGAATGAACGCCATCCCGTCCGATCTGGCATGTTAAGCAACGTAGGGATTGGTTAGTACCTGGATCGGAGACGTCCTGGGAATCCCAATTGCTGCAAGCTTTTTGCCGTATCGGACGGTGGTTATGGCACCGTTGTGCCACTTTTTTTGCATGAAATGATTAAAAACAAAGTCAGCAGGGTGGATTTGATCGATACAACCGAGGAACAATGCAAAACAAGCGAGAAAGGGGGTACCGATATGGGGGTACAAAGTGCTTCGAATATGGTCGATTTTGGCACTTTTGAAGTGGGGAATGGCACTATTTGGTATGAAAATATTGAAAACAGGATCAGGACAATCGATTTGATTGGTTCCGATCGAGAACCGGTGCGAAACGGGCGAGAAAAAGGGTTGGGACAAATCCACCTTAAAAAGTGATTAGAGCAAAATTTGAGTGAAAAAACGCAGGAAAAAATTCTAATCAAAAAAAAATTTTGGAATTCCGATGTTTTTGACATCGGAATCGATAGACCAGGTGCCAGAAGGCTTAAAAACCTGTATTGCACGGTATGTAGCCGGCATCATGACACCAGAATCCGGCTTCGAAGATTCTGAGGCCTCGGACGACAAAGTGTCGTCGTTGGGGCCGGATTTGGAGGCATTTTGAGGGCAATAGCAATCAAGTGAGGTCGAATAGGTGTTAAGAGCATGCTAAATGAGAGTACAAAATTGTGTTTGCGCAACATTCTGCTTGTCTGCCGATCTCTGCGGCATCAATGGACATCACGTTTCGGGCGCAGAAGACGGCCGGACAGGCGCAAAACCACGAAGCTCTCGCCGTTAACCTCTAACTTGACGACTATGTCGTTGGTATTAAAACCCATATTTGAGGTTAGTATTACGACCGCTCATGATTAAAATCATGTGGTGGTGCCGAAAACAAATTTTGCAACAGCATTGCCTCGGGCGATGCAACTTGAAGCAATCAAAAGGCGTCGGAAATTAGTGCATTCTGTCGTCAAAGTGACACAGCCGGCACCTTGCTTTCAACATACATTTTCGGTGAATTAGCATCGCCAAACGGCAACGCATATCCAAAATTTAGTTGGTTACCACCGCATGGCATTGCCACGGGCAGAGAATTAACACAAACCTCAAACTTGGGTAATTAAACCGAAGATGAAAACCCAAATGCGGGCTATGTCCCATCAATGCATGTGTATTTGCGTGTGTCCCGGGCTTTCCTCACAAAATCATGAGACATTTAGCCTTGTCGGGAGATTACAGAGAGACAGTGATAGGCGTGAACAATGCTCAAAACGCGCATGCAATGCGGTTGACACGCAAAGGAGGGAGGTCGCTTGCGGTCATACCACGTTGAATGAACGCCATCCCGTCCGATCTGGCATGTTAAGCAACGTAGGGATTGGTTAGTACCTGGATCGGAGACGTCCTGGGAATCCCAATTGCTGCAAGCTTTTTGCCGTATCGGACGGTGGTTATGGCACCGTTGTGCCACTTTTTTTGCATGAAATGATTAAAAACAAAGTCAGCAGGGTGGATTTGATCGATACAACCGAGGAACAATGCAAAACAAGCGAGAAAGGGGGTACCGATATGGGGGTACAAAGTGCTTCGAATATGGTCGATTTTGGCACTTTTGAAGTGGGGAATGGCACTATTTGGTATGAAAATATTGAAAACAGGATCAGGACAATCGATTTGATTGGTTCCGATCGAGAACCGGTGCGAAACGGGCGAGAAAAAGGGTTGGGACAAATCCACCTTAAAAAGTGATTAGAGCAAAATTTGAGTGAAAAAACGCAGGAAAAAATTCTAATCAAAAAAAAATTTTGGAATTCCGATGTTTTTGACATCGGAATCGATAGACCAGGTGCCAGAAGGCTTAAAAACCTGTATTGCACGGTATGTAGCCGGCATCATGACACCAGAATCCGGCTTCGAAGATTCTGAGGCCTCGGACGACAAAGTGTCGTCGTTGGGGCCGGATTTGGAGGCATTTTGAGGGCAATAGCAA
The DNA here is from genome assembly GCA_024447235.1 of Panagrellus sp. LJ2285. Lineage (NCBI taxonomy): Eukaryota > Metazoa > Nematoda > Chromadorea > Rhabditida > Panagrolaimidae > Panagrellus > Panagrellus sp. LJ2285. Next base: position 317,025 of record JAMRYB010000004.1, on the reverse strand, counting down.
TCAAGTGAGGTCGAATAGGTGTTAAGAGCATGCTAAACATGAAAAGGGGCACATAACGGTGGGAATTCACAACATGGGATGAAACTCGATATCAGTGATCTTATTTTAATCGAGCCATCATTAGTTTCATTCACTTTTGCAGAATTTTTGTAAATCTACGAAAACCCTTAATTGGCATTAATCCCGCTTGCTTTATTTGAAATCAAGTCTTTAAAATCAAATTTACAGGTAGGCAAAGATTTATCTGCGATTGTATTGAGCTCAACGACGATTTTTGTTGTCTGTGCAAGTGCGAATTAAAGACCACCATCGACGCTTGCATTCCTTACACAAAAACTACACACAGCGCAGGTTAGCTCATTTTAATAGCACAAAGTTTCTAAAAATATCGTGCCGAGCGCACAATCCAAGAGCTGTTATCTGACCTGAAATGACCAATGAAAGCAGTTGGATGTCGTTTCTACTTCAGTAACAAACTTTGTTAGTGCATTGCCGGTGGCGAATTCTTGAAACAGGCTGAGGAGGTATACAAATAGTTTTCATATCCTTGATGAAGGGTCTGTTGATAAAAAAAAATATTGGGATGCCGAATCGATCGGTGCCAACGGCTAAAGTGAAACAGATTTTAACCATATTTTTTTGAACTTTGTGATTATTGGCATTTGTACGTGTGTACCAGGTGACAAAAGGCTTTTAGACATGCATTTGATGATGTGATGCCAATAACGCAATGATCACCGGCTTCTTAAAGTAAGATTGAAACCAACGATTACAATGGAATAAAACGTTAGTGATTTCCGTTTCGAACGCGGCGCTTCTTTGCGTTCGCTGTGCATTAACTTTTCATTATTTGTCTTGTCTCATTAGCCATCCATCAATTTTACACATAGTTTTTTGAATGGCGCGCCCGCATTCGGTGGTCTTGTTAGCATTTGAGTTGATCGAAACATATTAATTTTGACACATTCAAGGTGTGTTGAACGCCCTACTTTTTATCAGTTCATGAAATCTGATTTACTGGGGGTTAAATGAATTACAGAACACATGTAGTCTATAACTGTTTCTGATGCTTTCAAGTGAACGAACGCTAATGTGTGACAATAACCCATCGAATGGTTCTTTATTTAATGAAATTGAGACAAGCATTCCTGATTTAGAAAAGCTTATCACTGAACTCCGACAGATGTCTTATTCTCGTGACGGTGAAATTTTTCTTCTCAGGTTTGTTCTTCAAAGAGATCTCGGTATGAAAAAGTACCTTTTTAGGGAACAACTTTTAGCGCAATGGCGATTGTTGGTGGAAAAAGATAGAGAGATAATCTTTCTAAAGACAGAAGTTGACTTGATTTTGCAAGCTGTGCGTAATAAAGATTATGCGATTGATTGGTTTGGTGATGAAGCGTTCCGGAAACATGAAAGCTCCAGAAAGACAACTGTGTTTACATTTTTTGCAAAGCTCTGTCCTCGCTTTATGAAATGCTTTCTTTGAGTTTTACTTTTGTGTACGATTTTGTGTTAATAAACTTGCATAAAAACAACATTTATAACAGTTTCATCAGTGTTGTACAGATATTTAGGCGGCTAAAAGAAGATGTTTAATAGCCAGGAGCAGTGCGAGGAGTCGGGCAGTGAGAGCATCCGCCGGCTTCGCCTTGAGAGCCGAGTTCACCAGCAGGACCTTCAGAATCATCTTGACGTCGTGCATGGCATCAAGTGTCGCTGATCACGTCGTCGGCAGCACTAATGTAAGTTTGACTCCCTTTTCAACTTCCCAATAGGTGGAGTGGGTGAAAATCCGTCAAATACTGATCAAAGTATTGGAATTTCACCCATTCCATCGCGGATATGACATGTGCGCGGAAGCCTATGCCCAAATTTTCATTTGGCTCCCGTACTTTGTCAAATCCACCCATATTTGGGTTTTATTGATAAAATTACCGTACAATTGACTGTTATTTGCCTTTTCAGGTCGTGCATGGCATCAAGTGTCGCTGATTACGTCGTCGGCGGTACTAATGTAAGTTTGACTCCCTTTTTCAGCTTCCCAATAGATGGAGTGGGTGAAAATCCGTCAAATACTGATCAAAGTATTGGAATTTCACCCATTCCATCGCGGATATGACATGTGCGCGGGAGCCTATGCCCAATTTTTCATTTGGCACCCGCACTTGGTCAAATCCGCCCCTATTTGGGTTTAATTACAAAATTACTGTACAATTGACTCATTTCTTCCGTTTCAGGTCGTGCATGGCATCAAGTGTCGCTGATCACGTCGTCGGCAGCACTAATGTAAGTTTGACTCCCTTTTCAGCTTCCCAATAGGTGGAGTGGGTGAAAATCCGTCAAATACTGATCAAAGTATTGGAATTTCACCCGTTCCATCGCGGATACGACATGTGCGCGGGAGCCTATGCCCAATTTTTCATTTGGCTCTCGCACATTGTCAAATCCGCCCCTATTTGGGTTTAATTTACGTAATTAGTATTTTTTATTCATATCTACCATTTTAATTTGTTAGTCCAAAAGAATTACTTTATTTAAATTCGTTGCTGGCCAATCAATTTAGAAAAGAAATCATGCTATGAGTTAGAACACAGTTTGCAAAGGAAAAATACAATGAAAATAGTAAAATAGTGAATGCACGAAGGCAGCAACGTTTACTGAACCTGTTGCCCTCTGACTGTGCCGTTGCAGTAAACACGAATAAGGAATTCAGCATCCTCATCAGGATCGTAAGTTGATGGTACAATAACATAGTTGCCAGGACGCAGACGGAATCGAGCCGTTACTTCACGCAAGTTGATAAACGCGGGATTCTTAGCGACAGGCTTGCTGCGTTCAAAGAAAGAACGGTCCTGAGGGCCGTAATCTCCATCAATTTGATAAACCACGAAACCGATAGGCAATGTGTCTAAGCCTTCCGAACGGAGTTCACGTCGATACTTTTGTAGTACAGCTGTTATGATGGTACATTTGCCGTCATGTTCGATGGTGTTATTGCCAACCGAGAAGGCGGTATTGAATTGAGGGTTGCTGGCGAAAGTATCTGTAAAGAACTGTTTAGAATGTAACTACAAAAGGTTGAAGCATACCAATATTGTTACGGCAGCCACCAGCGGTACCAGCCCGGGTATTCCAGGCTCCATCACTTTCAAAGTTGGTCCAAGGCTGCTCTTCTGCTACGGTCTGAACGCCAGTCATTTGTGAAATTTCATCCATGACCTCTGGGCCAAGGTTACAGTTTTCCAGCTGTTCAAAGTTGGCATAGAAGTCATCAAAACTCATCCAGAATTCACCATCATTTCGCTGGACAAGTTGAATGGATTCCCTTTGCTCCGAAGAAACATAATTCCATTCACTGCTGTTATCACTCCATGCGCCATTCCATTCTTGATCATTGCCCCAAGGGTTGCGAATGCGAAGGATGACTGTTTGTCCATATGGGCCATTGACGGTTTGCAAAGCGGTAATACTGTATGCATGCCCGCGAACGAGACCATTAGACATACGAGCTTCCGTGACGTTTGGATCAGCCTATAATTGACAAAATTTATCTCTCTCGTCGGAAAAAGAGACTGTTATCAGCTGCAAAAACCTACATCAATGCTGCAACCAAACAGTGAACCCATTTGAAAACCGCGAACAAGAACGGCAAGCAAATGTTCTTTTGGCACTTCTTTGACGTCAAAATATTCAATCAATCCGCCAGTGAAATCTTCTAAAGCCTCAGCCGTTGATCCACCTTTGAGAGCCTCGTAGGAGCCGTACAACTTGGCATACGCCTTCTCAAGAAGTGCCGACCAAAACTCGTTCTTTTCATCCGAATGCATGTAAATAAGTTCACCGTTGACAGTTGGCAAACGATCGTCGATGACAACATCAACCCATTTACCATAGCGCCAGAATTGGAAGTGGAATATGCCTGTAAAGAAATATATAAAAGTTTGTTCAACAGCAGTCCCCAATCAACTAACCAGCATAATTTTCAGTGAAACTCTGATCTGGGGGAACGACACGGTAGAACAGTTCATCACGCAAAGTCAAATTAGCTGCTGCCGCAAGCAACCAGCAATCTCCAAGGGCACCTTGCACAACGTCAAAGCGTGATTGGTGGGAAACGATAAGTTGAGGGTCGTCCAAGATTTCCTAAAACACCATTGCTTTACTGTAACTATTTCCAAAACCATTGTGGATATATAAAACTTACACCAGGACGCATCCAGCGAATATCCTGCTTCGGGCGTTTACTGTAGTAAAGACTGGAATCAGCGGCCGGGAATTCAGGATCCTCGAAAAGGATACGCTCACGAATACAACGATCACGCTCGGTAGCAAAATCAAGGTTGAATGATGGCATTCCAGGACGAGGATTCACAAAAGGTTGAACTTTGCGCTTGAATTTGCCACTAACAATATTCTCAAGGACAAGTTTGCCGATATCACTGAGTGAATTGTGCTTGCCACCCATATTGAACAAGATGTTACCAGCAATGGAGCCGATAAGCTGACCTGTTTCCGGATTCACATGAAGAAAGCGGCCGGCAGCTTCAGCGATCAACGTACTCGCGATTCCAGAAACGGCGCCACTGGCGAGTATGTTGGTGATTCCGCCACCGCCTCCGGAGATATTACCAATATGGCCCATAATATCAGAGATAGATCCGCCGCCGAATCCATCCAAAGCACCTTTCACTAGGGTTCCAAAATCAAAATGCGGATGAGGAGCTGATGGTTCACCGTCATCGGCATAGTTTTGGGCTGCGGATGCAACTTCATCATGGCCATCATCCTCAATTTCTTTATTCGGAGCATCTTCGTATTCGTAGCCGCGGTTTTCGTCGTCATATTCTTGGTAGTCGCCTTCATGCTGGTCGTATTCATCGACAGCTGGTTCACCCTCGCCGTCGCCGAGGAATTCATCCGCGATTTCCTCAACTTCCTCCTCGAATTGCTGGAACTCATTCTGTGGTGGATTGTTTCCATAGTTATCATATTGAGGGGGCTGGTAACCACCATAACCATCCTGATTATCTTCTGGATATCCTTCATAACCACCGTCGCCTTCTTCTTCGCCATAACCGCCACCACCTTCACCATCGTCATATCCGCCGTTGCCATCATCGTAATCGCCTTCCTCGTAGTAATCCTCGTCAGACATGGCAGCTTTTATATATCGAACACTATCCTGAAACAAATTTTTGAGAATTTAGAAATACACCCGCCACGTAATATAAATTTTGACGACAATGACGAAACGCTTCCGGAAAACGGGGCAAACGACCATGTGACCACGTCAACGTCGACAAAAAAAACCATCGAAATTGATTCGTCAAACATTTCGAGCGTCGACCTCGCAAACTAGAACCTAACTAGGCATTTTCATTGCAACCAAGGGAAATTGGGCGTCCACCACATTGTTTCACTGCCCCTAGCAGTGCGTGCATAGAACACGAGTATGAGTTTAGTAAATCAAAATTTGATCTAACAAGTAGCTTGAAAACCTTTTTACATTTCTGCGGACCAGGGTTTCCGACAGTCAAAATGCGCGAAGAACAACATGGTTACGTGGCGACAAGGTTGTTTGTCCGTGGAGCTGTGGTGAAAAAACAGCAGAGTACAACGTAGACCGAATTGTGTCCGACACAAACCAACAATCGACAGGACGGCCCCTGGCGGATGAGGGCTTCGGTATTCCTTGGACATTATGCGCAAGCGTGTCGATCGCAGCCTGGTCAACTTGGAGTTGTGCCAAGACACCATAAGACATTGTAATGAGATCAAGATGCTTAAATCCGATGTGATGGGTTACATTTTATGACAGTTTATTGCATATTGGCATTCTTACAGTTTATAAAACCACTGAATGTCCGAACCTCACACTGATAATTGTAAAGTGATGGATAAAAAACATAATTATAATACAGATTCATGAGTTATTCAATGCTTTAACCGCGGATGTCGAAACCCATCCCTTTTCGGATTTAATGCATAAATTCCTTCGGAACGCTTTACGGTATTCGGAGCTGGAAATACAGAATTGTTATCACTCTTAGTCATGGCCCAAAACTCACTTGAATATGTAATACACCCAAAAGTCAAAAGCTACTGCAAGATTAACTGTAATGCCAGCCCACAATGTAGACAATGTTGAATTCCATTCCATATCACTTGAAACAATCTCAAACACGTAATTGGTTAACCAACCCGTAAGCGATATACACACAATAATCGTAATGGGCTTCATTATTCGCATGTACCCGGTCAAATTTTTCCGCTTTTTAAACGTCATTATCCAAATTGACATATACTGTATAATTGTGAGAACGTAAAATGTACCCGTTGTGTACAGATAAGGGTGAAGGTAATCTAGTGTGATAACGCTCCCAGGCATACAGAACACTTGTTCATTCATGTTTGTTGTTGTGGTCAAGAACAAGATCATGAAACTTAGTGCATAGCACCCCGTGAATAAATACACTGTGGCAATATAAACCGGGATATTAAGCCCACGATAAGTGAACGGCATATGAAACCCAATAAATCTGTCAACTCCAATAGCCAGAGTTATTACCGAAGTCCCAATGATCGCGGAAAATGGTAAAAATTCCAATATGAAACAAGTTCGTTGTAGCATTGTTTCCGTACCACTGTACACTAAATAGGCAGTAACAAAATGCCCAAACTGATGGGATATGTCAAATATTGCTCTGCCAAAGATTAACCAATGACACGTTGATGATTTTCTAAATAAATGATAATATTTTAAAACTGTTATTTTGGTTTAATACTAACCGCAAAGACCATGCTGCCATCGCAACGTTAGCATTACCAAAAATACCAAAAACCCCAATTACAAATACAATAGTTATTGGAATAGCGGCTTCAGTTGGTAAATCTGACATAACAAATGGTTCTGTTTCGTCGACCCAAGCTTATAACACTGTACATATAGCCGTTATGCAATACAACGCTGAAGAAAATCATACATAATAACATATATACCTAATGTTTTTCAGACTAATTTTTAAAAAATAGGTCATAAAATTAATGTCATTGTTGTTGACAAAAGGACAAAGATAACGCATATTAGATTTAAAAGCCATTCACTTCAATGGGTTCAGACTAATTTATTTGTTACACAAGGAACAAAATACTTTGGTGAATTTAAATGTCGCAAGATGTGGTAATTGGTGTTTCTCAAATGATCTCTTGTTTTGATACGCGCAATTTCTTGCTTCGTAATTCGTCCGAACTTACGATTTGCATTGTGTGCTCAATCAGTATCAAGCGCGCTGCTTTTCATTGCGCGTTGCTTTATCAGACGTCAAACGAGGCTGTCGCTAACGATGAGTGCTGAATCGTATGAAGAGCGATGTCTTCGTGCTGACAAGCCCAGTTACTGCAGCTTCCAACCGACACCCGAACCGATGGATGTTTCCCGCTTCAAGCAGCGTCTTGTAATATTAGACGGCGCCAATCTGTTGCACATCACAAAAAATGCGATCCCTGGGGCTTCGTTGCCACATAAGTAAGTTTTTATCTGTTGTACGACTACTTCTTGCTATTATAATTTTTTTTTTCAGAAAGGATGGTCTTATCCTCCTTCAACTGGCTAACTATTTCGACTACTACGGATTCAAAATTCGTATTTGCCTCCGTTCGGATTACATCCACCATGCTTCGAATCCCGATGTTTTGCGTGAGCTCGTCAGCCTCGGTTACGCGTTTATCTCGCCAAATCACGACAAAGAAGACGACGATCGTGCTGCTCTGGACATGGCCTACGACATTGGTGCTGTTATTATCACCAACGACAAGTACCGCAACCATCATGGCTATGGTTTCTCTGTTAGAGATAAACTTTGTCCTATCAGCATTATTAATCCAGATCGAAAGAAAGACGAATGGCCACATTTTATGTTCATGAGACCACTCGGTAACTTTTTATATAAATTTTCGACAATGTAGATTTCATCGATGTTTCAGAGCACTTCTACTTTGTCAATCCAGAACGCGAGATCTACTACAGAGGTCCCATGGAGACGGAACAGTTGCACACCTACAATCCTATCTCAAGCAACAGGCTTCGCAATCTGTTCAAGTTCGTCTGTGGCATTGCTTGGTTCCAGCAAAAGGGTGAATGGTCGTCCGAATTCCGGAAAGAAGCATACCGTCTTCCGATCAACTGTGATTACATTCGCGAAAACGAACGCTACGACAAGCCGTTTGTTTACTTCAGACCTGATAAGATTGATCTCAGCATTGCCAATCGCAATGGTTTTCCTGCCTAATAATACTGTTGTCTTTCTGCTGATCTCAACCCGATGTTCTCACAATTGCCCGATACGGATCGCTAGTAATTTTATTTATCTTTTTCATTGATTTATTGACGAGTAAAGAAAATACAATTGTAGTTATTGTTTTAACACAAAATCATGAAACGTATTCTCAAAAGTTAGTAATTTGTTGTGGTGCTAAAATTCGCAAAGCATCTTGTCGGAAAAGATTTGGCTTAGTGTGCTCAGACACACACAACTTCAGCGTTTTCGAAAGCTCTGTGTTAGTCTATTCGAACTACTTTCGTTAGGCTTTTCCTGCTTCTCTACAATGTCCGGACTTGTTGGTTATCATTATGACAGTGACGATGAAGAAGTGCAGCAGGGTAGCATTGGAAATGGTATGTTTTAACGTGTCTTTTTATATAAAGATTTTCTCAACAACAGTTTTTAGAAGAATCCCTTCCAATCCCGAAAGAATCTACCGCCCCAGTTCCTGCCTCATCCCCAGATGCTACTGCCGTGACAGTCGACGCCCCAAGCAATCCAGAACCGTCCCAAGGATCAACTTCAGCCCCGAAGTCCCCTCCTCGGCGGCCAACCCCACCGCCACCGGCAACAACGCGTGTTCCTTATACGGGCGGTTATGCCGAGCAATGGAAACGCAAAGCAACGCCGGTTCATGTTGATCAGGCTGTCGTTGTAAGTTATATTTATCTTTTACCATTGAACAAGTATAAGTTTATACCTTCAGGATAAATACGAAGAAATGTTCCGTCGTAAAGCAATGGGCGTCGACCTCAACAGTGTGCTCGAAGATAGCCGAGCTCTGCGAAATCCCTGTTTGTACGATGTTTTGATGAGCCGGTTTGACGTGGATAGCACTGGATCAAACGTGCCAAAATGTGCTCGAGTTTTCAATTGGGAAGATTTCACCAAAGAAGATTTTTACGACGAATTGCGTGAGTTTTATATAATTTATTCCATAATGCCATTAAAACGATAACGATTTCAGTGAAGCGCCAAGAAGCCGCACCCTCCTCTCGTGCAAAGAAGCATCATTAGATCCTTGCTATGGTTGTGCATTATTCGGGTGAACGTTGATTACAACTTGATGCTCATTTTAAAGTGTCGTCGCTTTAAAGGTTTCAATAAATATTTTCAAGCGTCACTAGTTCCCTGCATACATTTCAATGAGTACTTTAGCCACTTCAATTGGGAAGCTCATTTATTAAACAGTTAAAGTGTTTTGTGTTTAAAGTGATTTAACAACATCCAAGTTAAAAATTACATAATACAACTGATGTTAAGAGACTATTTTGTCTATTCGCATTGTTAATTGTACCAGGAAACGACAGACTTTTGACTCAAAACAAAAACCTGATCCTTAAAATATAACAATCATGAGTTAAAAATGTTGACTAAAGTAGAACGAATTTAGAAAAATGATAGATTTACTTATCTGTGTTGTTTAAAAAACAGTTTTCATGGAATTTATGAATGAGAAGAGTGAAATTGACCATGTAAAAAAGTTGTAAGCTCTTAGTTTACTTTTGTAGTGTTAGGGCTTCACCGTAGTTAGCTACTTTGCTTTCTTTTTTCGCGTGATAGTCTGCAATTTCGTTCCAAATCATTTGACGCCATTCATCGATTGAAAGATCGGTTTCCGTGTCGACATCGATGGGCTCCGCGACGGGTTCATCATTAGGGTCATGGTATTGAGAGAAGTAAGGGTGTTCCATGGCTTCAGCTGCTGTTGGTCTGAAAGTCGATATGATCAGATGATCATTAAGTAACGTTTTATCCGTACCGGTAATCAGGATCTAGATTAAGTGTTTTTTCGAGGAAATCAACAGCATCAGGTGAAGCATTAGCGAAGTAGGTTTTGAAATCCCTTCGTTCAACTTTCTGCATGTTGCGAATGTAATTCCGGGCCTCTTCGGACGAGATTTTGGAAAGGAATTCCTCATTCGGTGTGCCACAGATGTTCATAATACGAGTCAACTGATCGATATGATCAGCACCGGGGAAAAGAGTTTTACCCGTGAGAAGTTCAGCCATGATGCAACCGACGGACCAGATATCAACTGAAAAAAGGCATTATTACTTTTGTAAATATCCGAAACAAGCATACCAGTTTGAGTGTAATGCATCCAATTCAACATGATTTCGGGGGCCCTGTACCATCTTGTCGCAACATAGCCAGTCATTTCTTGATCAGTATGTCGCGCAAGCCCAAAATCCAGAATCTTAAGCTCGCAATCTTCATTGACAGCAATGTTGGATGGTTTGAGATCGCGGTGGATAATGCCAGCAGAATGAATATACTTGAGAGCGCGAAGGATTTGATAAACGAGAAATTGAATATGGTCGTCGCTCAGAAGTTGAATCTTAAGGATGTTGGAGAGATCGGCGCCCATGAGAATCGACACAAAGTAGCTGAAAATGGTTGGCTTCAGCTTCAGTTTTACCCAATAAATAACTATAACTCACACGTCATTGAGTTCTTTAGCGTTCTCATCCGGCGAAAAAGCATCATACAAATCGATAACATTTTCATGGTGCATCATTCTCAAAAGCCGCAACTCACGATGAGTACGTTTAGCATGGATGGGGCTTTGGAAGGGACGTGTAAACTTCTTAATGGCTACTTTTTCACCATTGAGAGTACATTCTGCCGCACTGTAATTTGAATTGTTATTCAGTATCTAAATATGTTTGCCACAATTATACTCACCATACAGTACCGTAAGCACCAGTCCCAACAGGTGTCAGATTCTGGTAGTATCGAGGTACCACCCAGACAGTCTTGTTCAACTCGACTGTGTAGAACCCAGGCTTGACATGCGGAACTTGGGTGTTATAGCTCATGTTGTGGACTAATCCGCTCTAAAACATTCAACATAAACAATGAACACTTTTTATCAACAGATAATTACAGGGATGCGCAACACAACCCTCATTAATCTCAACTAATCGCATAGTAAACTCAGTTTATCACACAGATGTAAGCACGGGAAAGCAATACTGATAAGAAAAAAACTACTGCACCAGCAGAAGAAGCCATCATTGGGTTTGTGAAAGCAATAATAATAACTAGATATAATTCTCATATTTAAACTACATCCACTATAAACAACTTTTAAAATTAATGCAAAAAAGATTGAGATCAATTAGTCTATCTCCATTGGTTCATCGGTGTTGTGTGATGATGCGTCGTATTGTTGAATGTCATTCCAAATTATAGCTGAAAATGAAAAAAAATTAGTTTTTTTTACTCTATGTTTTTATACAAAGGAAAAAAGCACTCGCGTAACCGAAGAATGTTTTTCTTCACGGCGAAATGAACTAGTATTAAAAAAGGGCAAAAGCTACGCGGCCAACCGCATATGTCAACCGCTATGCCGCAGGAATCGACTCGGTGGCACACGCAGTGAATGCGACTCTTGGCATTCACTGCGTTTGTTAACGGCAACAGCATTGCTAAAGGAAAACCAATCTATGCAAAAAAGAACGTACTTTTCCAGTCCAACATGCTACGTTCATCGTTTCTGTCATCGATAAGAAACGGTTCTTCAGTTACGGGTTCTTCTTCGGGATTGTGATAAGCCGCTAAATATGGATGTTCTAATGCTTCAGTAACTGAGATTCGACGGTCAGGGTCGAGTACTAGCAGCCTGTCGAGAAAGTCAATAGCGTCATTGGATGCGATATCACTGCTGAAGTACTCTTTGAAGTTTTTGCGTTCGCCCTTTCCGAATTTGTGTTCCACGAGATGCCGTATCACTTTTGAACTTTGCGCTTCAATTTTACCCAGTAACTCTTCATCGGGACCACCACAGAGGTCGACTATTAGTCGGTATTGCTCCGAAGCTGAAAAAAATATTGATAAGGTTAACGATTAACAAAAGTTGGAAGGAAAGTCATACCAGCCGAGCCTTTGAATAACACGTCGCCTTTTAAACACTCGCCAAAAATACACCCGACAGACCACACATCAGCTTTCTCATTATAATTTACATTGTTCCAATAAATAATTTCCGGACTACGGTAATAACGAGACACCACGTAGCCCGTTAATTGGGCATCGGGTTCTGTGACCGTTCTCGCGAGACCAAAATCCAAAATTGTGACGTCGCAGTTTTTTTCGGTGATAGCAATATTGGAGGGTTTTAGATCACGATGAATCACATTGGCAGAATGGAGATACTTTAAAGCCCGTAGAATTTGGTAGAAAATACATTGAAGGTGTTCGCCTTTAAGCATGGTTACGTTTCTCCTTCTTTGAGCTTCCAAAACGGCTTGGAGGGTTTTTCCCGCATATCGAGTCACTATGTAACTGAAAAATAAAAAACTTTGTCAGTGCAAATAGACAAGAAATCAAAACTTACACGTCTTTAAACTTTTCCAACGTCTCATCAGGCGTATAAATATCAAGAAAACGGATAACATTTTCGTGATTTATCTGTTGGAGGAGCCTTAATTCACGATATAATCGCCGAGCCTGAACGATCGAACTGAAAGGTTGATACATTTTCTTGATTGCGAGGGTTTCCCCGTCATTGCATTCTGAATCAGCGACATGACTGAAAATGATTCGTCACAAAAAGGGAATTCCAATGTATAATAACAACTTACATGACATTGCCATAGCTCCCGTTACCAAGGTATGCTTTAAACTCGTAATCCGCTGGTATGTCAAAAGTAATATCAACAGCAGTTATTCGTCTGTAGGCTGGCTGTAAGGGCATCCCTTGCGGTTGGAAAAGAGGTGCTATAGAGTGAAAAGTGTGAGTGTTAAGTGATATGTTTGTGTTAATAATAGTGAAAGTAGGACACCTGGGGTTAGACCAGTTAGCACAAAACACAGCTTTGATGTTGGTTTCCCCCATACTTTTTTTCGAAGACAAAATTTATCAACTGAGCAGTTTACCATGGCAAGGTTTAAGGCATCAAAGGTTTTTGTTTAAAGGCACTGACTAGATGGCAAGATTTTAAAGCATTTTAAACTGGGAATTGTAATACACTGGGTATGAAAATGAAAATAAGGCACTATTCAATGAGGACTAAAAGTTTACTCAAAAATACTTTCTTGACGGCGGCGATTGCGTGATGAATGCGCACCAAGTGATTTCGCACGACGTTGAGAAGCCGTGAGACTGATAATGCTAGACTGGCGACGACTATTATTGACAGGTGCAACTACACTGTCTGCGCGGTAATTCGTAAAGGTTGTTCCAAGATCATCTGTTTGACTTGTCGGTGCGGTAACTCGAGGCATCGAGGCAGTCCTGAGAGTGTTATACGGGCTACCCATGAAAACGCTAGGCGAACGACCGTGTAATGAAAGTGTTGAATATCCGGGAACGCTAAATTACAACCATAAAAACGAACTTTTAAAAAAATAGGCAAAACATACACAGGTGGATACAGTTTCATTTCCGCCTGCGGATCTACAACATTACTAACTGCATGTCTATTCGAAACCACGTGATAAGCTGGTGGTGGTAGTGGTTGGTATGGGTCTGGCACATAGGCAGCGCGTGGTTGCTGCAAAATGCATATTTAGCTTCACATTAGGCTAGAAATTGGTAACGAAGTAAAACCTCACCTGTGTATGGGTGGTATACACGGTTACACTCGCAGGTTGGCCACCATGGTGGTAATGGCGGAGTCGTTCGTTTAGAAACTTAAAAAGTACAACATGCAATTTGTTTCCGTTTCAAACTACTTGTTCAATGCCTTACTTGGGACGTCATTAACGAGGTTATCAAACCAATGAGAACTAAGAAGGCTCCAAGGCAAAATAAAATAGGACCAGCAATTTGGATTGGAGGCGGGAATTTGAATCCATCACTGGAATCAGGGGATGTCCAGACAGACCATTCCCAAAATGGTTTATCATATTGCGCGACATAGCCAAGGTAGATCATGAAAGCCCCGCCAATGACAAGGAACAAGCCAAATGCCCAAAGGCATACAGAAGTGGAAGAACCTCGAAATTTGCTAAAAGAGGGGTTCAGTTGGATACTTTTTAAAAATTGTTATCAAAAGCAGGTCAAATGCGTGGCGAAAGATGACTCATGGACGTACTTTGTGCGATACGGAAAAAAGCCAAACTGTGCGGGATATAAAACGTCCCAACCCTTCGGGTAGTAATAAAAGAATGGATCTCGTTGTGCCATCGGGCCAAAATGTAACACACGTTGATTGCCAGTCCACTGTGATGGGTCAAGTTCATCAGGATTGGCTGTGGTCATTTCATCTTTTTTGTGCATCATTTGATGGAATTTGTCTGCAATTTGGAGCTGATTATACTTTTTGGCTTTGTTTAGTTGAAATTACTTAGTTTTAATCATGTTACTGTATAAAAATTTACCATACGTACAGTTTTTAGTTAAATTTCTGTTCTCATCCCATTAAAATAAAATTTTTTAATCATAATGCACTTTCAAAATGGCATCAAATAATGTCAAGCCAACTAGTAACACAAAACCCATAACTATGCGACACTTTTGTGCGATAAAATTTTATACGATCTTCATGATTAAACCTACTGTGAGGTCGGCGTTTTCTTTTTGCTTGATGATGTTCCGCCTGTGATGAGAACAACAAATGTGTACGGACACGTTCTGGAGCTCCGCTAGGGCCAGCGGCTTGAAAGCCACGGCGCGATCTGGGCATCTACAAAGAATCAGCCAATGCGTAAAACGCGAATTCACGTCACTAAATACGACTGAAAAACTAACCATCTTGACGTCACTATCCTACAAATCAGTGTCAAGATGAGCCGTTCTCGCAGGTATTTACCCAATCTGAAACGCATTTATTTTCATTGCAACAATAACTATGTCTGCTATGGGATAGCATTCAAGAAAATCGATAGACAACCAACAACGCCTAATATTAAGTAGAGCATAGAAAGATAAATCTTGATAAGAACATGATTCGTTCACCATTTGTGGTGCAATGGTTATATTTAACGTCAAAGAACGTGAATACTTTTGTGATTGGAGTGTGAGTCAGCTTATAGGTTAAATTGTTACATCGAAGCTAGTTCAACGTGAGGAAAAAATGCTTGGTTGGGGATGAAGGCCGGAGGCTTTTTCACAGCTGCTATTCGACAACGGGCGCACGCTTTGGTGACTAGCTGGCTCTTGACGCGAAAGCATGTCCGTCCTTGCATGTTCGGTTCACGGAGCTCACCTCTCGTTGCTATCCTGCGTTGTACTCGTGCATAGTTTCACGTTTTACTTCCTTGCCACAATTACCACCCATAAATAACATTTTTCATTATATCCCCAACGTGCCCACCAACGCGTTCATGAAGCCTTCGCTTAAATGTATCTTCAACGTTGTCTCGTTTTCATGCATCAAGTTCAACCTTGTTTTCAGATGGCGTCGCGGCTCGTTCTTCCGTTTGTGCAACAGACGTGCAAGGTCCAGTCTTCCGCCGCTCTCGTAAGTTTCTATTCCACTTCAAGCATGTTTCAAGAAGATTTCATGTTCCATTCTTGTAGGGCTCGGTTGTTGCTCAGCGCAATGCTCACACCGACGTGCAGTTCCCGAACTTTGACAAGTACCGCCATGAAGCCACCAAGGACACCTCAAAGCCCGCTCGTCTGACCGAAGATGATCGCCGTGCCCTTCCCAGTGCTGTCTTCTATGGAGGTAATCACCTAATTTTACAAATTGTCTTTAATGAACGCTAATATTTATGTTTTTAGTTGGTGGTATGCTTACCCTTTTCGCCGGCAAGGAAATCGTTCAAACTCTCGTCTCATACAAAGCTATGGCTGCCGATCAGCGTGCTTTGGCTGCTATTGAAATCAAGCTTTCCGATGTTCCTGAAGGCGCTGTACGTAATTCTTTTATCTATTTATGAAAACAGTTTCTAAATATATATATATTTTAGACCAAGACCTTCGAATGGCGTGGCAAGCCCGTCTTCGTCAAACACCGCACTGCCGCTGAAATTAAGCGCGAGAAGTCTGTTAACGTCGCAGAGCTCCGCCATCCCGAACACGATGATGCCCGTGTCCAGAAGGACGAATGGTCCGTCGTCATCGGTGTCTGCACCCACTTGGGTTGTGTCCCGATTGCCAACGCCGGTGATTTCGGTGGCTACTATTGCCCTTGCCACGGTTCTCACTACGACGGTTCCGGACGAATCCGCAAAGGCCCCGCTCCCCTCAATCTTCACGTTCCTGCATACAACTTCAAGGATGACGTTATTGTCATTGGTTCCTCTTAGGTGACTCGAGGAGCCATGCTTCGGGGGAACTACAAATTTACTTTTGTTTTTATTCTCGTTGCGTGGTAATATGTTTAATTGTTGGTGAACCTTGTCTCGACAAGTTTCCAGTGATTAATCGTATTAGGAAAATGGTGGGAACTTATGTTCATTAGTGAATAAAATGGATTGTGCTATTAAAATAAAGGTGATTAACATTATATCAGTTGTCAAGACCGGGGCCTCGGGATGGAATTCGTCTTATTAACGAAAGATTATCTTTGTTGTGTGTTTTCTCGACAGACACATTCAATTATTCAATTTTGAAACCAAAATAATTGCCTCGTGTTGTTTTTGACTCATGGCCGGCTGCACCCTGTACACACCGGTGTTCTTGCCAGGTCAACAAAGAGTCCGCCTTGTTTTGTTATTGATTTCTTTCCTGCTTGCGGGTTGCTGTTCACTGCCGAGGTTTCACTCGTTTCAGGTGTAGCTGACGTGATTGTGTCTTTCGGGACCGTTACTCGTGCTCACGATGCCGATGCCCAGGTTTTTGAGCCAGTTGGATTTCGAACAGCTTAAACTTCCGATTGGATTTTTAAAGCCGTTGGAGTTTGTAAGTTTGATTCATTCATCATTTTGGTTTTGTTTATTTAAATATATATTTTCAGTTCTTCGTTCTCATCGCTTACACTGCGTTCAGTGCCTGGAAGTTTGACTTCACCGTTACGTGCCATGGCCAAGTTCACCGTCACAACTATGAGATTAAGTCTTTCCAGTAAGTCTTTTCGATAAGTAAAATCTTTTTTATTAGTGATTCATTGTTTTCAGCCTCGACGGCATTGAGTTCCGCAATTGCAACGATACCGCTGTGAAGTTCTTCGAAAAAGGCTACCAAGGCGAAGCTGCCTTCTTCATTCTGACCACCTATCTGTCCATCATCTTCACCCTCGGCATGCTGTTCTTCTACATGTACCGATGGGATCTCTACGCCGGTGATGACAAATGGCCCCGTCGTGACTGTTTTGCTACGATCGCTGCTAGCACCTTTTGGTTCTTGAACTTTGTGATTTGGTGGTTCTGCTCGTCTAGCTTGATTGAACTGACATCGTAAGTCTGGCTTATTTCTTTGTCCATTGTTGCTCAGTTTTAATGTGTTTCCATTTTAGGCCTGAGACTGTTGCCAAGCGTAACGAGGAGCTGAATTTCTGCCTTGCTGCCGACGAATGTGAGCTCAAAACGTATGCCATGTATGCCCCCGTCAACGTTGCTGTGGTAAGTTGAATTTTTTGAATGTTGTGATTACAGTTTTAATGATTCACCATTTAGCTCGCTGCTCTTGGAAATTGCATCCTGTTCATCTACAACGTTTGGATTGTTTACAAAGAAACAAGCTGGTTCCATGCTCAGGAGATGCGTCGTCAGCCGCACAACCTCGAATCCCCCTACAGTTTGAACTAATCTATAGCTGCCCCATGCTTCGATCCGGATATTTGCACTGAATTTTGTCAATTCGATCTCGTGACATCACGATACTAAGTTTTGTATACTTATTTTTGCTCTGTAACAGTTGCCTTATCGGTTTTTCATGTTCATATCTTATCATGTATCAGTTTTGTCAATTTTGCATTACTTGTTTACTATAATATAAGGTTTTATGCTTGACGGTTGTATTCGAGATTTAACACGTGTTCTATGACGAAATCAGTTTATAAGCTTTATGATTAGACAATGACTAAATTGAATTAAACAGTTTAAACTTTAAAATGGGTCGGAATTATCTACAGCCTGACTAGAATATCGCATACAGCGGTACATTCAGCTTTGAAATTGTCACAATTTACAACAATAGGCATGCCTATGCGTAAATACAATGATGAATGAAAACTTTAAAACAAAATGAGGTTAATCACTGGACAAAAGGGTTGACTTTACGAACTAAACGTTTTTAATTTGAAGGAGTGTCATACAGTTGTCTTGCGTAGGAATGTATTATAAGAATCAAGTTGCTCTTGAAGGGAACCTATTTGGCAATGACAGTTTGAATTGCCACAATTAAGGAAAGTTTGCTGATCACAGTAATTGTGTTCTAACCTACATTCATCGACTTTGTGTCGAACAACTGATGGAATATTAAAATCAATGGGCATGTTGACATTGTTCTTATCGACGACATCCATGGCACAGTGAAGCAGAGACTTCGGTACTCTTATATGTTTATGAGCGTTGCTAAAGCATAATTCCGCTTTGAAAATACTTTTCTGTGCCGTGCTGGACACCATCGGGTACCATGGAACTGTAGTATCAATATCGCTGAATGCAACCCCACAATACATTCCATTGTGATAATAGGAAAGCGTCTTTTCGGGACCATCAAAAAGCAATCCGATTCTTGTCAGTCCTTCATCAGCGAATGGTCGCATGTACGGTGTTTTTGTTCCATTCCGTTGAATGTTGCCTTTGTGGTTGATGCCCATGCTTAATTCATTGAGGCCTAGCATGTCTTCAAAGAAGACTGGTTGCATCATCTGAAAAACCATGCTCGTATTGAATATTACAGTTTTTCAATTGTAAAGTAATGGTTACCTTTGCGTTTTTCTGACCGATGCCAAACATCATAGAAGTGCCAAAGGCATTGAAGACATGAATTTCCCAATATGCAATTGTGTCGTTAATGAGTTTACGAGTTCCTCGAGCAGCTGCAGTACCCAGGGCCACCATGGGATGGAATTGAATGACAGAATCGTAGATACATGCATCAATGCTTTGAAGCTTCTAAAATCGATTGTTATTTTACAAATGTTGGAATACTAGGCTCAAGAATCGACTTACAAAATGCCCATCTCGTGTCCAAGTCCAATATTCTGGGAGCAGCTGTGATCTTACACGGTCCGGCAACTGTACATGTCTCGGAAGTTTCTGGTTTTTCACCGTGTAAAATGAACATTGTGATTGCTTTTCATCCGTCTTTTCGTCGGCCACCTGGGGCCAACGGTTCATGGGAGCAAAATTAATGCTAAAAATCAGTTCATTAGACATACAGTACATCGATTGGCGACATATTAGCTATCACGAGGTCAAAGGTATGTAGCCGACTTGCTCTTCACTCAATTGTTCACGCTTTGCAGTGAACAAATCAAATACCGATCGCAAGAAGCAAAGGAAAAAAAAAGAAAGCTAACGACCTATTACACGACGCCCCCCGCGAGTGCCCTACAATCCTAATTTATTCGAATAGAGGTTTGCCATCGAGACTAACATGAGTGGCAGCTGCTGCGCAAATGTTGTCTTGTGTCTAGGGGGAACGGGACGGAAGGTCTGATCTTCATTTCCTTTAAACGGGGGTCGCGCAGTTGGGCCCCGACTAGTCACCAACCGCCCTGCCAGCGGCTTTACCGACAAAGTGGGGGACTATGTCGATCGAGATTGGGTGAAGCTATCGCGCAAACCGATGCTCAATGAAAAGGTGAGGGGACAAACGTCGTAAAGAAGCGCCTCATTGATTAGATTATGGATGGTTTTGAATATAAACATGGAAAATAGGGCATTATTGACATAGGTAAGACTAAAGAAAGTGGTATAAGCGAAGGAATAACTGCTCTTTCGCGGCAATAATGCATAAAAGCAGGGTGCATGCAACGGCAATGCACTTTTTTTTCACAAGCATGTGTTCTTATTTCGCCGAGAAACACTACTAACAGCCGAGAAAACCTAGCAATAAACTGCCATTGATAGGGAATAGGAAGCGGGTGGCAAAAAGGTGAGCGAGAACGAAACCGTAAACAGACTGGCACTGACAGCGCCAACAACTTCTTTTAATACTTTTTTGAATGTGATTCATTCTGTAGAATAGCACTGTCTGCCGGCCTCTAACATCTATCGACGTTGTAATGTTTTCGGTCCACACATAGAATGACGCTGGCGTCATCCCAGCGGAAGACTAAGTCAGTTTTAGTCATATAAACAGATAACCACCATCGTTATCAATGTGATTAACACGGCTGTGTTTTTCGAAAATGGAATAAAAAAGACAATGCACATAGTGCCGTTGTGGGGGTGACAGAGTAATGGCGACAACGAAATCATTCATTGGCAGTAGTCCCCATTGAGCGCAAAAACGGAAAACTGCGCTTTGGCAGATGGACGAGAATGGCACGCTACGACGAAGACATGGGGCACCCCAGCCAAAGGAGGGGGTGCATTCGGTCCGCCGGACGCTGCTAGCTCAAAACGGCAACGGCGAGAGAAAGCAGATGTCTCGCTACAATAGACATCGGACGATGCAGGTCACAAGTCTGTCGAGACTTGAAGGGGGAAATCGAGATTTGGTGAATATTCTGAATGACTGAATGAAAGTAAAATTACTATGAAACAGATGGGTTATACTTTTTGCGCATTTAACGATTTTGCAAAATATAAAAGAAACAAATTCAGTGAATTGAAAGAATAGTCAAATGGCTAACTTCACGCATGATTTCACGGGGCTAGGAAAAGCTTTCGTGTGGTCAGTTTGATTCGACTGCCTGTGGCAACGTTGTTATATTTTTAAAACAAAAATTGAAAATATGGTATTGTTTTACTTTTTAGTTGTATTATTGATTGGTTTGTGCAACTGTTTACAGGCAGCAGAATATGAACGCCTTCTCAATCTTCAACTTGGCCAAATTGAACAGGAATTGGCCAACCAGATTATCCTGCTCGTAAGCTTTCTTTAGTTTGTCATAGCCAACCTCATATCATGTATCCAAACAAACTTTTTAGCAAACTCGGATGAAAATAGAAAAAACAAAAGGCCAATCCGTCAATGCCGAAAGAACAACGTTACAAAACAATGTAAAATCAGTTGCCAAAGATTTGAAAGACATCCAATCATTGCCAGCCGAACATGTAACCGAATTAGATGCTAACTCGGAGCTCACTGCAGTCAATGCTGATGCTAATTTGTTGAATCAGATACTAACCAAAATATTTGAGAAGCTGAAGTCGAAAGGCACACAGTTCTAATTGATTCACTCTTCTCTTATTTAACGCGATTAATGTTGCTTTCAGAAAAAAAGTTACGGTTGGAACTTGAAGAAATTCAATCTATAGTGGCAACGTACTTCAATGAAAAGTTAGCTAAATCGGAATGCGAAAAACAAACAATACTGGGGCGGAAGGCAAAGAAAGAAGTTGCCGAGTTGACAAATTTAAAATGGCTTCAGGTCAGTTGCTTATAAAATATAAAAAGTGTAAAAAATGTGATTTAGGATGCATATTTTCATCGATTGAAAGTCGACATCGCATTTTCGGAGATCAGTTTAAATGAGATAGCAATGGCACTACAGAAAGAAAGACAGTAGGTTTGAGAATGCCGATTCAGTTGTATAGTAAGGTTTCATTTGGATAGATCCGGATCTCAGTTCCCCCTAAGCATGAAAAAGTTGAACGGCGCACTCCATCTTTTCACCAAGTGTGCTTTGAGCGTCGATAGATGGCACAGCTGCATCAACTTTTCTATGGAGGAACTCTATCTGAATGACGCGGTTTCGGCAATCGTCAAGTATTCAACGACCGGCCTCGAGGAAGTCAAACTGTTGTTTCTGATCTTTCGGGGTTGCAACTTTTTAGAAGTAACAAAACATGTGGCAAAACATAAAATCATTTTAGTGTCTTTTTAGATGGCTGTGAAATCAATTGAAGAAAACACTCAACTCATGAAGCAAGTGCTACAATCTCAAGAGGAGTTCAACTTTGCGTTGCATCACCGACTAGTTGCATCCCGCCTGCGGGCCATCAGCCTCAACTCCCATATGGTATCCCAAATTTTTAGATGTTACTTTGTTCATCCTGTTTCGATTGGTTCCAGATGTCCCATTCCGATCCAGTTCAAACTCGAGGGTTTAAGGCAGAGTTAAATCTTGAAATTCGGCAGTTTATTTGTGACAAGTTGAACAAACTTGAAGAACATACAACTGTTGAAATATCACAACCATTGAATACGGATACAGCAAACTTGACTTCAGTTAACCTTAAACTTTTTGGAGATGAACCATACCTAGCGGATTTACTAGCATCCTGTGTAAAATTGCGCAAGAGGAATGTTGAGTTGACTAGGCGATCTGCCGCATTACGGTTTCGAAAATCTCGATTAAACGCTGAAGTGAGTGGAATACTTAAAAATGGCATTTTAATAATGAATTTTGTAGCAATCTGATATATCAAAGGTGTTTTGGGCGCTTACAAGTGACCGAAAAACGTTTGAAAAAGATGTTTTCCGACTGAATACCCAAGTTGCTTCCATATCTGCAGCTGAAGAAAGCAACAATGTAAGTTTGATTTCTTTGTTTTCCATAACAACATGACTTATCAGGTTCCCTTATTAAATAAACACCTCGAGGAACAATCTCGTCGCCTCGAGCTTGAAAGTAATATCAGTTCTGTTCAATTTGAATCGCAAAACATTCAAAACACATTGAACTGTCTAAATGCTGAACATGATGACATTATGTAAGTTCAGCTATACCACACACAATTTTAAGATATTGTTTAAGACAAAAGTGTGAACATTGGACGAAACGCTTGGCAGCTATTGGAGAGATCCGGCCAACAGTGACTTCAACTTCGACAACTCAGCAAATGTCAGCGATGCTTGACGTGCAGCATAGTTTGGTTCAACAAAAACATGACTTACAAAAAGTAAATACTAATAATATCTGTTTGGTCTTTTGACAGATCACTGATAGAAACATTTTAGCAACTTGAGCACATTGTGTTACGACGAAACTGTTCTCTCAACTCATTTGCACTTAACTTTAACCAGGTTGATGTCAGTCAGCAACCATCAGATATTGGCATATCAATGGAAGATTTGCTGCTAGAAGTTTCAACCCTCGGACAACACGTCAATGAGCTCAGGTCAAAATTACTTAAAAAGACAACGGTGCAATCTGGGGCTTTACAATTTGCTATCCTGCCAGCCACGAAGTGCTCAAACCAAAAGTAAAGTGTCACACTGATTCTTGACAAATATCATCATTCACTCAGTTTTATACCTTTTATTAAATAAAAGTAGTAACAAACAGGTTTGAATTGCCGAATGATTGTTTATTACACATACCCGAATCAAATGAAACTTACAACGGATTGAAACAACTTCTCAGAAATATTCAAAAGCCCGAACAGGAATTGTCATGATTGTTTTTCTCCTTTCTCCCGTTACAGCTGCATGAAGTTGTTGAAGTTCCATTGCTTGGTCGAACTGGACGTCCATATGGACATCGCGAAATTGGAGGAACTCCATTTTGGGCGTGGCGACTTCCATTAGTTGAATATACAATTGGAGTCCCGTTTCGACTTGTCCATTGTAAACATTGATGATGCTGGTAGCATGAATACTGTACTTCCGTATGATTTAACCGAGTTTCGGTAGTGGCCGGTGTTCGCGATTCATTATTCCATGATCGCGACGTTGCTCGTCGTATGTTTTGCATGTGTACCTGGCATGGCAGTAACAACAGCTGATGAAATGCTCGACGGTATTTCTGCGAAAAGGCTATGTATATCAAGGGATTCAGACTGCTCGACAGAAGCGATAACCATTGGAAGGCTGGTCGCAATACGGAAGAAGCGAGTTGAAAGAACCATGTTTCCTCATCACTTGGGTCCGTGAGGAAAATGTAGCAATAAATCGCTGAAACGAAGAAGGAAAACGAATTTACGCCGACAGCTTTCGGTTTAATCTAATCTGGGAATGGAAGACCCGTTGTCACTTAAAGAATGTACTCACCATATAACGGAGTCCAACACAACATGAAATTCACTATGACTGTGAGCATCATTTGGGCTACTCGCAGTTTCACCCTTTCGTCACGTATCTATGAAAAAAGAATAAGCGCTTTTATTGATACAGAAAGTGAATGCATGCTTACCCGAGCATCGACTGCAAGGCTTCGATGACTACTAACGGTCTTGAAGATAAGCGCGTAACACACGATGATGATAGAGAAGGGCAATACAAATGCAATAAGCACATTGATTGTTAAGAAGTGCCAGAAATTGTTGTCAGTTTCAGAAACGCATAAACGCGCTACAATGGTTCGATTTGGTGGTGTCAAGTCATATGGTTCCTGAATGATAACAACTTTAAGATAAAGTTTACATGTTTTTGAAGTCAAAAAGTACCTCATGATAGTTTACCAAATTAGGCGTTCCAAGTGCAGCACTGACAACCCAAATTCCAACAACAACATACGTCGGATAAGTAGCATACCTGTCATACTTCAATGTATGACAAATGGCCAGATACCGATCAGCCGTAACCGCAACAAGAGTAAAAATAGAGGCACTTGTGGTTGTTGAGTTAATGAATGTTGAAACTTTGCAGCCGATATTGCCCAAGAGCCATTCTAAAATTTAACCATCAACAATAAACAACATCCAAGCAATGTGTTCCAATTTACCTGTCAACAAATTATTCAATAATGTTATCGGTAAACAGAAAACAATTATAAGCAAATCCGCTAATGCTAGTGAAAAAATAAGTTGATCGGTGGCGGTGCGCAGGGATGGATGTGTTGTGATTGATAGGACCACAAAAAGATTACCGATGAAGCCAAGCACAAAGACGGCAGAATACAACAGTGAATACACAACAAATAAATGAGTCGGTTGACGCATTGTGGCGAGCACCTCATCTTCCATCACTAACTGTTCTTCGTGGTAATAATCAACACCACTGAAAGCGAAATTCTGAAGAGATGTGAATGAAGTCATAACCGCCTTCATTCTTCGTACGCAATATTTGTATAAGATTTAAACCACGAGTTTGCTATATAAGGAATTTGGCCAATCTGGGGAATCGAAGGCGCAAATTAGCAAAATTTAAAGACCATTTCACGCGGCTTTTCATAAGTCCGTAAAAGTGACTATTCTGAGACCAATAAAGTATATTCTGTTTAAAGAAAAGGATAGACTGTTAAAAATCTATTATTTAACAAAACGAATTTAACGTTTTTACACTCGTTTCAAACTGTCTATTCTCACATCAGTTTTTCGTTTTCTTTTTTGTGACAAATTTTGTGGCTTCCTTCCAGCAAGAGCAAACTGAGTCAAAGCAGATTGTACATTTTTATTGTGCATGTGTTGGTCTGCCAGGTTTTTCAAAAACCCGGGGGGTAACCACGCCTCCATGAGCTCGGCGCCAAAGTCACAATATTTGTCAGATAAACAGTTTTGTTTTTCATAAAACACGGCAATTAGTTAACGCAAACACAGGGGGCAGGAATTATTAATAAAAAGTACCTGTAGAAAAAGTGTATTAAAACAAACAAAAGTCATTTATACGCATGTATAAAGTCCACGCTTACCAGCAGACTGATTGCTCGGGCTTAGGCTGTACCTCCTACGTTTTGGAAGCCCAATTCCCTACAGCCTTGTTCTACTCTAATGAACCTCAAAGAAAAGTCGTCATGCACCGTATTTGAAGGCGACTATAGCTAGCTGCTGATGAACCTAGTAGCTTAGTACCAACATTAGGACTAGCTAAAAATGTTTGTTAGCTCGTTTGTTATTTTCTTGCATTTCAACTGTCTTAAGAAAAGTCTCATTTTCCTTCGGTTGTGCCATCTATGCTTATGATGATCGTTAAGATGTATCGTCAATATATAATCGCTACTATTGCATTTATTCTTAAACTCTGGTAATAACATTTTTTAAACGGTTTGGGACAAAAATGGCCTGTTCTTGAGAGAAATAATAGTATAATTGCCAAAGGACGATCGTACTTGAAAAGTTACTTGTAAAAGTGCAATGAGCGTGTTTTGTATAAAAAATGAAACAATGTTTATTAGAAATCAATCGAGATGGGATAAAAGATGGAATGATTAAAAATTTGCAACTTGGGATTGCAGTGAGAATTCAGGGGGTACACACGTGTTACATGGTAGGCATGGCCTTAGGGTTACCGTGGATGGAGGAGCAACCCCAAACGATAATGAGGGCACTAAGGAGAAGGCACAACACAGACATACTGACGATCATTGAGACAAACCAGACATCAGACAGACACAACATGTCAACGTTGATCTCGGTCAGCTCGATGTCATACGAGTTCTTGGTGGCATTACCAGAGAGGGCAGCTTCTTCTTGTTCTCCGGCAGCAAGCACGCGAATGATTGCGGAAAGGGTTTCGGCGGTCTGTTGCTCCGAGCTGTCAATGACGTCACGCTTTCGGCGACCGTGAGAGACGAAGAGTTCGTTTGTGCCAGAGTCGAGGCAGTTGCTCTGAAACATTAAAGATTGATAGAAAAGAGGTTGTTATTTTGATATGGCCGATTGCCTGGTGGTATGTCAAATCGTGGGCATTAATCATTTTCGGCTGAAGAAAGAAGTCCTCGAGAAAAACATTTGGTTCAACTTACCGGAGGGCAGCCATTGGGACCAGCACAGAACATGATGGTGCATTGGATTTGGATATCATAAGATCCATCAAGACGGAAAGCCTTCATATCAGACTTGAGACGGTTCTTGTCAAAGTCCTGTTCAACGGGGCCAACAAGGGCAGGGTAACGCGGGCAACCGTTATCAATGATGGTAAAAGGCAAAGTGTCGCCTTCACCACCGACACGGTTAGCAGTGCATTCGGTGATCATCATGTTGTGGGGGCCAGCTTGGTCGGAAGTGACAACGAGTTGAATCTGGTCACCGATAGCAGCCTTGCCGAGCGGTTGGTCTTCAGCATCAAGGAAGGACAAGACAGCGGTGATTGGCGGAGGAGTACCGGCATCAAGGACCTGAGTGTTGGTCTCACCAGCATCATAGATGGTAGTGACGACAACAGCGCCTTCCTGGGCCATGCTCTCGGTCGAGACATCGCATGAAACACGGTAGAAACGATCCCATTCAGTGGTGACTTGGTGAGGGAGAACACCATCGAGAGAGACGACAACGAGAGCCTCGAGCTTGCCGTCACGGATAACGGTGCCGCAGTTGGGGGAGATGGTCGGCGGGGGGAAGGTGATGCTGATCTGCTTGGCGTTTTCAACGACCTGGCTGCAAGTGCTGAACTTTTCAGCGGCGTAGATGGCACCGGTGTAGGGTTCCTTGGTGTTGACAATGAAGCGGATACCTTCGTTGGTGCAGAGAGCCATACCACCGAATTGGGATTCTGTAAATAACCGATTTTGAAAACTCTATTAATACAAACTATCAATGAAAACATACCACAGTTGAATTCGTAGAAATCGTATGACGGGTTAGACTTAACATTAGCCTCAGCACGGCCAGCGGCGTAGATGTAGCAGTTCATCGATGTACGGTCATAGTTGATCGATTTGCAGTTCAAGTTTTGGAAGCACAACGAAATACAGTCAGAAACAGTAACGCCTTGAGCAGATGCGACGGGGTTACCCTCAATTGAGGTACCGATGAAGCGCTCAAAAGCAGCCTGTTGACGGCAAGTCGAGGAACTGAGATCGGCTGGAATATTGAAACCGTCAAGAAAAACTGTTTTGAAACAGTACAAACATACCAGCAACACAGATAGGCTCGTAGTAATCCTTGCTTTCAACAGCACCCTGTTGGTCAGCGCGAGAGAAGGTATCTTCATCAGAGACAATGCAGTTCTTGTCCTGAGGGCTGAATTCGACTGAACGGCAGAAAGTGTTGAGCGAGTCAAGACACTTCTGGAGACAGTACGACTCTTGGGCTTCGACGGATTGGGTGTGATCGTAATAGTGGATTTCGAACTGGCTGGTCTTGACAAAAACAAGGTTGCCACCGGATTGACCGCAACGGTTTTGACCTTTAATAATGAAATGATCAGTTTGGAAGGACATAAGATAACTCAAACTTACGAGTAAGGCAGTTGTTATCATAGTAGTCCACGGGCTGGTCAGACATGCGCATGTGGTTGGGCTTGGAGCGACGATCCTCAGTCGACAATTCGCAAAGGTAGCTGTCGTAGTTGTAGTTGACGGATCGGCAAACGAATTCCTTCTCCTTCAAGCAGGCGGACAAGCATTCTTCGCGGCTACCAACTTGGACGGACTTCTTGACGAAACCTTCGAGGGCAGTCTTGCGCATACGTTCGAACGAGAACGAACGGTAAGTGCAGGCTTCATGGGATGAAACACCAGGCAAGCAGGTCTTCTCATAGTAGAAGTTGTTGGCCGAGGGATTGGGGTTCAAGTCAGCGGTGCCGGCAGGGCTGGCGGCATCATCGAAGAAATAGCAAGTTTCACGACCGTCAAAGTTGAAGGAAGCACAGACACGTTGGGCACCGGTAGTGGGTTCAATGTTGTTACGGCAATACTGGGCACAGGTAAGATCGTGACCGGCAGTGGAAACAACGACTGGAGTACCATCGAGACGAGCTCGAGAAATACGGACAAAGGCAGCTGTTTCGTGATTCCCGCATTCGAAGACGGCATGCACGGAGGCAATGCTCGCAAGCACGAGTAGAGCCTGCAGAGCCACCATTTGTGTCTAGAAAACGATATATTTGTAAATGTAAAAGCTATATGGAATCCAAACTGTAATCGCGACTAAACAATGATACAAACGGGATAAACCGTATCCAAACGAATAGAATGGTAACGTGATGGATGAATGAAAGGATAGACTTAGGCAACGAGGAACTTATCTATAATCTTGATCAATCGCAATCTCCACTCTATGAATCCCTTTTTTTATTGGCGACTCTTGACTTGGCACAACCTTGCGCACGGTACCTTTGTAAACCCGTTACAGCCGACTACGACTCAACGGGGATCAGTAGACAGTCACCGTCGCCTCCTGCCCGCACCCTTGACCTGCAGTGATTTCGTTGAGGCGGGCAGACACTCCCGCCTATTTTGCGCCATCACTAACTGAAAACGGGGAAGGGGGGTTGGTCGTGTCATGGAGATAGATCTTTGATGGCCGATGGCAACCACCCAAAGATACAAGATGCCCGAGAAAAAAAAAGTCTCGAGCCGTGCCTTGGCGGATCATCAGAAGAAAACCACACACGATTGCAACGATCGAAGGAGGATGGGATGGATTCAGTTTTGCCTTTCAGCAGAAGAACTACCTGTATAGCGGTCAGCATTTCCTCCGCCCGCCAGCCACTGGCAAGAAAACGAGGTCATCCCCACCTTCAAGCGTTGGTTGTTCGTTTGCGAAAGAAGCATGGATGAACGCGTAAAATCCTGATGTCAAAAACACTAGAATTGGAAGAATGAGCGAGGATTGGGCGTTCTGAATCATTTATTTTAAGGGCAATGTTGGAATTGGAATAAAAAGTGAGCGGAAAGGATATGCGCAATCCCTGTGATCCAGTTGCAAAGGAATTGATGCAAGGAGGTTTTGGATGTCAACCGAGAATTCTTCAATTGATTCTGTGAATCGTAAAAAATAATTATTTAACTGATAAAAGTCGATAGGAAAGTCAGAAATGCCGAAAGACAACTGTCCACCGTGTATAAAACCATCTAAAGCACAGTTTCAATCATTGTTGACTTTGTAAAATACGACAAAAACGCTTAAATACGCTCATTGCACAACACCGCCTCAGGCGATATAAAGTTCACCTCGGGGGTAGTCCCGATGCACCCCCCTCCTTGAATCCCCGGAAGGCGGGTTTATGTACCACTTTTGACATTGACCGTTACGAGTCCCATTTGCGGACATCGGCGCCGCCGTCAAAAACCTGAACATCCGCATTCGCCTCTAAGAAGAACAAAACTCGGTCGACGCGGCACTCACAGCCACATTTAGGTCATGACCTTGATTCGAATTCCTTTCCCCAAGCCCTAGGAGTATCTTTCAGATCCTATCAAATGAAACGGTGTGAGCGTCGGAGAGAGACCGATCGGCACATCCGTCCATCCGCTGCCATCTGACATTGGGAAAGAACCAACGAAAATTCCGGGAGAATCAAAAAATCCATGTACTTCCATCTTAAAGTCAACACTTTTTGGATGACGCTCACAGGATGGATGTTTATTGATCAATTTCCTGTACAAAGTTGTTAGACGCCAAGGAATGTCGCGATGATCAGCACGTTAATGAGGTCGACCGGGGGGACAAAAGGGTACCAAGTGATGAAAGTGTGAATAATAACGGTTCCAGAGGGACTTGACAAAAGCCGCTGCCAAATAGAGTTATGAAAATTAGTTCAAAAAGTCATGCAAAGTGCCGAGGAAGAAGTGAAAGCACCGTTTGTCGGATGAACTTATTAAGTACCCGCGAAAGTTGGTCATTTCCGATGTTTCATTATTTGCAGGCGCGGCGGCGTCAAGTAAGGATCTTCCCTTCCAATTGACGTCAATGCCGCTGGCGATTTGAGTCATTTCTATCTTTTCGTTTATCCATTTACCGATAAATCTTGAATGGAACTGTATTTATGTCATTTATTGCGTATTTCGTGTTCATTCCGATCGTTTTGTCCTTTCGTGAACCTACATTCTACATTTGCTTTGAATGGTCTAATGTAAGATGTAAAGTAAGATTGGTTTTCTCAGTTTACAATAGAAATAGCAATCCTTTTTTCCGTGCCAGGATGCAATTACATTTGGCAACTGTATTAGGCAAATGTCATTGTTGAATAAACAATACTTTAAACAGAATTCTACTTTATTAGTGACGTTAACCGGTATAACCTTGAGGGAAGCAAGGAAAAAAAAGTGAAGCACGGAAGAGTACAAAAAATTAAAGTGAGTACACATTAGAGAAAACGGCGGGCGCTTCGAAGAAAGCGTTTTTAATGCGTGAAAACAGCTGGCTGAAAATCTGAGATCGGTTTGAAGGTTTTGCACACGAGGCGTTCAATTATGCCCTTGTGTAAGAAGCGGAGAGCAGTCCAAAGCCGCCCTACATGGCGGGCATACCCGAGTTGACGGCTCATTTCCGTGGCAGAGTCGTTTTCATTCA
This sequence comes from Panagrellus sp. LJ2285, assembly GCA_024447235.1. Classification (NCBI taxonomy): domain Eukaryota; kingdom Metazoa; phylum Nematoda; class Chromadorea; order Rhabditida; family Panagrolaimidae; genus Panagrellus; species Panagrellus sp. LJ2285. The sequence goes on along the minus strand of JAMRYB010000004.1, from coordinate 285,624 downwards.
CATTTTGCTGGTCTGTGGTTCTTCCATGCTCGAGGAGAGAAGGGGGGTTTTTGTGCGTTTCAGTTTTTGCGTCGTCCTATTCCTCAATTCCAGTTTTTGGGGCGCCGACCTCAAGAGAGAAGAAACAGAGTTTAACAGTTTCAATGGCAGAGGAGAAGGCCGAAAGGCAAAAAGACGAGAATTAGTTACTCAGGACGTTAACACGTTGCTACTTTTAGCTCACTCTCAGGGTCGGCAACTAAGTCTGGTCAGTGCGCTGTGCTGTAGTCAAGTCTTTCTTTTTTTTCTCCAAAAAAGGCGAGCTTGCGTGTGGGTTTGTCTTGATGAGAATTTCCGAGGGTCGTCCTCTGCTTGAAACAACAGCCTAGGGATAGCCAAGGAAAAGAAGTCCTCTTTAAGTTTACTACTTTTCCAGAGCCTCCTTTCTTTACTCGCTTTCAAATTTGAGGCGAATATAAACGCCATTTGTCGAATGAGCTTGCCCTACTCCGTTTTGCTGAATTCATACTTTTTTCCAGGCCACTTGACTTTGGGTACTTTAATTGAGTTACAAATTAGACATTTAAACCACCTGTCACCAAGTGCCTGTTCGGGTTACATTGAAGTACGTGAAACATCATAACTATTGCTACTTTTTATTGCCTTTGGCACTTCACTTCAATTTTCGCCGTTTCAGCTAATTTTCGCTATCTTTTATCATTCTGCCCCAAAAGCGAGCTTATTTTTATCCATGTTATTGACTACAAACGGTTTTCAATACGGCATTCCTCAGTCAAGTCAAGACACTATTTTTTGTAACGTAGGGGTTTCATGGTCATAAATGGTAGCCAAATTGGTACATGTCCCGAGGCTGTATTTTGTGAAGGTAGTATAGGGCGCTCCACACTCCGCGCTGCCAAGCTAATACGACATAACCCCTTAGGCACCGGAAAGTCAGTGACAAAAATAAAGGGTTTTGCTCCTACTGTGTTCCGCTACTTTTATTATTGTCACAAAGTGTAAGTTTGGTACGTTTAGCGAAGCGCGCAGTCATTTCGAACGCCGACGATGATGGGTGGTTCGGTTCCCCCTTCAAGGACGGCACATCACCGTCTATGGAAATGTGATGGAAAGGGGAAAACGCGCCAACCTGTTACAGGTGGCCTCCGAAAATGTCTTCAAGATCTATCTATCTAACGTATAAGCAAATCATGCATTAGACGCGTTGTAAAATAGGAGGATTTAGGATCGGCGCGCGCCCCTATCATTACGTCTCAATTCCGTGTGCTCATATCCATTTCCCCCATCTGATTGATACATATTCATCCTATCCCGTGAAGATGGTGATATTCAATAGTTTCTACAGGCAATGCTGCGTGGTTTATCTGCCAACTCTATCTCTGGCCCCTTATGTTGTCTCTCTCCCCCTAACCGGGCCTTCCTTTTTGCGTCCGGTTTGCCGACGCCTTAAGAGGCTGTCCGGCAGCCGATTTCAAATGACCGACACAGGAGTGTTGCTTTTAAAAATGTTTTTAGTCAAAAATGTTAGCATATTAGTGTAAAGTCTTTTGGCACAGGTTAGACCTCCCGAGGTCTTCGGATTCTGGAGATACAGATTCTGGATTCTAATTTTGAGAACCCTGTAACGGATTCAGTTGGAAAGATAAAGATCTAATTTTTTGGTTACGGGGGTTTTTTTACATGAGGATTCTAACTACGCACTCGGAATTTTGATATAAGAGTAATAAGTATTGATTTTTTTGTGGTACCATTTTTTAAATAACCATAACTTTTTTTTTGAGAACAGAATGACGGAAGCAGATAACACCACGTTAAAGCCCGTTTATTTTTACGTCGGATAGCGTATAACAGATATTGCTATCGTTGGTACTGGGTACCCTCAGGGCGCGGATTCTGAATCGACTTCAGAAAAACGCACACAAAAACGAGTGCTCACATGTTATTCGGGCCTTAATGATGATCAAACTAACGGGGCTAGGGTTTTCGGGGGCGAGAAACACAACTACGTACTCAGAATTTTGATTACAGCTCAAAAATTATTGATTTTTTGTAAATGATTTTAAATTGTTTATAATTTTTTAATGGAATTTGTTGGGCTATCACAAATATTACCATCTTGTAGCGCATCTTTTTCTGCATCGAATAATGTCAAGAAAGAATAAATTGGAGCGATGCGAAGACGTTGTTTTTGGCATTTCCGAGCGCGACACAAAAAACGATGACATCAACGCACAGTTGCACGTTGCGCGCACGGCTTTGCTTGCGTTTTCCGAAGTCGCGCAGGAAAAGACGCCCTGAGGATACCTAGTACCAATGACAGCTGTATTTGTCATACACCATTCGACGCAGAAAAAGATGGGCTACAAGATAGTGTTATCGGTTTCCGTCATTCGTCATCCAAAAAAAAGTTGTGATCAATTTAAAATCATTTACAAAAAATCAATAATTTTTGAGCTGTAATCAAAATTCTGAGTACGTAGTTGTGTTTCTCGCCCCCGAAAACCCTAGCCCCGTTAGTTTGATCATCATTAAGGCCCGAATAACATGTGAGCACTCGTTTTTGTGTGCGTTTTTCTGAAGTCGATTCAGAATCCGCGCCCTGAGGGTACCCAGTACCAACGATAGCAATATCTGTTATACGCTATCCGACGTAAAAATAAACGGGCTTTAACGTGGTATTATCTGCTTCCGTCATTCTGTTCTCAAAAAAAGTTATGGTTATTTAAAAAATGGTACCACAAAAAAATCAATACTTATTACTCTTATATCAAAATTCCGAGTGCGTAGTTAGAATCCTCATGTAAAAAAACCCCCGTAACCAAAAAATTAGATCTTTATCTTTCCAACTGAATCCGTTACAGGGTTCTCAAAATTAGAATCCAGAATCTGTATCTCCAGAATCCGAAGACCTCGGGAGGTCTAACCTGTATATAAAGGTTCTATATCAATGTGCTAACAAATTTGGCTAAAAAGATTTTTATTTCCCCACTACCTGTGTCGGTCCTTTCACCTTAACTCAAAATTTTCTGCCGGACAGCCTCTTAATCAGCCTGCATAACTGACTGCCGACGGCAAAACTCACGTACAACTCGCGCACACAAACGCTGTCCCCCGCGACCATGCATTCGTCTTATCAGGAATGGTTTGTAGCCGTTGGCACTGTCGTCAACACATTACCATGCTCTCGCATACATACATGCATGGGTGTTAAAATTCTGCGCACAGAAACCGTTTGGCATTATCAGTTGGTCTCGGCTTATCCTTGCCGTGGCGCTTCTTCAAAAGCTGTTTTTTTAACTGGGAAAGTTATTTTAGTTTCATGCCGTCTCGCAATTTTTAAAATCGACAAATTCGTCGAACGCACTACAAAATTACGTTGAACGTATGCGACTGTTCAAACAGTTTATTGTATTACTAAGATAAGCCCGTAGTTGTGGTGATACGCTTAAGGGATTAAAATTTTATAAAGCAAATTGGCGACGATTCTATTTCCGATACAAATACATGAGGTCATGGTCAGCTATTGTGGTCAGTTTTTGCGTTCTTTAGCCAATTGTTTGACCGAATCAACCTGTTTTTTGATATATCAGGCCGGGTTTTGTTGTGATTGAATTATCCGCGGGTGTCGGGGGTGGTGGAACGCTTATCCATTGGTAGACATATTTTGTGTTTTGCTTCTAATAGACGTCAATTCGTTTAAAAGTTATGTTTAGTGATTCGGATTTTAAAAATAGTTTATTTGTATATAGTCTATGTTAACGTAAAATGTTAGGTACTAATGACGTCACATGATAAGAAATCTCAAAAATTCACATTTTCAATTTTAATTCACATAAACGCGCACGCTATCGGCTCCCACGAAGAAAGACATTTCCCGCCCGTTTGATCCTTTCCTCCTTGAGGGTGCTCACAATTCATTCGCGATCGCATGCGTCCACCTCGACCCACCCGTCTTCCCCCCTGCGTGGTCGCTATATCCAGCCGCTTTGCTGTCATCGCTAATCTATCGCGTTTCCTTCGCAAGAAGCGTGATAAGCTCGATGTAATCGTTTACCACACATCGCGCACTGATTACCCATCCCTTTGTGATTAGGGTTTTTTATCCCATCCCGCGTTGCGTTAGGAGGAAAGGTTTCTTCTATCATCTCGTCTCTTCTCACACGTTTGTTCTCTCTCACTTTGAAAGCTGCAGATTTTCATCCCCACCAGCCAGTCGAGCAATTCAATTGCAGCTCTTCTATAGCAGGTTGCAGCTAAAACATCTCGGAAGCATACGTGTCGCAGTTGTTTAGATTTGGCGAGGGTTGTTCTCCTTTCTCAACGTTTTTTTCCCTTTGAAATTGTATGCGACGTTATGTTTCGTGCTATTCCATGCGAGCCCAACGGAGGAGATCTATTTCTTGTCGCGGTTACAACGTCTATGCTTTCATTTAGTCAATATGCATTTCTGAGTACCTCTCCCATTATACTCGGTATTTTTCAGTGGTCGTTTTGCCCGCCTTCGGGAGTGTCTACGGCTTCTCGCGATGGGTCAGTGCATAACCCGATCCGATCAAACAGCGAAAAACCGATCTCGCGCCATTGATGAGCAGGTTCGTTTTAACCTTTTTTTTACCCATTTGGCGGTAATTATTATTGATATGCGCATTCTGCATATTTCTGTTTTTGTTTTTGATAACTTTTATATATATTTTCAGCTCAAAGCCGATCATGAACGTCAGTCTCGTGAAGTCAAGCTGCTCTTGCTTGGTGCCGGTGAATCCGGAAAGAGTACCATTGTCAAGCAGATGAAAATTATCCATGAAACGGGTTACAGCGACGAAGAAAGGAAAGCGTATAGGCCCGTGGTATATTCCAACACAATTCAAAGCATGATGGCGATCATCCGTGCCATGGGTCAACTCAAAATTGAATTCCGCAATGCTTCGACCAGTGATGATGCCCGTCACTTCTTCCTTTTGGCTCAATCACTAGAAGAAGGTAACTATCTTCATATCACTCAAAGATTACATGAAATAAATCTAATCCTTGTGAGATGAATTTCTAGGAGAGCTCTCGCCCGAATTAGCCGCGACCATGAAGCGGCTGTGGAACGACCCCGGAACACAGGAATGCTTCATGCGATCTCGCGAATATCAGCTGAACGACTCCGCGCCCTATTACCTTAATTCCCTCGACAGAATCTCCCAGCAAGGGTACATCCCGACACAGGATGATGTTCTCCGTACGCGGGTGAAGACGACTGGCATTGTTGAAACACATTTTACACACAAGGATCTCCACTTCAAGTAAGTTATCGTCGAGCTACACGGCACTGGATCATTATCATTGTTTTTGTATTTGCAGAATGTTTGATGTCGGCGGTCAGCGATCTGAACGCAAAAAGTGGATCCACTGTTTCGAGGGTGTTACGGCTATCATTTTCTGTGTTGCTCTTTCCGAGTACGACATGGTCCTTGCTGAGGACGACGAAATGAACCGCATGATTGAGTCAATGAAACTGTTCGACTCCATTTGCAACAATCGCTGGTTCGTCGAGACCTCTGTCATTCTGTTCCTGAACAAGAAGGATCTTTTCGAGGAGAAAATCGTGAAGTCCCCGCTGACTATCTGCTTCCCCGAGTATCTCGGTTTGTTTTTGTTGTTTTTTGTTTTTTGAAAACAAATTTTAAAAAGGTCCACGTCCAGGTTGCAATACATACGAAGAAGCTGCCGCATTCATCCAAGCTCAATTCGAGGCTCTGAACAAACGCAAAGATGGCCAAAAGGAGATCTACACTCACTTCACCTGTGCCACCGACACCAATAACATTCGATTTGTTTTTGATGCCGTGACCGACATTATCATCAAGGAGAATCTCAAGCAGTGCGGTCTGTTCTAAACCGGATATGAACCCACTTCCCTAATCTGAGATTATAAGTATGTATTCAGAATCTGATTTATTTTCTTCTTTAACATCTTCTGTTTGTACAGAGAATCCTATTCTACGTTAAATTGTCTAAACTTTTTTAAAAAGTGTTGTTGTTTGTTCGTCACATGGCGGTCTCTTTTTTTGCCTTTGTTAAATATGGTCTTTTGGTACTGATTATCTGTCGTCCCTTCACTACGCTTTAGCACCTGTTTATCCCTGCTATCCTTGTGGTTTACAACTGTGTTTAAAATTTACGGGATCTACTTTTGTCGTAAGAGTCGTCGTCTGGTAGCTGGCAGCCTCCTTGTTGGCTACGGTTTCAAGATGACCGTTTGGTTATGCTGCCCTTAACATATCCTAATATTATGTTCCATGCCTGGCGATACCTTGATGACTTGTTGTTTCTTTTATACATTCACCGGGCATTGTGCATTGGTGGTTCTTTTTCCAATCATAAATAAATAAGGTCGAGTAAAGGTTGGATTCATTGTGGTGATTTTGGACAACAATATCAGTTTAAGAGGCAACCATTTCATACAGTCATGGCTTTGTATCATTTCATTCATACAAACAGTTACACCACATTCTCATATCAGTTCTACCTTGTAAAGTTACTTACAAATGTTGGCCTCTAAGCTTTCCCATTCAAACATAACTTTTACTGCGCAATTTCACCAAGCAGGTGCCACATGCCCATAAGGTCGTTATAAACTTGGGAAAAGAGCTAAATTAAATCCCAACATGCATGTGGCATTGTTTTTTGTGGCACCACCAACAACCATAAGAACTGCCTCAAGCACTCTCGACAGCGCTATAGTAACGTGTCGAGTAGCCTGTTAACACAAGCGTACTTACAATTTAGTTTGGCCAATAGTGCCCCCAAAAAACAGTTTTGATTGCTCTGTTAACATAAACTTTATTATTCATCGACATGTTAGAAAACTTTAACATAACTTTGTTTGGAATTGATTTTGGAGGCGATTATTCAAAAAATCGAGATCTGCAACTACGCATTTTTGGATGGACATTACTTTTTATTTGGGTTGCTGCCATTGTTTACATTGCACGGGAATTCTTTTTTCCGAAACTATATGCCATTGAGACTGATAGTCCGACAACTGTGCATGACTTAAATATAGAAGAGAGTCCACCTTCACTAACTTTGAAATTACCGTCGAGCTTTGATTCATCAAGCGTTTTTATGGATCAAGATGAGGAAGACATGGTAGAGATGAGTGATTTTGCTGAATTTCTGTAGCCATTACAACAACAAACTAAGTCGCTTACTTTATTAATCTGAACTGGTGTAAATAAAATAGCTGACTAAATATCAATCACAACCATCAGTGCAAAAATAAATCACAGACGTAAAAAAGGTAGGAAAACGACATACTTTATACAAAAGCTCTATTATGCAATTTATCGATCGGAGATTATAACTGAAATTAAAAACATTTGTGTCGTCTTGAAATTTGCGACGACAACGCAAAGATAGCAGTTTAAAATAGAGATATCCTAGATGCTAACATTGTTAGTGGCAATACAGACATTTTAAAGAACAAATAGAAGTGAAGTAGACGTCATGAATAAGTCTCAAGATGAACATGTACATGGAAATTTATTCCTTGAAGTTGATCACAATCTGTTTCTGCTTCGGATCATCGAATCTGTCCATGGTCTGGACAGAGTTCAACATGAGGAAACCGAACATTAGCACAGAAACAAGGATAATAGATACAATGATTCCCATCCACGAACCGGAAGAGAAGGTTCCAACACAATCGGCAGTCTTGGTTGAAAATTGGGGAATATCGCCAGATTTAGGGGCAGTAATACCTGCAGCTTGGATTTGAATGTTGTCAAAGACAACACCGACTAGAATATGGGTCACGGATGAGTTGAAGAAGATAGCTTGAGTTTGACCGCAAGCATGGTTGTGACCATAGTAAGCGCGGAGAGGCACGGCTGTAGGATGGAGGGCGCCACCGACAACTGTAGCCGTTTCTGTGAGGAAATCAGGTTCTTTGCCAGCATCAACAGTCAGTCCCGAGACCTCAGCATTAACAAGACGGAAACCGTCAGTGTTGTTGAACGAGAGACTGAAAGTTCACTTTTGTGATAGTGTGTGTGGTTTTGGAATTTGACTTACGTGACTGTGAAGGTCTGCGGCGGCACTGAGGCAGCTTTGTCTTTACCCCAAACAGCGGTGTAAGTATTAGCGACAGTATAATCGATAGTGAAACTAAAATTTAAAAATAAATATATTAATAATAGACTAAAAAACAAACCTAAAAGGTTTTGATGTGTTAAGGTTCTTAGTTTGGTCGCAATTGTATGCATATTTGTAGGTATCACTCTTTCCTTCTTGTTCGCCGAGCGGAATGGTCAGTGCCTTTTGGCCACCTCCAATAGTAGTTTGCGATAACACAATGACGGTAATGTTCTCAAAGTACAGCAAACAAGAAACACCAGCTGAGCCTGGAGTAGGATCAAAAGTTTCGCCGTCACCGTATCGAGGAACAACGACAGGCAGAGATCCACCGTCAGTAAGGTCAGAATTGCTGGCTTTTGCAAATAGACGAGCCTTGCTTTTGCTGCTTTTACGTCGAGGGGCTTCATCTTCGGCAGCAAAATCGACGTCGTCATTGTCACTAATGGAAACACGTTTAACACGAGTCTTGAGAATTTCGGCATTGACGAGAATGCCAGTGTAACCTGATGGCAGTTGACTAGCCGAGAATTCCTCATTCAACTGATCCCAGGTAGCGGCACGAATAATGGTGGCAGAGCTTCCTGGCTAAAAGAATAACAATACAGTTGTATTTATAGTAAATTCGAAATAAAACAACTTACAGCAATAGAAGATACGTCTTGGGAGGCATGATATTTTGCTGCACGAATAGCTGCAACTACAGGAGAATCATGCTGGTTAGCACTATCAGAATACGCATTGGCAGCTTTGCTGAAGCTAGCGAGAGTAAAGTCGTCGAGAGCAACGATAACAACAGAATCGCCGGCAGCAAGTTCAGCAGCGGACGATGAACTGCAATTAAAAGTTATAGATAACTAGTCCACATTGGGGTATAAACAAAGTAAAGATGTACAACTAACCTCACGTCCTTATCATTGGACCACAACACGGCGTCTTCCGCGACAGTCGAGATAACAGCTAGTGCAAAGGCAATAGTCGATAAGAATAACCGCATGGCTGGCAGACCCAAGATATCGAGTCACCTGGAAGAAAAAATTGATAACAACCTTTGTTAATATTTATATATAATATTGTCGCGTAACCAGACCACGTTAGATTTATAGTTGTTCGTTCAACTTTCAAGTTGGTCTTTTGCAAAGTATTGACGGACTAGAGATCGTTGCTCCCGTGGCGGGACCACACCCAACCATTAGCTCGCTGGACTGCGTGCGCACATTGTGCCTTGCCTCAGGCGGTTTGTCGCTTTGGACGAGGGAAATGTCGCTCGTTTAAAAAATGATTCATGTTCTATGTATACTTGTACCATTTTTGTCTCAACCTTTTGAAAACGAGCGTAATAACAATCCAATTGATTCGGTATGAAAACAGTGCAATGACAGTCCAATGAGATTCCCAATTTATTCTTTACATACATCTAATATCAATCAGTGTTAAATAAAAAGCACAAGACCTTTTGAATCTACTAATATATTTGTTATTGGCGACAACCTCGTATTTCATACCAAATGAACTGAATGTTTTTGACCGGTCTGTGCACTATTGGCGGAATCAGAGCCGGTGGCGTCGGAGGAGGAAGGTGGTGGTACAGCAGCGGGAAGTGCAGATGATGATGATGATGACACTGGAGGCAACATTGGCGTAACACGTCGTCGAGGAGAACCAGGAAGTGATGATTGTCGGGGAGGTGCAACGGGAAACAGTGTCGTGGCACCGTTCATTGAAATAGGAATAGCAGCTCCACCAAACGGTGTCTCTGCCGGTGGCGATGACCCGAAGAGCTCGTAGATTTGTTTCAACTTGTAGTCCCGGGCAGTTCGGCGGGCCTAAAACGATTCAGTTAAGCTTATGTTTTTCAATAGATATATATTTATATCAAAACATACCACAGTCAACCGTTGTTTTGCTGAGAACGTGCGAATACTGTCGTCGAATACAAGCAACCCCTCAAACACAGGTTTATCATGGAAAGCGAACCGAGTGCGTGGATTGCGAATAGTTATTTTGACGCAGGTACGATCAATGAGTTCAATCTTCATGTTCTGAAAGAAAAAGTTAATCGGTTGATAAATGGGAAGAACGCCCAACCTCCAACCGGCCAACATTGGTAATGACTCCATAACCAAACCGATGCGAATGAGTTTCTGCCAGAATGAAGTTAAACGTATCAGTGACAAGAGCTTTCGGCGGAGATTTTGGCGCATTCTTGTTAGGGGAGTATTTGACTGTGCACATTAGAAGATCACTGTTGGCTGAAACCGGATATCCATAACAATGACAGAAAATAATAGTTTCAAAAACTTACAAAGATCAATGCAATCATTAACTTCGACAACGTTGCCTTCTTGGAACGACAATGGTAACATCTTCTCCTGCTGGCCCGTCAAATCCAGGTGGAACTTCCGCAAGATAAAGTATAACTGTAGGCGAACACGTATCTCATCTTCGGCATTGAACGGCAGATCCCTCGACAAATTGGCCAGGTTGTCTTTGACGCAAACCGGTGGCAAAAGTAGCGTGGCATCAGTTGCAGCATTATCGATGCGTACTTCCATGCGTTCAACACGGTAATATTCCTCCTCAAACAAGTCAAGGAAATCATCGCGAGTCATCAAACTCAATTCCAAATGTTTGACGATTTCATTCAGTGTTTCCTGTGTTGTTTCGACGATATGTCGTTCAACATCTGTGCCCTGATCGAGACCGAGTACCGCACGTCGAACGACTACTGTGAAGAGGTTCATTGCCACCGGCCGTATAACGTTGCGATTGGGGTCTTCGGCAGCACGGCGCAGAAATCCGAGAATGATTGACTGCAGTTCTTGATTGAGGGCAGTGCATCGACTACTGTGTGGAATTTGAGCAACTTCAAGGAGATAAGGCATCGTACCGGCTGAAAATGGAAAACTGTGAATGATAATGTGAAACTTCAATAAAAATCTTACGTAGTTTCTGGTATATGGCATTTAAAAAGAGTAGAGCAAAAAATTCAGCTTGATGGTCGTACCCGCCAATAATGGTTTCGTTCAATCGGCGAAAAAACAACAATTTTGAAGGCACTGGCACACTTTCCCGGATGGTCAACTTGTAAACACCATTCGGATCGACCCTGTATTCTCGACGGACTTCGTTTTCATTTCCGAATAGTAACGGTTGCAAAGCAGACTGAATCAAGTCAACATCGTTGATACAGAGGAGAAGGTTCGTCAAAAAGAAGAAACAAGAAGCCGGGCACAAAAGAATAGCCCCTGACTCGAATGGCAACAGTAACGGCAACAAGTACAATGGCTCCAGAATCGAGGACACGAAGGTTTCACGGAGAAGGGCACTCTGAAAACCAAAACGTGAGATAATGCAAAAAATATTCAAAAATTTACCAGTTCAGTTGATTGTGCAGCAAAGATATCTCCAAAGTAATTCAAATACCCAATCTGATCATCAATCATACCCGACAATCTGTCCTGATTCGAAGGTTCATTTTGGGCCGATCGAATGAACGTATCCATGCGAACCACCTGATCCACAATAGACTGCATCAAATGTGGCAAGAATAGTTTTGCTTGTTCAACGGCAAACTTTTGGACAGACGGATCGTCCACTTTGTAAATGCTCAAAGTGATTGTTCGAATAGCGGTCCTGACCATCGGTTCGGTATTGTAGAAATGTTTCAAAGCGACCGTAAGAAGAGGGAATTCACCAGTTGTCTAAAGAATGCCACCAATTAAACTTTATTTAAACATAACTTTAAGGGAAACGAACCTCATTGAAGAAGAAGTGAACAGTTTTTGAGTTTATCTTGAGCGACAGTGTTTTCATGAAAGAAATAAAGTAGGCCATGATATCCTCATTGGCAAAGTTGAACTCATGTTGAATCACTGTATTGACATTGTTATTGCTGAGTAAGAAGTCTGAAATATAAATAAAGTAAGACTGGAAACAAAACCAAGAAACACTCACATAGGGCACTTTCATTCCTGATATTTTCAAAGATAATATTGAGCGTTTGCAGTAACTGGACATGAACTGAAGTTGAATTCGACTCTTGCATGATTCCGAGAAAGTGTTGATGCATTTGGCGTTCCAGAAAGAAGCTAAAAGAATAATTTCAGGTCTTCAGTGTGAAATATATATATAATTAGCAACTCACTCAAAAATGCTAACATCATTCTGGTCGCCCCAAACGAGCACTTCCGAAAGGAGCCTGAGTGCTTCAATAACAATATCACGGTTACCTTCAGTAACAACTTTGTTCTTAGCAAGAACCCCGTGGAGATATCTGAAGATTTACAGAGATATATAAAACAGCGAACACAATAGCAAACTCACTTCAAATACTCGATGCTATGGATGTTCCGTGGCTTCCACAGGGATGCCCCAGAGCCACCCAGCTTCCTGAACATGGTTGATAAAACCAAGGAAGCGGAGGCGAGTAATTAAAACGAATGTGGTTCCAAACTGATTCAGGTCATATGATACACTGCAAAGAAGGGTAATGAATGAAACAATACTTTGTTAATTATCGTTTAACCTCTCACAACAGCTCATATTGTGATCAACTAATCATTCTGGTGGGGAACAATGATAAACAATGGAAAAGGAAAAAGTGTTTTTATATAAACACATGGAAGCAGTGGGAAACAAAAAAAGTCGCATGCGCATTGCTATCGACGAGGGAGGGAAAGGGGGGAATACGTAAGAAATAAAAGTATAACGAGGCAATCTTTGGCAGCAACAAACTATTGACAACTTGAGACGCTAACAGACATTCTCGATAAACTCCTTGCAGTTACGCCGTCCTTACGCACTCCCTGGTTCAGCCATCTTCGCAACTTCGCAACACACTACGCAAAACCCAAAAGACAGCTCTTCAGTTGGAACTGCACATTGCGAGCATGAAACCGTTTTTCACAGATTTTTATTTTCGGATTTTTCTATTTTTGTCGCAGGAATTTCCTATTTGATTATCTTTCGTTCTTTGAGTTTCGAATTTGAAACATTGGCGTTCACTAACTTTAAGAAAATATTTTTCATTCACTACAAACTGCACTTAGAATTAAAAAGGTGTAAGTTCCCAAAAACGTCGACAGCTATACTAATTATCCAGCAAATGAATATAGCTAGACTGCCGAATATTGACACAAGTCAGTCAATGGCGTTCGGCAGTTGAAAAATTTTATTAACACTTGTCAGTATTTGCACTCAAGTCAGTCTTTCCTTTGATGTAATGATTAGTTTGTTCATCATACATTCGAATGTTACAGTAAATTCATTTTAACATCACTATTAAATTCACAAATTAAAGCAGAACAATTTTTTTAACAATGAGATCGAATGGAACATTTGTTCATGCGAAAACGATACATGTACTTGTACAGGTTTGAAACGTTTCATATTTAACTTTTGATATAAGTTTAAATTGATTGCATTGTGTTGATCAGTTTGAAATGTTAAACATCGGCTTCATTTAGGTGATTACATTCAGGTAATTCATGCCGACTTACAGCAGATGATCTTTGAGTCGCGATTGAAGGACGCGACCGCCGTCGGGCTTTTGTGTCTTCGAAGTTGCATACACTAATACCACATGGTTCAAACAGTTTTCCAATTTTGTGCAAATATTGAAGTAAGCATTCGCGATACATACGTTGAGTCATTATCGTAATGATTGGGTTAAACATGATACCAACAGTGACAATGGGAAAGAATATGTTGATAGAACGGAATAGAATTTCCTGCGGGAGTCCGCCGTCAACCCATTCAAATGAGAGAAACATCAGATAGAGTAGTCTGTATGGCAAACATGTAATACAGGTCCAAATGGTACTACTGAAAACGAAGAATAGGCGTTTGAACATTTTCTGAAAGGACGATTGAAATGTTAAAGATAAGTTTGGGGACAGCTTGTAAAGCTTACCGATCCCGCCTGGGGCTCTGTTCTTCTCGAGTTTCGTGCAATGAGATAAATAACTGCGGAAATGACAAAACTGCTTAAAATAATGGTAATATAAATAATGCAAATGACGGAGTAAATTTGTGGCGGGAGGCTTACTTGGCTGCAGTTACTCTAAAACTTGTAATTTATCACCTTATCTTGAAAATCAATCTTACTCTGACAACCATAAATGAGTACAAAAGTACTGCAAGTCCCAAAATAAAGCCCCACGATAAAAATGACAAAAGAAGAACACGTTTCCGACTGACCATAGTGTAATAATGCAGGGGAAACATAATATAGATAAGTTTGTCAAGATTCAACCTAAACAGCCATTCCTTACTGTGGAAATCACCTCCAAATAGCTCACCATAGCAAATTCAAACAACTGCACAACTGGCTTGTAAAAATGGTTACATAATAAGGAAAGCATAGTCCGACAGGGCCATACTTTAAATACGGCCGCGTGATCATGTATACGAGACACGTGATTAAATCAGCTAGTGTCATGTTGATGACAGCTATTTGTCTTGGCTTGTCGTAGGTATCGGCATACTTCAGTGCAATAAACAACACAATCGCATTAAAACTAGTGCCAAGGCTGCCGTTGATTATGTAGAATAACGTTTCAATCTGTGTCATGTGCTCTGGAGGCGGTGATGCCGTTGCGTCGGTGGAATTATTCATGGTAGCCGCGAGCTTCACCTGATTATAAACTCAACATTAGGATCGTTGTGGAACGTGGAACTATGTTGACCGAAGTAATAAAGATCACGAAGAATCATTTCACAGTTTTTCGCATATGTTTTCCTTTTCTTTCGAGACAAGAAAGTGCCGCCCGCCGCCATGTGGGGTGTCAGATGGACCCATGCTTATGTGGACGCGCTACCGACAGTAATAGTATAATGATTTGTTTTTATTGCTTTTTAGTTATATTTGCAGAGTAGAAAGCTTTTTATTGTGTGTCCTCCGTGCCCTTTGAACGGAGGTGAAGCGCAACGGATTACATCGCCGATGGGGGACGGCTGACACAATCTTACGACAAAGCCTTTTCACTTGCCGCCCTATGCTTTCCACAAAATGAAATTTCGATTGGTGTTGTCCCAATTTATTGCGGGAGACACTACATCGGCAATGCCATAAAAACCGAAAAAGTTATAAGTTCGGCGTGTTTTTTGTTTTTCGAGATGATCCTTCAAAAAAAGTTCCCACTTGCAGGGGGGAGAGGTATCAGTGTTCACTAAACTGATCTAACTGTCTTTCAATAAAAACATTTATGTGGCTATTTATTTATTAAGCTGTGTTCATTTCCCAGCGGCATCTGTCGGGCAATTTTCCGATTTACTGCTTTCTTTTCACATTTCAAAAGGGTTCGCGTACTTCATTGTTTGAAATCAGCATTGCAGGCATAACAAATCGTTTAAAAATTTGCTTCGGGTTTGCGTTTTTTGTCATTAAAATGTTTAAAAATGGAAGTTTAGCCTTTTGAAACCCTATATCACATTAACGTTTGTTAAGCTTCACAGTGTGGGGAACCAGTGTAATCACCAAAGTAATCTGACACGTAAAAAGATAAAATTACATTGGCACAGTATTATTTTAAGGTTGATGATGCCAACAAAGAAAGGGCATGCCATGGCATGGGGAAAATGTCTAATTGATTCCGAATCCACGAAAGCAAGCATCGAAGGGTCCATCGCGTTGTCTTTTCAAACACGTAAATATATGAAACGATACCAACTATCGGAGATCAAGCTGAGCCACAGGCATCGCAGCTGGGGTTAAAACTGCCCAGAGCTTCAACAATGCCTCCAGCTTGGCGGGCAATGGGGACGGGCCACTTGTTCTAATTGAAACAAGATGCCGTTCTTGAATGACAATCGCGCACAATTGACGTTCTGAGTTTCGGCCCCAAGGCGCTTGGGCCTTCCTTTTTTTCCATCCAGTTTTAAATGAACTCGTCTGCTGAGACTTGACTTATATACACGTTCGGTCCCCCAGACTGCCTTCGAAAAGCCATCATACGGCGTTAAAGCTAATAATGTTAAGAAACCCCAGGAACATGGGAAGTAGTCAGGTTACAGTCCATTTCCTGAGATTATGGGCGAGTGTCAAATATTTACTCGCTCGATTCGGAGATGGAGACTACGCCGAAATTCATCAGACATCGGTCGAAAAATCTCAACTCAACGTTCACGCCTTCATATGGGTGAGCCGAGACGGATGTCGACTCGGCTTCCATGTAAACGAACGAAAATCGTCTTCGTTTTCAAGACTGCCCCTGCAAATCGTCAATGCAATTTTTGGAGCTTTGTTTACATGCTTCCGCGACATATTGCTCTCCAGTGAGCTTCGTGTGGGGTTCACGTCGTTTGACACAGGCAGAAAAAACGTTCATTAACGGTAAGGGTTAAACAAGACAGTTGCAAAGAGTCGAGGGCTTGATAGCATATTTTCGGCAATTGACAAAACCGCCAAAGCGCGCTATCATCACAAAATTGACATTAGACAATACAATAGGCAGTGTAGGAGAAGGATGTGAAGATCGTGATTGCGAGAAACAATAAAGTAACAATTGACAATTTGAGAGAGAAACGAATACGCTTATTAGAGATCGTGCGACATTGGAATGAATTACATAAGCACACACCGATTGGGTGAAGCTTCGGCAGCATCGGGATTCAAATTATCATCGCCTGATTCAGATTGATTCACTCGGAGATCGCTCCGGGTTCGTTGAACTGTCTCGGCTACTCGTGGCAACGCTGATTTCTGCAAATGGGGACCTGGTTTAACAGCAATGAGAATACACATCTTGTTGCTTTCAAACTATACCTCTAGAATTTGATGGTGTCGCTTCCGCGGATGAGCTGGCACTGGCACCAACAATAAATCGTGGTCTTTTGTGGGAAAATGCAAGCTCTCGTAGGCCAGGGCATGATTCGGAGCTAGTTAACGTTTTGAGATCCGCATTCGAAGAAGCAAGCGAATCCATGCTAGATTGTGTGTTAATATTTTCCCGTGAACTTGAATCAGTTTTAGAACGGAGAACTCGTGTCGATGGACCAAATTTGTGTTCCTTCTTTGGACGACGATGTGCTTCACGGTAGGCTTGACGTTCGGCACGCGCAATCCCCTTTTGCGCACGCTTTCGGTAATGCTCTTGGACAGGATGCACAATGTCTGTCTCGGGATCGTAGTCACGGTTAATTCGCATGCTGATATCATAGAATTCATCCTCGTTGATCATGTTTTCCTGTCTGAAGTACACAAACATGGACATCATTGGCATCAGGACAAGTTCTTCCTGGATTAATTCACGGTGCTTTTCGACAAACATACGCTGAAATAATGATAGTAGACGAATCTTGCTAAAATTTTGACAAAACTTACACAAATTTTGTAGCAATCAGTTTCTTTTCCGCATGGTCTACCATTTTCGCAGACAAACTTATTCCACAGTTCAAAGAACTTGATTTCAAGTGTGTCCAAATCCGTGATATCGTTCAGGTCACGAATCATCTTCTGCATTGTCCAATCAGGAATCTTGACATCAAGGCGTCCGGACACCGTGTAGTTGCTTTGAAGAGGACGGGGACCATACTTGTTGAAGTAATCATTGTATTCATGCCTTGACATCACTTCAGTCAGACCATCAGTAATTTCTTGGAAGAGTGCATTGCATGGTGTGATAAAGCTATCACTTAGCAAGTACTGACGAGGCCAAGCATGATCAAACATGTCCAATGTGGTTTTCTGATTTTGCGAGTGAACGTCCTCCTGAGGTTTGGCAACTTTCATGACAAAACCAGGGCAGTAATGTCCTGGTTTGTATTCGATGGCTGATCGATAGACATACGAAAACCTTGAATGACAAGTTTTCAGATGCCACATCAATGCGAAAAGGTTACTGTGGTAGGCTTCGCAGAAAACGCAGTGTTGCGGAGATGTGACTGTACAGTATGCGAATCTTTGGGGTGGTGGAGCTTTGGCATCACACTCGGCCAATGCGGCATGTAAAGTCGGGTCTTTTTGGATCATCTCTTCAGCCAGAGATCTTGGTGGCTGTATAATCGGCTTTCGGCGGTGGCCATTTTCCACTGGCTTTCGAAACATGTCAAGCTCTAGCTGATAGCTGAAAGATTAATCGTAACATGCGTACATTTAATGAAAATGTATTAACTAACATCATGTGAGACGGCATTTCATAATCAAAGTCATCGCAAACTTGATGATTATTCGATCCAAAAGTGTCATCTGATGACATTGGCTCATCTTCAGATTCCGCTTCAATCTTGCGACGTTTCGGAGAAACTGACTTCAAGGTGGTTTCATCATCATCAGCTGACTTGACATTCAAGTGGACAAACGGATTCATATGGAACTTCTTTGCTAAGCTGACGATGTTGAGAACTGTACTTCCATCTGATTGCCATGATCGTCCTTTCAGAGATTGATTCAGTTTTTGCTCATCCCTGCAAAATATATATTTCCATCTCATGTTTTTTGAAACTATCAAATACTTACACAAGAATGACAGGTGTAGTACCGCCATGACAAACCCATTCATCAGAGATGCATTCTGTGATTTGGTAAGTACCGTACATCACCGTTTCCGTGATCCGTTTTTCACGTCCGCGACTCTTTGAACGAGTTTGCTCTTCACGTGCCCTTTCACACTGTCCGGCAATCCTAGCCGGGACATTGCGAAGACTCCGGCCAGCGGATACTTCTTGAGGCTCTTCGAAAAAGACCACACGCAGAATGATGTAAATATCCTTGCCATCGTCTTCAGTGAACTCGCAATCGACTGGCATGTCAATCAGAACCGGAACAATTTCATCTTTCACTTCTATCTTGACTGATGACGATGCAATTTTGCGCTAAAATGTTAAATATTAAAACATGCAATGTTCTCATTGTAAACTTACAACTTCAGTAAATTTGTTCGTTCTGGAATCACGCATGGTGTAATAGAATGTAATACTCGCATGGTATCCTGTCGGCAGAAGATTGTGTCTGATCGAAACCAGCTTGACAATAATGTCCTGGCTACAACTCAAGATGTCATCGCTAGAGTCATCATGAAGTGGCGGGGATTTAAGTTTGTCTACTTCCATTTTCTCAGGCTTGGGAGCAATCTTTTTGTTCACCGGTTTTTTAACTGCTCTTGGCATCTTCCTCGGGACAAACTTATTATACCGAAGATTCCGTCGCAAAAATGGCAGGAAGAGCGGCCTCATGGGAGTATCTTCTTCGTTGTCATTGCTTTTGGGGTTAAAAGCATTGATAAGCATGGTCCTATACAAGGCGATTGAAGCATTAATGTAGTTTAATGCCTCTTGTTGATTCTCCGTAAGCTCAGAGGGTGATGGAAGTTCGAAAAGTGGTCGTTCAGGAACATCTTCGAGATCTTCATCGAAGTTATGCACGGTGAACTTCTTTCGGAACTTCTGATCCGCCGGCATGGCTTTGAGGATGGCCTTTTCCTCTTCCGACAACCATGGCTTGCTCTTGGCAATCTGAAAGTTATGTTTACAGTAGCAAATATTACTAAACTACATCTAGTTGTCGCCTATATATACGCAATGCGTTACTGTGCATATATATATTTCAACTTTGAAAGATACTCACTTCAGGGCATCCATAATTCTCGACAAGCTTGTCTTTCCAACTCGGTGGTTCTAACCTAGATGATGAAGGTTCATCTTTCGGAACAATAGGCACAAAGGTTCCAGACTTAATCTCAGACCAACTATTAGATTTGGGGACCATTGAGGAAGTAGGCTTTCCAATCGGTGACAACGGTGGCGGCAAATCTTCCATGAGTTCATCATCGCAAGATGTCGATGTAGTGGCTACCGAATCCATGATATCATCGCATCGAGAAAGGATAGGAGGTCCAGCCAAGGAGTCGACTTGTTTCTCCTCAGTTTGGCGCGCAATTCGGGTCTGGGCGCGCTTTTTCGGTGAACTTGGGGATTTGCTGGGTGTTAACTTATTGTTAAGCTCCATTGATGGCCCAGAAGCCGACTTGCCACGCATCCCGACCTTTCTCTTAACACCACCAACAGCTGATCGACAAACTATTTCGACGACGGATTCGTCGTCTTCATCAGCACACGGCCATTCAATGTCTGAAACCTTGGCATTGGGAAGCTTGTCACGACGAGCATACATTGTTATTGGATTTGGCTATGAAGTGTAAACTATCATAGATAAAACTAGAAGATAGGGTTGATCCACAAGCAAATGAAGGTCGTGTGGGGGTCAAAAACTGTGCGCGGGTGAATTGGCGTCAACGCTGACCACACAGGGAAGTCGGGGTATGGTCAATGTGTCGGCGAAGTCGTCAAGAAAATAAGATCGCAAGCATGCCAGGATCGATTTTGTGCGTATTCGCTATGCCACTTCAATCGACGACTGCGCAATGCAAAAGTTGCAAATGAAGCTACAGTACGTTACGTCACAAAGGGGTACCCTTTGCACTTTGCCCACAAAGGTAAAATCACTCACAACTTCCTTGATAGCTCACAGATCTCGCAGGTGGTTTTGCGTGAGCCATAATGGCGTGTTCCTTTTGTAGTTTTGCCGTTTATTGGCGGAAAATATGAAGATTCCGTGATGCATACAATATAACTGATGGGTATTGTCGATGGTTAGAACTTTATCAATGAAAAAGTCCAAGCCAGAACACAGCCAATACTTTTGCCGTGAGCTGGATGAGGTGGTGTGGCAGCGCGGGAGTTAGGAAAAAAACGCCGAGACAGCCTAGAGCCCTGCACCAAAAACAGCCTTAGGGGTCGAAAGTGTAGCTGTCTAATGACAAAGTACGGGCAATAGGAGTTTAAGACGTATGTAATAGCCGCGCAGGCCGCAGGCCAGCCAGCCCTGCCGTCTGTAGCACTTATTTCCAGCCGCCGGGTGCGTGTGTTCTCTCTTGGTGAGACCTGACGTTGAACAAGCGTACGTGGAAACGCTGTTAGGCCTGCCAGTTCTTATCGCATTGAATACTTCAATGCGGAATCATTCTAGCCGACAATAAAATATGATTTGACATTCTGAATTTGATCAATACTGATAACAATACAACAGTGAGCATGGTAACATATTTTTTAAATGACTAATTTATTCTGATGCTTCAAAGTTGGACTCTTAATAGTAGTCCAAAAATCTCTGTATAAATGGTATAAAAGGCAATTATGAAGTGTTGTGTACTGGTTTCAAGCCTCATTTCAAATCATTGTTGGTGTACATAGGAGTCCAAGTATCCTCGGCTTTGCAGTTCTAGATCATTTTCACAGTTGTTGCGGGCAGTCGCGGCATCTTTTCCCCCGCAGACATCGGCGGCCGGATGAACCGAACACAACGACGACTCCCTGATCATATAAACTGCCACTGTTGTGCGAATGCCAGCGTCACCTGCCAATCCGTACTCGCGTTTGCATCTTTTTTGCCAGCCCTTCCCGATAGTAGATAGAATGGAAACGTCCTGCAGGCATATGGCAGTGGGTGAGCTGTTGCCTGTGGTGTATTGCGGCCGCGTAGGAGGAAAAAGCTAATCAACCTTTGCTTCGTTTGAGATCGGGATTGCGAACATATCTGTTTATCTATCAGTTCCTTTTTAAATTTTCACTTCCCCGTTTTTTCCTTATTTGAATACAATCAACTTTTCAATGCTTGAAATTTACGAAAAAATGATTAACTTTTTTACGCTCCCGTTTTTATCGACGCGATTCCGATCTATTCATTCATAATATTACGCCCGAGAGGCAACATGAGTCGATCGCGTGCATCCCCTTGTGGCTTCCCTTCGCCACAGCGTTAGTAACAATTCCGCACACCCGAAGACAACCGTAATTTGCAACAAATATGCTTTACAGTGGTTTTGTGCGCGAAGAAGCTTATTCAGCAGCCTTCGGGATTCATCTGCCTTTTAGACACGCAAGGCAAACAAGCCAAATACGCTTTTGCTTACCATTTTGTGCAAGTTTGGCGGGGGTGGCTGGCCTCTTCGTCGGTCGCAAGTATTGATTCGCCTACGAACAACACAGCCGCCAGCGGACCGCGCTGACCCGAGCACAACATAGCCCTTTGACTGAATTGAACGGATACGAGAGTAGCCCCTAGCATCCTAGGTTCGTGTTGAAGAAGGGCACCCCAAATGATGAACGCACATGCAGCCAGCCTTTCCAAAGTTTTTTCGGCCACGCTATCCTAGCAACAAGTGTTTCAAGCGGCTTTCTTAAAATTTTTTGCCTTAAGGCATCATCCATTCAGCGATCTGTGTATACGCATTCCCCGTCTTTTATGCCCTCCCACTGTCTGTTGTTTTTTTTTGCAATTTGTCGTGGTTTAGCTTTGATTTTGCCGGAAGTTAAGTTATCCCCCCAACGTAGTGTGGTGTTTCTGTCCGTCTGTCTGTCTGTATGTCGCACGTGTCTGTCGGTGCCCAAATTGTGTGTGTAGGTAGTGTTGGGTGCCGATATCATGAATCCTGTCCACCGTCTGCCGGACTCGACGTTGAATGGCACTTTTGGTGCTTCAAAGTTTGGGTATTTTTCGTTTTGTTGGAGTCGAGTTCGGGACGCGCGGCGGAGTTCCGTGCATGGTCGAGTGGTTAGTGCGGAGGTGTCGTGTCATCTGTGGTGAGTGTGAGTGTCAGGTTCGGTGTCTCGGGTGTGTCAAATGTGTTTTTTCGTTTTAGTAAAATGTGTGAGTGTTTTGTAGAAGTGTATTTAGTGTTGTGTGTTGATATTAAGTGTTGCGGTATTGTTTTTGTAGATGTTTGTGTTGTGACGAGAGATCCGGTGGGAGGAGGCCCGAAGGGCCTCCTCACTCCGGATCTCGAGTTGTGTTGTGTTGTGTTGTGGTGTGTTGTGTTGAGGAGTAAGCTTAATCCATAATGCTGTGGGGTTCGGGTTTTTCCGGGTTCGGTCGGGTTCGGTTTCGATTCTTGCCGGGTTTGAGTTCGGGTTTTCAAAGGTTTCGGGTTCGTCGAAGATCCGAACTCGAAAAAAATGAATTTTGAGTCCGGATTTGAGTTCGGGTTTTACAGATCTCAGAGTTTAGGTTTTCAAAAAAACGTTTTGAAAATGGAAAAAGCAAAACTTTGTTTTGCGCGTGCAGCGACATCCATCATTTGTCACTTTCGGATCCGGGTTTTGCCGGGTTCGGGTTTCAAAATGTTCCAGTTCTGGTTCGAATTCGAGTTCGGGTTTTAAGAAAGTATTATAACTTGACAGCTCTAGATGGTATGCATGCATAGCCGGTAAGTGTGATGAGGTGTGATGTATTATGGCAGTATGCCATTTGTAAGTGCCATCTTTAGCTGGTGAGTAGGTGTCACGGAAGGAAACTACTGTTACGAGAAAATTATGTTAAATCACAAAAAAGTATCATTGTTGATGAAACAAAGTTTGCGATTTTGGTAGCGAGAGAGAGGGGTTCGGGGCCCGCAGGGCCCGAACCCCGGATCTCGAGCAGTAATATGGTATGTTGAGTACTAATCTTCTGTAGAATTGTCAAGGTATTCGCGTTTTGAGGTGTAAAATTATAAGTTCAATAGTACCAGTAGGCAAAATTACGGTAAAAACATAATCCACTAAAACCTCCAACAACTTGATAAACAACATTCCCCGGAGGGAACAATCCTCAGGGGGAAACTATCCGCACTAAAAACCCCCTTTTTCAAAGTAAACAACAACTGTGTATCTATAAAATTTCCTAATTTAATGAAAAAACGGGAGCTGTCGAGTTCAGATCGACAATACGAACTCAAAAAATTAAATTTTGAGTTAGGATTAGAACGTGGATTTTACAAGTCCTCGGGTTTTGGGTGAAAAACAAGCAAGTTTACCGTTTTTGATGTTTTTATCAACCGTGAATTTTGTGCACTTACACGTAGTCTACAGCCTTCCAGACTTAGGCTCCGAAAATGTAACGGTATGTAATGTTGTGTCAAATACAGTTTCAGAATGTTGATGTGAGTGTAATATTTATGCATAAGTGAGTGTGTTGATGTTAGTGTCCAAGACTTCAGGAGCCCCGAAGGGGCGACTGAAGGATTGGGGTGTCGGTGTACGTGTTCAGTGTATGCGCTTTGTGTTAGTGTCAGTGTCGTGTACAAGCCTTGGGGAGGCCCAAAGGGCCGACCTAAGGCTTGTGAATCAGTTAAGATAGCCTTCGATACCCCTTATTGCGTGTCGAATGTTGAAACTGTCAGTAGTACATTGTAAAACGTTGTTTTGATCGTGTTATTTTGCAGGCTCTAGAGCCAGATTGGGCAAACATGTCGATATCGAGCCACTATCATGCTCACAAACCGAATGTGCCCATTATCCAGGAAGACGTGTTTTCTTGGGTACGCGAGGGTAACACCTTCCAAGTCAGAGTATGGCTTGACGACAGTGAACATGATTTGAATATTGGGTTAGTTGTTTTTCCATTGGTTAATAAAACTAAGTATTTGTGAATACTTTTATTCGGTTTCAAACTATTTCTGTTGTTACGTTTTTACTCTATATGTTCATATGGATTAACAAATTTGACTGTAAACCCATTTCTTTTCAGTGACGATCATGCATTCTCGCTTCTCCACTGGGCTGCCAAAGAAGGCCATACTTCCATCGTTGAATTGTTGCTGAATCGCGGTGCTCGAGTTAATGCCACTAACATGGGAGACGACACACCGTTACATCTTGCAGCTGGCGAGGGCCATCGTGAAATTGTCCTTGTAAGTATCATCAACTTCTTCAACGCATCAAAATTCGTTTAAATTTGGAATTACAGAAGTTGTTGAGCAAAAGAGCAGAAGTAAACACACCGAACGAACATGGCAATACCCCTTTGCACTACGCCTGCTTCTGGGGTTATGAAGTTGTCGCTGCCGATTTGATTCAAGCTGGTGCTTTGGTTATGCTTTGCAACAAACGTGGACTGACCAGCATCGATGTGTGCCAACCCCAAGTTCGTCAATCTCTTATCGGTATGTTTAGACATCACACAACGCTATCATTTGTATTAACTGTTGAACCCCTTTTCAGAAGTAGCCCTCAGCAGTGGACAGAATCTCAATCAAAAGTTGCCGTTCAGAGAGCAGAACTGGGGTGGCACCAAGACCCGTGCCCGTGAAGCAACCTTGTCGCGTTACACTGGTGTTGATCTCCAATCCCTTCAACTATCAAAGGAGCTTGCCAGTTCTCACAGTGGCACTCTTTATCGTGGCCGCTGGCAAGGCACTGAAATTGTTGCCCGAGTGCTCAACATTGCTAATGTAACATCCAGAATTTCGCGAGATTTCCAAGTCGAATTCCCGTCCCTCAGAATATTTGCAAGTGCTAACATTTGCCCCGTGCTAGCCGCAGTTAATCAGCCACCAAGACTCATTGTAATCTCACAGTACATGAAGTATGGCTCACTTTACAATGTGCTTCACGAACAGTCCGCTGATGTCATTATCGATCACTCACAAGCGATCCGTTTCGCCGTCGATATTGCTCGTGGCATGTCCTTCCTGCATTCAATGGAACCAATGCTGTTGCGTTATTACCTCAGCTCCAAGCATGTTGTCGTCGATGATGACCTCTCCGCAAAACTTTCCATGGCCGATACAAAGTTCTCCTTCCAAGAAGTCGGCCGACTCTACTCCCCTGCCTGGATGTCGCCTGAAGCGTTGCAACGATCACCCGAAAAGTCAAACGTACGTGCCAGTGATATGTGGAGTTACGGTATCGTGCTATGGGAGTTGAGCACACGTGAAGTGCCGTTCGCTGACCTGAGTCCGATGGAAGCCGGCATGAAAATTGCACTCGAAGGTCTACGCGTTCAAATTCCACCCGGCATTTCAAGAAATCTCTTCCGTTTGGTCAACATTTGCTTGAACGAAGACCCTGGTCGACGGCCAAACTTTGACCAAATCATTCCAATTCTCGAAAAGATGGCATAAATGCGCCAACGCATTTCTCCATCCGCATCACAGCTGCCTTTATCTTCTAAGTCCCAAGGTGCCAATCTTTAAGCTCATGTAAACTGCGTTTTAATTTCCTTGTTTTCTACTTAATTTTTTTCAAATCTTCAGTTTCAAATTGTATTCTTCAGTTTGCCTACAAAAAATAGAATTTAATTTGTACTAATTGTTTATTTTAACCAATTTGTCATAATACCATTTTTACGTTATCAGATGCTTGACGAAAACACTTTTAATAAAAAATAAAAACTGCACGATGAGCTAGCATCGGGTTCAACGGGTTTAGATCACATAAAAGTGATTTGCATACTGATTCTACAGAAGTGAGACCTAGGCGACAACGGCGGTAGTTTTCTTGAAGTACGGATCATTGAAAGCGTGCAAGTACCGGTGATTGACATGGCGAATCAACTGAAACATCGATAATTGGGAATAGAATGAACCATTGTTCGAAGGACACAAACCTGTCCGCTCTGGGCAGTGAAGTTCGTCACGTGGCAAACGAAAAGCAACAAGTTACGCGGCTGAACCTTCCATGCGAAGCGCATAAACACGCTGGAATAGCCGATCAAAGCGACCGTCATGTTGCCAGAGATCATGTCGGGATTCTTCTGGAGATCAGCGATAGCCGCAAGCGGCAGACCCCAGTTGGCGACAGGGCCCCAGAAGTGGGTCGACGCGAAGTAGTTGATCCACTCCTTGGCAGAGTAGCGCGAGAAGTAGCCGGTAACAGCGCGAGCCGCCGACATGGTTTAGTTCCTGGAACACGGGGGATTATAAAATATTGATAGATAAGATGGTAGTTATATAAAAACGCGAAACTCGGCACGAAGTGGACGGCACCATTATGGCGACGTTAAAACAACATAACAGACAGCTTCAAAAGTTAGGCACATGCTATTAAAGTGAACAATACATTCGATCCGGCACGAACAAAGGTCAAAGAAGTAAACGTCTACCCATGCGTGAGTTGTTGAACGTCTCCACTTCAAAACTATCAATGCACATGATTTTCTCGTGCGAGCAACCTGCTGGCGCCATAGTCAATTAACGTGAACCCAATAGCCAAAGTTTAGAGAATCAAAAGTTGCAAAAAAAACACGACACGGATAAAGAAAATAAATATCCCCCAATTGCGCCATAACGGTATCCATGGCAACGCGCTGTCCATTCGCGGTGTTTTAGCCGGAAAGGAACTTAATAAACATAAAGAATTATAATGGAAAGCAGTCGATTGCCAGTGAACACAACATTCTCAGCGACCACTAGTCTGATCTACCTACTAACAGTTGCTGGGTACTCTACGTTGATCTACGTGATCTTTTTTGCGATGAGAAAATGGAAGGTATGTCTTTTTCCGTCTCTCAATCGTTTGGCAATTTCAAACCAAATAAACGTCAAGTTGTATTTTTCACTAGACGGGGCGTTTCCTTTCCTTTCCAAAATCGATGCGTTGTTGCAGCCCGAATTATTTGAACCCGCGGAAAAGTCCCAGCCATTGAACCTCACTTCGCATGAAATCACATTCCTCGATTGTAGCGGAGCATACACCATATTTCCGTGTAGTTGCTGCAGTTTTAGAGCGCTTTTGGGGCGGTGTTGTCCAAAAAAGGTAAAATATTCCAAATAAGCCTCACGGAAATATAAATATAAGCTTGCAGCTAACATGTCAACAATATATTATGTGTGAATGTATTCGCCCAGCGATTCAAGGAAGCGTACCTTATAAAGTCAACCTCGTCTGTTGTATGGTTTAAATCTTTATTCAATATAATTGAATTCAACAATAAACCAAATAAAACCTAATCTAAGGCAAACGAACTAATTTCATAACGAAACGAATTAGAAAAACAAATAACGGATTTAGTCTTTAACGACACCGACTTGAGCAGGACGGATTGGACGGCCGTGCAAGGAATAACCGATCTTCATAACGACACCAACATGACCAGGTTCGTGTTTAGATTGTTCCTTCGGCACTTGGAAAACAGCTTCGTAAAGGTTAGGATCAAACTTCTCGCCTTCGGGGGAGACTTGCGTAAGACCATGCTTTTCAAACGTTTTGTGCAAGACTGTCTTCATCATGACGACGCCATCATGGAGATTCTTGATGTCAGCATTAGCGGCAACAACTTCAGGCTTGACAGCGTTGATAGCGAGATCGAGCGTATCTGCTACCTCAAGGAGATCTTTGCAGAAACTTTGTACGGCAAAAACTTTGGCATCATCGGTTTGCTTTTGTCCACGGCGGCGAACGTTTTCAGTTTCAGCGAGTGCTCGGCGGTACTTGTCCTAAAGGTCATACGTAAGCTTACTCAGGAATAGTATGATTTATAAATTTACCTTGAGATCTTCAACTTCAGTCAACAACGCATCATATTCGGCAACAACAAGGTCAAGCGCTTTACGCGGCACGGCAAAATCTTCATCACCAGCAGGATCCTTGCCAACGATCTCCTTCAACCGCTGGAGGAATTGTTCGCCTAAAAATTTTATATAAAAATTTATGCATACGAAATTGAATAGTGAACTCACTCGAAATGCGTTTATTTTTGTCGTCGCGAAGTGAGAGCTTCTCCAAAGCTTCGACATCGTGCTGAGCCTCCGCAGTTGAGCTGAAGCAGAAGGACGCATTGGAGTTCGCAAGGCTGAATAATATGACGACGGTCAGATAAGATCACACAAAAATTGAGCTTTTACCTGTTAATCCGAGGCGTCTGTTTGACAATCTTGCCAAAACCGAATCCTTGGCGTGCTATGCGAGACAGAAGTGACATTTTACTGAGTGGATACAATAACAAATGCCCTGATTATGATTAGAGATTGATAGAAACACAATGATGAAAGTCGCGAATTGCACGGAGTTCTTTGATGTTGCGTGTGGCAAGACGTGTCCGCTGCCAAGCCGCGCAGTATGAAACGTAATTGCCTGTGGCGGTGGACCACGGACAACGTCCAGCATCGATTGATCGCTCTAGTCACAGCTTATTACTGTTTGTACAACTGTAGTTATGCCGGCATCACTTAATAGTCTTATCGTGGAGTACCTACAGGTACAAGGCTTCACAAAAACGGCAGCAGTCTTTGAGGACGAGCTTAATAGTGAAGTTGGACTCCAGGATTCGGTTAGCTGGCTTTATCTTCATGCGTTCAGTAGTTATATTGATATATTTTAGGTGGAGAAGATGATTCTACAAATATTTTCGTACATTGAAAATTATAATCTAGATAAGCTATTTCAAGTTTGGCAATTTCTCCATGAAAAAGTTTTCAATGTCCTTTCCGAAGTAAGCTAATTTCCACGTGACCCTTTGTTTATCTTTACAGTTTATAGTCTCAATCCAAAACTGCTGCCGATCTGGAGAACACGATCTACAAGTTATATGTTGTAAACTGCGTCAAAAACGGCAAAACCGACAAAACTACTGAATTTTTCAAGAAAATTTCCGAAATAGCCCTGGGCAATGCCGTTTGGACTGACTGGTTCGCTTTGCCTTATGTCAAAAATCCCGAAACAGAGAAAACATTTGAAAAATACTTCCTACCACAATGGCAAGCGGCACAAATTATCTGGCTTCATAACTTCCTGTCGTTAGCTTTCGAGCAGGTAGACAAGTGTAGACTCGTGAGTTGCGTCGAAAAGGGCATGCGAGCCAACATGAATGATAGCATTGCATCGAATACGAGTCAAGTTGGTCCGTCTACTCCAGGTTCAAGCTTCGAAACTGGACTTGTCGATGATTTTAGTGTGATTGCTCAGTGAGTTTTCAAATTGCAAAAAGGTATTTAAAGACAGTTCAATATGCCAAACGGTTTCAGGTGCGGTACTCCTGGTTCCAAAACATCTTATCGGTCATTTAAGTCGATCTTTAAAAACATGGGGAAAAGTTAGACTGGTATCACTCTCAACATTGCAATACAACATTCAGTTATCTTGAAACATGTAAAACTTCTTCACTTAACTCCTGTGTGACCTGTATGTACCGTAACTTACCGTATTACTCTTAAAGAGTCTGGTTTTTATCAGCTTTAGTCAATTTTTTTTTATCAGTTTTGTTCACTTTAACAACTAAACCTGGTCGATTGTGATAAATTTGATAATCATTGCCAATAATTACATGATCGGTTCAGTTTGAGTTTAAATTTTCTTATCAAGATTCATTTGAACGATTGGATCGTCAAGTGAATGAATTCACTTTACGAGTTATGACTTTGACCTGTGTAAAGCTATTTGTTCACTCTTTATCGGTACTACCCCTGGTGCTGCGCAGGCAGCGAGATGGAGTTGAACAGTAAGACAGGCTTGTTGGACCGCTGCCATCAACACATTTCGGACAGCGGTTTGCGCATTGTGGCTGTCGGCCGATTGTGGCTGATGGTACTGCCGGCAAAAAAGTACGAGAAGAAGAAAACGGAAATCGACGACCGACAAACACCCACACGACCCCCGTCTGTCCGCCTGCTGGGGGCCAGCGGCAAATGCGCGCCTGTCCCGCGGTTGCTACTCCGTTCGAGCAGTGTCGGAGGTCCAGTTCGTTGCCCCCCTTGGAATATCTCATCTCTTGCGGCGGCAAAACCCATCTAACCTCAGGGTCCGACCCGATACATGCCAGTTCGTTCTCGCTTGCCGTGCACTTGTGTGGATTTCAATTTTTTAGTGTTCCCCTCGCCTCAGGCAAGCAAGGGCTCGACAGGCCTAGTCTGACCTATCTTTCGGCAACCAAATCCCATTTTTTCATCTTAGCGGTCGGATATCGCCGCTAAGCACTGACCGACTGAAGGCTCGCAATCGATTTTACACTTGCAAGCAGGCATTGAAAGACGGCAAACACGATGGAGGGATTGCCTCCCCCATTCGCCTGTGGCGTTTTGCGGAGGCGGTGGCCTTGCAAGTGAGCAATGCTACCTTCTGCAATCAGGGATCGCACAACTGCTCCCCTATCCTATCTCCCCGTGGCATTTGCCGAATGAAAGAGCAATAGGCCCTCCGCTTTACCTCTTTGTTGTTCATTGATGTTACATAACCACGTTATTGTAGTTTTAAAGTATTGTGTCAAACATTACTATATTTAAACGTGTGATTGGTCACCACTAGTAACATGGATTATTCATCCGAGTGTGTAAAAAAACAAATGCCCAATATGTTTCTGCCTTAGTGCCCACTGGGGTGATTCATGCATCGCGATAGTGCGTCGAAAAAAGATTTCTTCGCCCTTTCGTCAACCGCCAGCCTGGCGTACCCCTTCCTTACGCCTCCCTCTGTTTGTTATCAATCGTTAAGACAGTTTCTGTTTCCGTTCCGTTTTTCCCCGAAAGACGAGTGCCCCTGACTTTAGTGCGACTTTGAATTAAAATTATGCGTTGTCCACTGTTACATGAATTTTCGTGATAGTTTTGCCATTTTTAACCATTGGTTTCAATTTAGCTTCTCAGCTCGAAATGGGACGCAATCGTATCTTCGTAGTAATATGTATTGCAGCCCTAGCGGCTTACATCTCAGCTGCAACTTGGGAGGAAGGAGATGGTTAGTTCAGAAGTTATTTCAAATAACAATTGAACACAGTAATATTTTCAGTGAGCGACGGTGAAGTTCTCCAATCATCAGCAGATTTTCCGTGCCATTCATTGTCTCCGGATAACTATACTTGTAGTGCTTGTATTCAGCTGCATGATACTTGTGCATGGTGTGCTGCTTGGGTTAGTTTCAACTATATAAGCATGTTGTGATTGTCTAACTTTGTAATTTACAGAGCTTCAACAACGAAACCCAATTCTCGCGATGTGATTCCTTGGCCAATCTGATCGCCAATGAGTGTCCTCAGAATGAAATCGTCTCCCCCAAGACGACTCTGTCCAAGACTGTTGTACGTATCATTCAATTATCGATCTAAGATGTATAATTTATAATTTTTAAGGACGAAGAACTCCGTGACGGCGATGAGGAACAGGAAGACATCCAGATTCGTCCCCAAGAAATTGATATTCGAATTCGACCCAAATCCAAGACCCGTTTCCATGTCAACTTCCGTCAAGCCGAAAACTATCCCGTCGATCTCTACTACCTCATGGATCTCTCATATTCTATGAAGGACGATAAAGAAAAGTTGTCCCAGCTTGGTGATCTCCTCGCCGCTCGCATGAAGCAGATCACCCGTAACTTCCGCCTTGGTTTCGGCTCTTTCATCGATAAGAAAGTGATGCCTTTCGTCGATCCTCGCAAGGAGAAGCAGGTCTCGCCCTGCAGCGAAGGTTGTGCCCCAACCTATGGATTCCGTAATCAGATGTCCCTCACCACTGATACCAACAAATTTGCCAAGGAAGTCGACAAGGCCCTGATTTCGGGTAACTTGGATGCCCCTGAAGGCGGTTTCGATGCAATCATGCAAGCCATCACATGTAATGACATTATCGAATGGCGTGAACGTTCTCGTAAGATGATTGTGTTCTCCACCGATGCTGGCTTCCATTATGCCGGTGACGGACGTCTTGCTGGTATTGTAACCCCGAATGATGGTGAATGCCATCTTGACGCCCAAGGTTACTACACCGAGTCCACGGATCAGGATTACCCTTCGATCGCTCTTCTCCATCAGAAGATCAAGGAAAAGAAGGTCAACATGATCTTCGCTGTCACCCAGAACAACCGTCAATTGTACGATCAGTTGGTCGAAGCTCTTCCCGATATCAGTTCATCCGTCGGTGTCTTGGCCAATGATTCATCCAACATTGTCCAGCTGATTGAGGAAGAATACGAGAAGATCGCTGAAAAGATTATCATGGTCGACAATGCCAACTCCTCCATGGGTCTCAAACTGAGCTACCGTTCAAAGTGCCTTGAGGGCAAGGAACTCATTGACACCAACGTCTGTGACGGCATCAAGGTTAACGGTCAAGTCGAATTTGAAGTCACCCTTGAAGCTACCCACTGCGTTGATCAACGTGATTTCGTGTTGAAGATTGGCCCATCTGGTCTGGATGATTCATTGAAACTCAACGTTCACGTTATCTGTGATTGTGATTGCGAGGAAGAAGAAGTCATCGAAGCTCCAGAATGCAACGGTCGTGGTACCCTGGCTTGCGGCATCTGCAAATGTGCTCCAGGCTTTGTCGGAAAGCACTGTGAATGCGACAGCGGCGGTGAAACTGCTTTCACTTTGGAATCCAAGTGCCGCAAGGATAACAGCAGCTTGATCTGTTCCGGGCGCGGTAACTGTGAATGTGGTGTCTGCAAGTGTTTCCAACGATCTGTATGTTTCAACATTATCATTAGGAAAAAGTTGTAATTTTTGTTTTTAGAACTCTGGTGAGCTGATTACCGGCCAATTCTGTGAATGCGACAACTTCAACTGCCCGCGCCACGACCGTAAACTCTGCGGTGCCCATGGTAAATGCAACTGCGGTGTCTGCGAGTGTGAACCCGGATACACAGGTCCCGCCTGTGAATGCCCGACTTCTACCGACACCTGTCTCTCGAAGAACGGCCAAATCTGCAATGGCCACGGTGATTGTATCTGCGGTAAATGCCATTGTCGCACCGATGAAGACGGCTCTCGCTACTCCGGCCCCTTCTGTGACATCTGTCCTACCTGCCCCACCAAATGTGTCGAATACAAGCCCTGTGTTATGTGCCAACAATGGGGCACCGGCATCTACAATGAATCCAAGTGCGAGGAATGTCCCTTCGACGTCATCCCTGTCAAGGAGCTCCCCGTTTTGGACGTCGCTGAAAATGCCGAATCTGAAACCTGGAAAGAGTGTCAATTCGTCGACCCCAGCGATGATTGTACGTTCTACTTCCTCTACTACTACGACGGTCGTGACAACCTGACTGTTTGGGTCAAGGAAGAGAAGGACTGTCCTTCACCTCTTCCCGTCTTGGTCATTGTATTGATTGTCATCGCCGGTATCGTCATTCTCGGCTTGCTACTTCTATGCTTGTGGAAGATTTTGACCATGATCTACGATCGCAGGGAATATGCTCGATTCGAGCAAGACAGGTTAAATGCACGATGGGAGGCTGTAAGTTTCATCTAACCTAACAAAAGTCCCAACAAATTTTAATCAAAATACTTTCAGAACGAAAATCCGATCTACAGACAAGCCACATCAACCTTCAAGAATCCCGTCTACGCTGGTGGACAAGAAGGTAGAAACAAAGCAGACTGATCAACCTAAGATTGCTCATTTGTCTTACAAGCTTACAATGAATTACACTTTTAAATTGTTTTTATAATCACTCCGGCCCGAGGCCCCTACCATCCTGCCATTTAGCAAGTTTGAATATTTTGAGTTTAAAAGTTTGTTACTTAAATTCGCCTATCACTAATCTCATACTTGCTGTTTTACATTGTTATTTTCTTCTCATTTCTATGACAGCTATCCCATGGTGCATGTGGCGCTTTAAAAAACGCGGTTTTGTTGCCTTATAATTCTTTGTTAATGTGTCGTAAACATATAATAGATTTCGAATTACTTTTGATTGTAATAAAGATAAAACATAATATTGGTATGAACAACACATTTATTCAAAAATAGCGACGAACATTCAAAATTTCAAAAAAACATCACGTATCCGGAAGGAAAGGACCATTGTGCAAAAATAATTATTAGACTAACCTTGCAAAAAGAAACAAGATAGATCATAGGTGAGATCTCAATGAGTAGATCAAATGCTTATACTGTTCATCGTTGAAGTTGCTGCTGCTGTTGAGGAGGAAGAGGCATCTGACCCGACTGCATCTGTCCTGGAGGTGGCATTTGTCCGGGCTGCATCTGCCCAGGTGGGTGTCCGTGTTGCATCGGCGTTAGAATTGGTCCTTGCGGGGGCAGCGTCATGTTACCGATTGGCGGCATACCCGGAGGAGGTGGCATCTGACCGGGTTGCATTTGACCAGGTGCTGGCATTTGTCCAGGTTGCATCTGTCCTTGCGGCGGATAACCTTGCATTGGCCCTTGAAGATGCATATTCGATTGCATGGCTTGTGGATGCATCTGCATTCCCGGTGGCGGTCCTTGAGGATGGTATCCTTGTTGAGGTGGCATTCCTTGTGGGTGCATCATTCCTTGGTGCTGTGGCGTCATTCCAGGGTGCATTTGATGACCTCCTGGTTGTTGAAGGCCCTGTGGCGGTGGACCCATTCCGTTCATGTAGCCGTGATGAGGTGGACCCATATACCCGTAACCCGGTTGCGGCATACCATACGGTGGCATATGACGGCTATCATGTCCAGGTCCAGGCGGCGACATAAACCCTTGTGGCGGCATCATTTGCGGTTGGGCAGCAGCAGCATTATTACGACCATAGGGGCTCATATGACCGTTGTGAGGAGGAGGGTGAGACATCGGCGGATAATTTGATGGTCCTGTAGGAGGCGGTAGTGGTGGAGCTTGTGGCGGTAAAGGTCCTTGAGGTCGTGGTGAGGCACTTTGTTGGAAATTAGACGGAGGTTGGTGCGAAGGTGGCGCGGGAGGAGCTGCTGGTTGGTTAATGTTCTGAAAGGACACATATTTTATATATTTTACAGCCGACATAGTCATCCATGAGTGAATTTAACTAACCTCAAGTTCAGCTAACTGCGACGGGTCAATTTCCTTGGCTAAAACAACCAAATTCTTGTGCAACAATTCCTGGTACTTGAGAGTTTCCTGTGGCCGACCCATCTTCTGCCCTTCGTTAATGGCTAAAATAAGTTGAGCATTTTCCTGTAGTAGCTTAATAACGGTGTAATTGTCTTCAACGATTTCTTTCTCTTTTTCTTTCGGGGGTTCAGATGAGGTCGTCGCCATCTGCAAAAACGGAACTGAACTATATTTGAATCAAACACATGGAACGCGAGGGAATATGGGAAAAATGCGGAAACAAAGAGCTTTCACTCAACAGAACTGGTGAAAAACACTGTTTTATCAACATACAGTGATAACATTACGATTTAGGAAAATGTCAAGATAGATTGAAGTCGAAACAGGCACAACACGATTAAAAGAAACAACCACAACGACACGGACATTTTTTCGAGAACGAAAAACTGGACAACGAGTGTGTGGCATTGGAAACGGAACGCCACTGGAAGTTGTTGGGGCAACCGATGAGTTGGGGCTTCTGCAACATTGTTGAACTGTTCCATGCATCTTGTTGCATGCTTTGTTTTCTTTTACATGTAAAAAGGTTAGCATCATATAGGTTATTACTAAAAAGCAATTATCAAATGATAACTTCGGTGGCGGAGATTTTACACAAGCTGTTTCAAACACTTTTATTGACAAGTAAAAAACTGAGTGAGGAATAAGTTTAAAATGCAATTTTGTGATCATGATAGTTGAATCTTCCTGGACAGATAAGCACATGAGAATCTAACTGACGATTAAAGTTAAAAATGGTTGATGTGAAAACTGAAGTGTTGACGAGACAATTGATAACGTTGGAATGTATAAGTAGGTAGATAGAATCGATGCTTCGTTACATATATGGAGCTGATGCCTTCACGTTGGCTTGTTGATGGAATTGATGCGCCAATTCTTGTTGAGCATCCACGCTGGGCGCTGCTTCAGAGTAAGCCGGTGGATTAGCGGGAGCATACATAGTTGGTGGCGGATACGGAGGATACGGCAGTCCTTCTGACGCGGCAGGATAGGAAGCATCAAATCCAATTTGAGGAGTTACTTGAGGTGGGACCTGAGGATATGGATTGCGAGGGGTAGCTGGCGGTGGCAAGGCTGTCGGACCTGGACGAGAACCAGGTTCACCGGGAACGATGCCTTTGCTCTTCATGTAGGACACGACTTGTTGTGGCACTTCGGCAAGAACTTCCTTGGCAAGAAGGTATTGGAGACGTTCTTCTTCATATGGAGATGACGGTCCCTTTTTGCAGAACTTCTGGAATGGCACGAATTGGACAATGTCACGGCTGGCACAACGACCATTGACGGTGAGGGTCTTGTCGTCGGCATCGAGTTCATCCATTTTGTCGAAGTTTGCTTGACCAACGCCAACAATGATAATGGACAATGGCAGTTCAGAAGCCTGGAAGATTGAATTCAACAAATGAAAAGATAAACAGTCAAACTTACATTGACAATGGCAGTTTTGGTGGCCTTCATGTCGGAAATGACACCATCAGTGATGATCAACAAAATTTGATAACGAGATTGTCGCTCAAAATGGGCTCGCTTGGCGGCTTCATTGATAGCAGGAGCGAAGTTTGTCGGTCCATAAAGCTGAGTGTGACGAATCGCGTAGTTGTAGGCATTCATAACACCTTCAACGCCCTGGACTTCTGGGGTTTGCAGATTCTGTAAATTCTGTTCCGGTTGTACATTTGGTTCTGTATCGCAAATGAAAGCTTACCAGTGGGAACAAATGAGACACTTCATTGTATGGTTCAATCTTTGCGCCAAATCCATAGGCTCGGAAGATCCTGCTGCGGTTATAGGATTGGCAAATGTCGAGAACGGCACGAACAGCCATTTGATACTCGTTGCTGTGGCTGCCACTCCAATAATGCAGCGATGATGGGAGATTGACTGGTCCGTTTGAAGCTGTGAAGTCGATCGACACATTGAAATCGAGTTCGAGCCTAAAGGACATCATATAGCTACAGCTTTAGCCTCAGTGCCAATGTGGACTTACCCTCCATGGATAAACTCAAGAAAAGTGTATTCCTTCATTACTTTGACGTCGACGAACTTCAAGACGCCGGAATTCTTATACTTGGACCCCTTCTTTTTCTTTTTCTTCTCATTGATAAGTTCCAATTCGGTAACTTCACCACATTCGAGCTTATTGACCGTAGTGCGACAGACACCGATGAGATCATGACTACAACTAAAAGTTGTACTGTGCATACAAAGGGGTGCGAGAGCGATAAATGCGGTGATAAAAGGACAAATTAGACAAGTTGTAAATAAAGCACACAAAAGCAGGATATAGGCAACAAAAAGCGAATTGGTCAAGAAACTTACCCGCCATCATTGTCGTAATCGAAACATTCAATCAAAAACTCTCGGTCCTTATCACCTTGACACAGGGCACGGACTGATGTCGTGAACGGCTGCCACATCGGATTCAACGTCTTCTTGAGCACTTCGGTGCGTAGAACAAGATGACGCCTAAAGTTGGTTATCATTTTGGGCTACATAGTCGAAACAATGCTTACCCTACTCCCACATTATCACTGACTCGGTAGATGTTCAAAAACGGATCGGACTTGCCAAAGAAATCTTTCTTGTCCAATTTTTCACCGTATATCGTAAAGCGAACAGATTCATGCTGGCCTTCGTCAACTTCTTCAGCATGAATGGTCACAGTGCCGTGCTGATTTCTTAAATCCCTGCAAAGACGCAATTCATGATGTATCCCTGTAATTCAGAAAAAGAACTAACTGCAAGGGCAGGGTCAACGTCGAATCTTCAGCGGCAACAATCTCAGCCAAATCACATGTTGCTCGTCCAAGGAAATCGTGGCTGGTTAACGCCTGATCCGCAGCATCAATATCGTAACTGAAATGAAAGCTCGTTAGAAAGATGTTCTTTGATGCGTCTGGTTTTTGGTGCTTACATCTCAAACTTCATCTGCTGGCGTTCCTCAAAAAAGTATTCAACCAATATTTTTCGATTCCATTCAGGGTTGAGGCAATTTTTGACGCATTCTGTGCGGCCAATCTCGCCAAACGTCGATTTGTTAGTCTGCTTTGACATGACATTCTCAAAGACAACGCAGAGGGGATCAGATTTTGAGAAGACATCGCGATCTTTCAAATTTCTGAAAAGGGGAGAGCTTACTCATGTTATCAGTGACTTTGACAAAAACGAACTTGGCAGTAAGGGTTAATTCTAGGCGTGTAACTGGTACGTCGGAAGTCATCTCCTGTAAATATGCACGTAAAGAAGGGAACTGAGTCAATAGTCATTCGGACATAAAATAGTAAACAACAACTCTCGAGAGAAAAAAACAAGGAAGGAAGATTGTTAGGAAGGTCAAAAAAAGTGTGACTTGAGGAGGACAAAAACGTGAAATCGATGTAGGGTAAACATCTCGAAGCGCTGACAATTAAAAATACATTTTCGATAACAATTGAATTACAAAGTGGGTAATCAGCAAAAAGACCAAAGCACAGGTA
The DNA here is from genome assembly GCA_024447235.1 of Panagrellus sp. LJ2285. Taxonomy (NCBI): domain Eukaryota; kingdom Metazoa; phylum Nematoda; class Chromadorea; order Rhabditida; family Panagrolaimidae; genus Panagrellus; species Panagrellus sp. LJ2285. The sequence goes on along the minus strand of JAMRYB010000004.1, from coordinate 246,488 downwards.
CACAAAGTAGCGAATGCATTGCATAAGAGTGCATTTGACGTCAAATCCAATTCGGAAAGGGAGCCAGTCAACTGGCAGGGGTGACAGCGGCATATGCCGACCTAAGTAAGTGAGCGTTTGGCTCAAAATGGGAAAGCAAGTGAGATAATCGATTGCAAGGCTGCAACAGGACAGGACCCACTAGGGCCTCGTGCTCTCGCTCACACTAGGAAATGAGAAAACGTAGTAAGCAGAACAAAAAGGGGAGGGTTATTTTTGGAACAAAGCTAAAAATGCGGCTAAGCTTGGCCGGAAGCCAAGTCGGCAGTCAAGAGGGACACAAATATATATGCCACCAAGATAACAGGGACACATGGGACTCCTTTTTGTTGTCAGTCCAAACTAGCTTTCGAAACATTTGCTCTCTAGGAAGAGGCGCTGCAGATGACGTCAATTGCGAGTACCCTTCGTTGTTGAGCCTTGGTCTTGGCCAAGACTGGCTATAGCCACCGAGTCGTATGCAATTAGTGCGCTAGGGCCTAGGGGCTATGGATGCAACCCGAGAAACAAACGATATATATAGTCACATGAAACCCCCTGAGGAATTGCCCAATATTAGTCGCATGAGCGAACACATTTTCACACACCGAAATGGACAAGGAAACCATGATTAATTATTGGAACCGTCGTCATTGATAATGCGATGGCGATAACGTGCATGCAGACCAGTTGATTTTTACACTACATAAAAGAAAAGCGCGGTAGATTTTTCCCGCCTCTGACGTATATTTACTTTGACACAGAAAGTATAGCGATTTATCTAACGTTAGAGGTGATAAGAGCATTAGTCACTGTGACGTCACAAGTCTTCAAAAAATTCAACGACAACCTCTAGGTTTTTGATCGGTTAGCTTGATTCAAACGTTACAACTGTTACTATTTTCTATTTTCAGAAATGCCTAATATAAACATTGTGGAAAGAATTCTGTTGCAATACATTTCGTAAATTGTTCTGACGCATGTTGGGAAAGTGAAATGCCGACGTTTCATTTCATCAAGTTTAGCGCATGAAACATTGTTAAGGTTTTCAAAAAGGGTGAAAATTAATCAGAGAACAGAAGGCTACGTCCAAAAAGATTGAATTAGCGATAGAGAATAAGAAAGCGTATTTTTAAAAGGAACAAAGATCAAAAACTCGACTTACCCTTCGTGGTGCCATTGGCCAATTACCAAAGTTCTCCGCATTCACACTGAAGCAAAGTGGATCATAGAAATCCTTAAAATCAGCATAGGGATCAAATCGGTCTGGATCATCAGAATCTGAGCCCTTTTTCGGTGACGGGAAATCATCAATTGCTTCGACTCCCCTCGGAGCTCGCCTCCGTTTCTCGACGACATCTGCGGGAAGAGTGCTGTTGTCCAGTGAAGTATCCGAGCTTGATCGAATAATTTTATGCCACAAGTTTTTTTGCTCACGACTTGCGGCCCATTTATAAACTTCTTCAGCCGTCGGTCGTGGTAAGAAGGATTCCGTCTGCCGTCGCTGTCCGAGAATGTTTGTCTCCGCCGGCGCGAGATGCTTCAACACTTTGAGCGGTGGCACCTCGGATCGGCGTCGGGTATAGATATTTTGTGGCATAGCAGGGCAAGATTGATATACGTGAAGAAGAGCAAATATAAAAAACCCAATTGCGGCAGGCTACAACACACAAGTACAGCGTTGAAAAAAGTTAGTTGCCAAAAACATCAGCTGCCCAAAGTCAAAGCAAGGCTTAAGCCTTGGGGCCACCAATTTTCATTCTCGCCGTTCTCGCCTTTGTGTCTTCATCTTTCATGTTGAAGGCAAAGAACAGACACACCTACGCATAGACCGACTCACAAATTGTGCAATGAAGCCAAATAACAATTGTCGAGCCGCATATTCATTATGTTAGGCCGTTTTTCACAGATTTTGTTGAACCGCTCGACGCGTCAGCTTACTAATTGGAAAAATAAACTCGACTCGACTTCGAGTTGATCAACAGCAAAAAGCCAGGTGACTTGTCGCAACTACATAAATAATTGGAAAAGTCTGATGTAAGCAAATTCGGCAGCTGTGGAACATCTTTGTTTTCAAGATTCAGACCCAATACTAGTGTATGCTAACTACAGGCTGTCAAAACATCTCATTTTTTATAAAAATAAAAGCCTGAAGCGCTGTTATAATTTGTATTTATATGCCATCTGTCAAATGCAATTTTTAAGGGAAACCATCAATAAACTGTTCAATAAGTCCAAAATCGTAATGCATACTGTAACATCTTAAAGTGTCAGTCTCCCTAATGCCAACATTAACTCGGTTCCGCCTTTCCTAATTATGATTGACCCATCTTGGAGGAAATAAATTCAATTAGTTTAACCAAATAAAATGCTTTTCCTTTTTTTCAGTATAGTTAGTGGTTATATGCGTTTCTTACTATCGCGTATTTCTACAATTTCATTTACTCAAATTTCAAATATCATTACAATGAGTCATTTTTCTTAACTTTTACAACTTTGCTTGAGCGAGGATCGATGACGATTTACTTTCTTCTAAAAAATGTCTAAAAAACATTCCGATGATACGTCTGCCGTCGCATAATGTCACGCCCCTGGTAATTTCGATTGTTTTCCTGGCGGTGATTTAGATGTTGCGGAGGCGTTCAGAACTGATCGCTCAATACTTAAGTTTGCTTGCCGCGGTTGATGAAAGCTAGCTACGCACAAATGCAAACAAAAAACAACAGTGCTGAAGCTGTTGTTCAAATGTTCGTTTCACTTTTTTAAAATAGAGCTTGGAATTTGTCGATCTTTCGCTAACGCTTCTTTTCATTATTCTCAATGCTGGATGCAATCGTGTACTTCGTGTCTGAGTTTTGCCCCACAGCCGGAAGCACTTTTATCACTTGCGTAGCGTGCGTTGCGGTCGTTTATCCTTGTTTTTAACCATTCCGTTGTAATAGAAGCCTGGCTCTTCAGTTTCATTTGATGGAATTTCAGAAATCCAGTATGACGACTATCAACCACAGCTCTTCGTACAATCGTACATTTGAACGTAAGGTCGTGGAAGAAGGCCCCAAAGTTGGTGGTGGCGTACAGCTTCAGAACTTTCCGGGACTCTCTTCTTTCCAGGTAAGCATTATTGACTGAGTTCGAGACGATTTAGCCATAACCGAAAAAAAAACTTTCAGCCATCATCTTCATTCATCCTTGGCCCCCACAACTATCATTTCGGCAGCAGCACCAGTGGCTCATATCATGCTACCGATGATTCCCTCTCCGTTTCCCTTGATGTATCCGCCTACGCGCCTGAGGATTTGAAAGTGTCTGTTGTCGGCCGATACATTGTTGTCGAAGCCAAGCATCCCGAAAAAGCCGATGAACTTGGACTTATCTCGCGTTCTTTCACGCGCAAGTTCCTCATGCCGAAAAACTCCGACCCCGAGGCCGTTGCGAGCAATTTGTCTTCCGATGGACTTCTGACCATCACCGTAACTCCGCCAAAGCCAAAGGTTTGATTTCAACCTATACCGTCCCCCATAACAAAAAATTCCCTTCAGGAAGTATCACCAAACCGTACAATTCCCATCAAAATCGTCAATGGCGCTCCTGAACAGAAGCAAAATGGCAGCTAAATACCACATGAATAAGATCAACTCGAAAGGCCAATCTCCATTAAACTACCACTTGGGAAAGGCTATCTGACTAACAAGCTTCGCTCCACACCCCCTACATTGGCTCGCATGCAACATGGTTCAATCCTATTTTGACGCTTTCATCTTTTTCTTCAACTAAAGCAAGCTGCAACGCTTTATTTTCAACTTTTGTGCTCGAAACGTCTGGTTTTTCTTCCTAGCCAAGCCATTTTTAAAAAGAACATAATAAAGATGTATGTGACAATGGGTGATGCAAAACCTCCCCCATGCTGTCGTTTGTGCATATTGATTTAAATAACAAAAAGCAGAAAGTAACAAAGGAAATGCATGAGTTAACGGAATGCAGCAAAAAGGTACCATCAGTAAGCCCTTTGCCCTCCTTTCATGGTTTGCCGATTGACTTTTTTGGCCCCAACGATAACGACTGTTTCAAATTTCTGTCAATATTGTCGACATTAAAAAGAGTGAAAACAAATCGCTTAATGTAAGAGCTCAAACATCCCAAAAATGCGTGAACATTCGCTTCTAATTGAGAGGGTCTTCCTATGGTTCGTGGCTGACCGCCTATCTCGAGGGGCACTCATTAATCCCATGCGTTTTTTTTCCGTCAAACCGAGTTAGTGTTGACCGATGATCCCACCTCATAAAAGATGGAATGCTTCAGTTTTGAGGTTGAAAAAACATACATTTCATTGTAAGTTTTTACGTAATTGTACTTACGAGTCCCGACGAGGTAGAATAACAAGGTAAAGAAACTACTTGCGCAATGCAGCTCTGTAAAGTTGAATTGTCAAACCGCTACACCTCAAAAACTCAGCCAGTAAATACTATCCGTCAGATTTTCACTTCTCGTATCCTCCCGAGTCTCTAGTTTGTTGTAAAGCTTACAATTGACCAGTTAAATTTGGTTAACGACGTCGTGAACGCTATAGCGAGGATTATCTTTTTAACTGTGTTGAAATTTTTTGAATGTATCACTAGCGCGGGAAATGCCATATAAAACGTTTGGAGAAAAAACTCTTCAACCACTGTGAAGCTGTTGTTTCAAATTTCAAATTTCGTGTCGAGCATCCTTTTCTCCATTAACAATTTACGCTGTGATTATTTTCTGCAAGCTTGTAGCTTGTATATGAGTGTCAGACGCTGTTTTTCGATGCTTACAGCGAGGCTCTTCAGACCAGAGCTCATCAGTTTCAACAAAGGAAGATGGCGAGAATGAACCGCATAAAAATACATGTAGCGGAAAATTGGAAAGACCTAAACGACTACGATGTACGATGAAACCCTGCTCGTGTTAACGTCGCCTCAGGGGTAATGATTCTGCGCATTTAAAACAAGAATAGGCATCAGTCGTCAAGAGAGCTTTAAATCCGAGATGCGCCTTTTTCGAATGTACATCCCATCCCCTCTTTTTCGAACCAAATTTGTCGTCTTTTTTTCAACATGTGTCACCTCGTGTATGAACGTTGTCCTTTCATTTGGACTCTTGAGGGAATGAAAGCCAACCACATGAATTTGCACAGGTTTTTAGTCACTTACATCGAAAATGTGCGCAAGCTGTTGTAGGCTAGCCTTGTTCACCTGAGCCTCGTCCCTATCTTCAAACAAATGGCTGGGGGCTACGCCGCATTTTGACGGAAATGGTAGTCGGTTTCAATTCTTCTCCGCCTTCGTATTTGCTTCCGCGTTCGACATGACCACCGGTGGGGTTTTGAATAGTATTCCGCTCCGGGGCGACAAGCTTTTAGTCGTCGGCGGTCAGAATCGAGCTAGACTGATTGAAAATGGGCGAGACGCATGCGCGATGGTGAGGGAAAATGGGAGGGAGGGAGAGAGCGAAACGGTGTCTCGTGTGAACGCAGCTTGCGGTGCTCACACGTGGCTAGCTACGTTCACGGAATGTAAACGTACAATCGAGGCTTGCTTCAACCTCTTCCATCGATCTGTTTTACCCCGATTGTGGTATCTGTATTCTTTTCCTCAACCTTTTTGCCTGCGTCGATCGCATCATCATCGCGGTAATGTCTTTTGGTATGCATCTTTCCTTCTTTCATTCCATTCTTCACACCCTCCTGCGGTCAACGAAAATGAACGTGTTGCGTGATTTTTCCTCTTTTGATCCGTCGTCCGTTTTTCATTTTTTCCCATCTAACTTAAATTCGTTTGACCATTCGTTGATCCTTTCAGTCAGGTTCCCTTGCGGCTAGGGCGCAGTCTACACATCCATCTTTATCCGATTTCTCGAAATCCTTCCATGTGTAGCAGCGCATTCGACCAATGGTATTCACAGCCGTGGCGAGTACGCTCTTCTGCTTCAACGTTGTCGTCAACCTAGCATGTGGCTTCGCCGGCACGACTCGTCGCGGCTTCCTTATCGCCCACTGGTGTTTCATTAATTGGCTCTACGCCGTCGAATGGCACGTCTTCTGCTCAACCCACACCACCTCGGGTCTTGATGTGATTTATCCGTTGGCTACCATTCTGATTGCTATTGATCACATCGCCGTGGTTTCGTCGCCGTCCGACAAACTATGTGCTGTCAGCAGATGGCTTTTCGTTTTCCTTCTCATCACCCTGGACTCGTTATGTTTACTCATGCTTATCGAGTTCCGTTATGAAATGTTGCTCATGATGCTCATGCTGGTCACGTTTATGGGTTGTTTGCTTTATGGAATACGCCGTGGCACCAAGTATACGTTCGATGTGAGTTATTTTTATGCTTTTTGCTTTACTTTTACCTGAATGGGCAACTATATTCTGTTAAGTGGAAGGAAAGATGGCACATTAGGCTACCGTAGGACTCGTTTTGACATTTTTTGTGTGCAAATGCCATCAGCCCACCTTTATTTAACAAAAAGTTATCGTTTTTTTGCCAAAAAGAGGTGTCATGCTACAATTCAAAATTCTATTACTCATTCTGTACTTACATGTCCCTTATTACGTGTTAAAATGCACTCTTTCAGGAAATGTACGAGTATAGCACGGACAGCCTTTACTCTGAACCGTCTACACCCTTCAGCTGTTTTGGACATTACGGTTGGCTCCTTTACGGATCAGTTTTCTTCCGTCTTTTGCGTGAGGTAAGCTATTTTTCGCCGTTATTGCCGCCATCATGCTATATGTCTATACTTTACAGGTTGTGCCCGCGCTCCACTCCCACGTGATCTTCAACTACGTGTTATACATCTGCTTGTGCCTCGGAACTCTTGACTTTCTTGCCATGCCTGCCATTTTCGGCGGATTCCTCAACAGTCTCAAAGTTGTGGGTGCTGCCGTTTCCGACTTCAAAACACCACCGCCTACATCCAAACCTTTAACAAAACGGGTTTCCATTGATTTTTAATAATCTTACGAGTGACATAGTTAGTAAGAAACAATAAACTCGGTTACTAATGGCTACGAGGGTTGGACTAACAAAACAAAATAACAAAGATGACCGTTAAAACAATGCGAAAACAAGTAACTGTATGTACAGATAATGATAATTTTAACAATATTATAAATTTAGATCCCTAGATAAACTATACATCCAAAAGTGACAAGAGCGGAAACTGTTGGGACTTGGTTGCCGTATACCCATATTGGTTAATAATTTAGAATAGTGTTATCCCCGGCGTACATTGCATCGATATACTGCTTCGGAGTGAGTATCTTGACTTTGTTCCGCTCATATACAGCGTGGTCTACAGTGAACGCATTTTCTGAAAATACGCATGTAATGTTAATCCTGTTAAAATGGATCGAAGTACTTACCACTCAAAACGACAAGACTATCAAGTTTTCGTTTTCTTAGCGTCGCCTGAGCACAAATCAAGAATGTGCGGAATGCCGGAGGGTTTTGATCGCAATAGTGAGATTCTTGAATATACAGATTCTCACATTCCCTGTATTTGGAGAAGGAACTCGCATATAACATCATGTTGCCATTTGGTTGAGAACTGCAAAAGAACAAAATGAACATGCTGATAGAATCTTGAAACAAATAAAAGAAACATACTTGGCTGTTTCGAAGGCTTTCGAAAGGTGTTGATGTAGAATGATTGACAGTTCACCGTTAATTTTTAGGTTGTCAGGATTCAGGGTGAGCGAAAGGACTTCATCAAGAACTTCAACTGGTCTGAAAGGTTGACTACTATGAGTATAATACTCAACAAAATGTATTGACTCACATTTTGCTCTCGAAAAACAGAGCAGGTTCAAAAATAACAGCTGATTTGACGTAGTAATTCGCATTTCGAGGTGTCGTTGATGATTTGGCAGGAATCGTCTTTTGTTTCCTCATCCGGACGACTCGATAATCGGCATCATTTCCATTTGCTTGTAGGGTCTGAGGCATGAAATGCAAAGGTGATTCATTTCTGGGGCGATGAGCTACACGTCGGGCCATGTTCTGTACAATGTTATTTCGCATCATTGCCGGAGCAGAACGTTTTGATGCCGATACATTGCGGTCGGAAATCAAAATCAATGAAGGATTACCGGAAGCGGCTCTTTTGAAGGATTCACGTAAGAGCTCCTCTGATAGCACTTGCGAGGTCGTCGGTGAATCATTATCAATATAGAGTTCCTCATCAATCCGATCAGCATTGCTCCAACTAATCTTCACAGCCAGGGGATCGACATCTTCCCGATTCCGAGGCCATCGTTGTTCGAATGTGGCAACTGCCGTTCGAACGTCGTTGTTGCTAATTCTATCTGATCGAACAAGCTTATCCAAAGGAGCAAGGCTGTACAGCATCTTCTCGTGCTTTGTCGTTTTGAGAGGGCACAGTGTCGATAACACTTGCAATTTACGCACCCGTAAACAGTGAAGGAGGTTGAATGGCAAAAAGGGAATGCCCATGAGCCCCAAGGCATTGCAGTTTGGAAAGATATAATCTATGCAACATGGTGAACCATGTTTCAAATCTGGCGAATACGCCGAAGCGGTATACGAAATCCCACCCTGAAATCATGGAATTGTTAAACATAGACAACGGTACAAGTAAAACTCACTGTCAGAGTTTCAGCTGCATACAACGCCATGCTTGAAAATACAGGATCGTCCGACATAAAGCAAGTGTGCTCGATCACGTAATCAGCAGTACTGTCAACATCATGGCGAATGTGGATACGGTTGTCGTTTTCAAAATCACCCGAAGCACGTGTAATGGCTTTTCGAAAGACTGGATTCAAAATTATGTTAGTAATAGGGATACTCTTTTCAGCTTTCACACCACCAATAGCAAAGTCGACATGGGGCCGGTTGTAACCAAGGTTTAGCTGTTTCGTATCCGCACAAGCCCAGACACGCTGAAGCTCTACATGGGCAGAACCAACAGGAACCAAATGTGCTTGACCACAATAAACAATCGCTTCCGGGTTATCGACAGTGAAGTCAACGACAGCACATGGTTGGATGTTTTTGGGCTGGGATACGACTTCACCGTATCTGTCGGGGTCGAATTCATAAATGTAGATCTGAAACACAAAAGGGTTAATAAAGCAATGGAAACAATATGGAACTTCATACCAGATTCTGGAGAAACCGCTTGAAAGGGTCCTTTGTGCCGTTTAACACCCCTTCACTGATCGTAGTTTCATAAGAAATGCGGATACTTCGATCCAACTCGCCACTCTCCGAATCCACATTCAAAGGCACTTCGGTATTGTTAGTAGTTTCGACAACGCCAACAGTTTCGGCATGATCATAGAAAACTTTGTAAATATGCATACGATACTTGACATCTAGCACAAAACCCGTTGGAAGAGTAGCATCGGGACGGCGGGACAAGTAAACACCTTTATCCGGGTCTCCAAGATAAGGGTACGCTTCATTGCCAATCGTAGGAACATGCATAACTTCTTTAGCATCAGGGATTTTGCTTTTTCGGGGTTCAACATAGAAACTGTGGTAGTACTGTGAAGTCGATTGATTCGTGTTGTTGTCGATGATCCAACCATCGTGAAAGCGAATACCGGAGATAGTGCTTTCATGACAAAGAGAATGCACAAGTTCCACAATTTCGTGTTCGAAACGATCATCTCCGGGTTTGACATTTTCATATTGTGGTTGTAGTGGTTCCGGGGTGTATTCGATGTCGGAAACAGTTTCATCCACTCTGAAACAAAAAATTTTATATAAAAAAGCATCACAGAACTAAAAGAAAACCAACTGTATGTTGCTAGGGAATTGAACCTCTACGGGTTCATAGCTCACAAGATCAGGAGGCAATCTGAAAGGCAAGTTTTAAAACTCGAAAATATATTATAAGTTGGTGTAACTGACTCTTGATAGTCTTCATTGTCCACATTCATAACGCTCGAATCTGGTGTGTATGTATTAGCACGCATTAATACTGGAGCTTCATCTTCTGGAACGGCTTCACTGACACAGATGGCTTCGCCTTCTGGGACTTCCTCGGTCGTATTAAGAATTTCACTTTCGGGAAGTTCATTTTTCATGTAGACAGCTGTCAATTCGGGTATTGTATCGCTCGCGTTGAATGCTTCTTCATCCTCCGGAATCACATCCTTCACACCGCTGACTTCACCTTGAAAGATGCCAGCTCCCATGTTGAGGCCATCATTTTGAATGCCACGAGCTCCAATGTCGTCGTTATCATCATCGGACAGTTCGATAACTTCAGGTTCAGGAATTTCACATTGTAATACGGGAGCTTCACCTTGAATGTGTATATTACTATCGTCGTTGATGTCGGCAGCGTCACCCCGAAGGGTGCTATCAGGTATTTCGTTAACCTGGCTTTCAGAAGCACTATCAGTCACTTCGACGACACCTATTTCTGCTTCAGGGACTTCCTCTTTCACCTCGACACATTGAACTGAAGGACCATTTGTGTTGACAGCTTCATCTTGTGGGGCGTCGGCCAGACCATTGGGGCCTTCTGTAGGGGCGTCCTCCTTATCCAACACATGTTCTTTATCGTTATCAGTCTCTGGCTTTGCTTTCTTCTCATTCGGTTCATCTAATTCGGAGTTTCCTTCATCGTCTGATGGATTTTCTAAAATGTAACTTTTAGACAAAATAGTTTGAGTAGAAATAGCAACCTTCATCGACGTCCATATGCTCCTCCCCTTTATCTGTCTTATCAGTACCTAAAATGTAATGTTCATAAGACTCCATATATGTTACACACTGTGTTCGATAAATTTTATGTAATTTACTCACTCGTCTGACCGTCTGCTTCAAGCTTGCGCTTCGCCCGCGATCTTACCATGACTTCAGGCCGCAAAGCTGTTGACGATTTGCAGAATCAGTAGAACGTTGCTGTATAACAAGAATATGAACTTGAAAACAGAGACAATTCAAGCCCTTGGAGCCACAGGGTGTCGACACATAGAGCGCGCGATTCTCAGCTGTCCAGTTGAGAAAGTACTTGTGAAGAAAAGACGGTGCGTGTCTCGCCCCGCAGTGAAACAGTGTTCGTACAACGAGGTCCTGCCGGGAATTGTACTGTGCGCAGTGCGCACGTCGTCGTCGTGCAAGTGGACACTCGCGCTGCCCGTGGCAACGCTCCTTCCGTTTTGGCCAAAATGAGCCGCCGAAGTGAGTCGATAATTAACGTGCCACTTCCTGCGTCACCTGGTCATCGTGACGCAAGAGGACCGCCATCAGTGTCTAATCCATCGACCTCAAATCCAGCTTTGCGGCGACTTTACAATACTTCATCGCTACAACCAAAGTCTCCAGTTTATTCGTCGTTTTCATCGAAAGAGCTGGAGGTGACTTATGTGATTGAGATTGGATCACGATGGACTCGGTATGTTCATTCATATGTCTCTTGAATCCGTTGAAAATATATATTACTTTAGCTACGGCCTTGCGAACTCTTTCACCCCTCGAGAGATTGTCTCATCGCTGTATCCACACCCCAGGGATCACAAGCTGTATCACATCCTTGACCATACCTTATCTGAGGACGATCACATCATATTGCTGAACGCTTTCTTGACCAAGTATTGCACAATGTAAGTTTTCATTCGTTTTGTTTGTTTGGACTACAACTTTATATATAAATTGTAGGAGATTGTCCAACGCCGCTATGGATAAGCGTGTCGTTATTGTGGAAGGCCTCTTTGTCCATGAAACAGCTCGCAAACGTCTTGCGAAATGCTTCTTCGAACGTCAATCCATCAAGGCTTCGGCTATCGTGTATGCTCCGGCTCCTCTGATGCACATTGTCCCCTTTGGCACTCCTACCGCCATTGTTATTGATATCGGATATCATTATGTTTCTGTTACACCCGTAAGTTAAACTTAATAATACTTTTTGACTTTTAATGACAGTTTATTGTTTCAGGTCTGGGACAACGTTATTTTCTTCAGTGCGTGTACACAGAATGGGATTGGATCCAAACATCTTCTCGAACACATTCGCAACCATTACAAAACAGCGGGCCAGATTCGTACCTTTGACGGTTCGATACGCCAATTTAACGATGAAGATATGCAACGTTTCGATGAGTGGAATACTGCCGAAGACTTGGTGTCAAGATTTTTCTTTGTTACGAGATCGGATCGTGGAAAAGTGTTGCAGAAGATTGCTGCTGGAAGCGATGAGGCTTTTGATCATTGTCCAGATGTCGAATCCTACTTTTACACGGAGAAGATCATTGTTCCTGGATCACTGCGTGAGTCCACGGCTGAACTTCTTTTCAACAGTGTCGTCAACACCGATATTTTCTCTATTCCCGAACTGATCTACCAATCGATTGCCCTGTCGCCAATTGACATCCGTCGTAGCCTTCTCAGCAACATCATTGTCACTGGTGGCGCTGCCTGTTTGCGTGGAATTCTCGGTCGAATCAAAGTTGAACTCAAGGATCTTCTTGCAAACAAAAACGATGGCACCTTTGCACCGTTGGTTGACAACGTTGGCTTCTTACGGATTCCCGGCGGCGAACTGATTGAAAGATATTCCGCTTGGCTTGGAGGTTTGTTTGTTACTCATTATTTTATTTGTGAACTGTTAATATTCTGTTATTTCTAGGGTGCCTTTGTGGCGGAATCATCGAGACTCGTCCTAGGTTTTATTCACTCAAGGATTGGGAAGAAGGCAAACCCTTGCCGGATTGGACGACCCAAATTGACAACTACCGCATCCCAGTGTATCCCGACAACATTATCTCTGAAAACATCACCAAGCAATTGGTCGGCTTACGAGTTATTTAAGTTAATTTTTCCGTGTGCTTTATTTAACATTGTTGTAATGGGTTTCGTTTTGCAATTTTAACAATTTTTCATCATTGCCAAAGTTTAATTTAATCGCTATTTAAATAAATATGAAATTGCTAGTCAGTGGTAATCGCATCGTTTCGATATATCTTTTCATTGCTTATATTGTTTATTTAAAACAAGTTTAAAATACATTCACATCAACGTTTGAAACGTTGAAACCAAAATACAACATGTATTTATTATTCACACATAAATATATGTGTATACTCCCTACTATGAAGTGTTTTTGCGCATTGACCTGTTTTCCAATTCAGTCGCCCAAAATTCGTCATTTTTTAAATAACGTTCCTCATTTGTTGCTATTGTATCAACTTGTGGTTGCGCCAGTAAGTGTTGAATGTCCGTGGCCGATGAAGATGCCGGAATTGGTAGCCTCGAATTATTCACATTCCGCGCATTCAAGTTATTAGTGCTACTCCCGGGGCAAATGCCGTTGCGTGAAGTGCTGCCAGCTGGCATGCAAACCGTTGAGTGTGGCGTTCTGCTTAGATTACTTTCCAGACGACCATATAAGTACCAATTAATAGCCGTGTTAACATAAGGGAATATATGAGCACAATAAAGTATTAGCATAGTCCTTTCGGAGGCATTGGTTAATTCGCGTAATTCTCGGGATTCAAATAAGTCGACATAACTGACGTATACTACACTGACCCAGTATGGCGTCCAACAGGCAAAGTAAAAGACGGCAATTGTGACAATGTATGTCGTAACACGCTTCATTGGGATAATGCTACGCATTGATATTTTTTGTTGATGCTTTCTGAAATGGTTTAAATTAGCTAAAATGTCGTGTTAAGTTAAGATTTACCTAATTTGAAGCAGTAAACACGTGTTAAAAAGTGCAATGACAAACATCGGACACACGTAGCCAACGAAAAAGGTTGACCCGGTGAACCAAAAAAGTAAATTAGTCGGCATGCCATCAACACATTTGAAGACGCGTACGGTTAAATAACCTGCCGTCGAATGATTTCCTTGATAAACAATAAGACTCCTCGCTTGGGCAAAGATCTAAACATTTTTATTAGTGATGTTTAATATGTACTTTACTCACTAAAAGTGGCAGCAAAACAGCAAATGCCAGACAAAATAAAGAAATAACCACACAGGTCGTGGTTTTAGCTGATCGAGTTCCAAAATTTTGTGGATATGCAACACTGAGATATCTGTCTATGCTCATAGCTGTGATCTGAAGTTCTAGTTTAGGCAGTTTGCACGTAGGACTTGTACTCTTACCAAGAAAGTTGACGCAATTCGACCCACACTACCAAATAAGTGATGCACTTTACAGGCTGTTGTTCCAAAAATCCAAAACCCTATTAGGCTATCGACAATTGCTAAAGAATTAAGTTGAATAATATGGCAATACATTTAAAACCAACCCCATGGTAAGCTTAACAAAACAAGTGTATCGACAATACACAGTGCAGCGACATAAATACGGAAGCAATCGCCAGTTGAGCTCATAGAAGGCACTGATGACTTCCTTCTGTTGCTTTGAGGCGTTCCAAGACCAAATATCACAGTTAGTGTTGATGCATTACCACAAATACCAACGACAAAGCATACCAGATAGATTGAAGCCACTGTAAAGACGGCTGTATCGGGTTCCTTTAAGGCGGGATACATCACTAAAACAATATCACAATGAATCCAGCTTAATCACGCAAATTCAATCACAAACCTATCCCCGGCGGCGTTTCAGGTATCGCACTTTGTGCTTCCATTGTCTTTGCTGTGCTCGTAAACATTGTTGTTGTCGTGGTCGCGTTATCTTGGAAGTAGCGTGCCGTCGAGTTCACGACAGAATGCACCGTGGCAGTTGTCGTTTGAAGCTGCCAAGTTAGCGTCGTCCGAGAAATGTTGCTGTCTGAAGTCATGGCAGAAACAGTCGGAGTCGGAGGCGTTTGTCTTTGCAGATACTTGGCTGAAGTGTCATTCATGACAGTACACCGTGTCAAAAGTGATGGCCGTGCTTAATTAATTAGCAATACAAATTTTTGTCGATTTATACTTTAACAGTCGTGTTCGTAGAACTGTAAAATAATTACAATATATCCAACATGATTGTAAAACGTAAAAACGGACGTAAAAATCGTAAAACGAGGGTGAGACCAGTTGTAAACGCGTAATTATGCAGCGATTAAAAATAAGGTTGAGGGTAAAACATAGCTTAACGTTGTGGGTATCAGTTCCGCGTGGGATAAAAGATGCAAAGTAAGTGGAACATACAAATTATAAAACATTAAATAACAAATATTTGTAACAAAGTACATTCAAGTTATTTATGGGTGGTAAAATGCGAGAACTAGTGAAGAGTGATCAGGAATATCAAACAATGCAGAAAAAAAACACTGTAAAAATAAAAAATTTAAGGTTTACAATTAAATTGTGGAACCTTTTGTATAAATTAAGCATTAGCCATATTCCCAAACGAGGCTAATCACATACTTTTCGAAAACAAAAACACTCGTCTCTTGAGGTTCCTTCAATGCAATTATTTAGCAGTTCCTTGCTCTCTCTCGTGTTACTTCTCATCCTCATGGACTTCGAATTCCATCCTGACCTGCATGCACGGAAGTGAAGGATCATAAATAATTCGGTACACTATTTCTTTTTTCTTACTGTGAGAAAAGACTATTTTATATTTAAGCGGCTAAAACAGGGAATTACACCGACCGATTTTATGCAACAAGATGGGTCTTTTTTGATGATTACCCGAAAAGGTTTAAGTCCGCATTAAAAAGCTGACTAAAATACGTCTAAAGTATAACAGTTTGAGTCCTTTCCTTTTACAATGGAATTAAGAAACTGAAAATAACCTCTTGACTCATCAGTCAAAACTAAAAGATTTACAACAAACTCGTGACAGCACGCCCCCGTGCGTAATAAATCAAATTATGGAGGTCATCATAAACGGCAAGTACAGACTTTTGCAGATTGTTTTACAAAACTTTCAGGTCTTAATTGGCACGAGAAACGAAAACCAAAAACATGGGGGTACAAAGTTAAAAAACAAAAGCTCGATTTTTATCAAAATTCCCTGGAGCAACACCACGGTTCCAGGGACAAGCGCGTCAAATCCCATAAAAATGGCCTATTTGCACGCAGAAAGGCACTTAGTTATGTTCAACAATAAGCCAACCGTAGCTAATCTTTCGTAGCTCTGGGCACATTGTGTAAGCACCCCCTATGGACTTTGGGAGCGAGGTTAATCGTAAGTCGGTATGAGGTCTCTTGTCTGGTAGAAAGAGTTTCGCATTGATTGCGCATTTCCTTTTTTTGAGATGAATGTTTAAAGGTTTCTTTTGTAAGAGTTGTTGAAGCAGAATGAACGTCAATGCCTTCTTGTGTGAAACATCTACGAGTGATGTGTCATATCAAACTGTGATAGTAGTAAAATATTCATAAATAGACACCTTTTTATTGGTACGATATATTTTGTGACATATTTATTCAATGCTTTAAACAACATTACTGCCAACTGGCAGAGGACGCTACCGCACGAAGGATCCTCAAGTGAGGTATGGAGACAGGCATAACTTTTTGAAGGTAAAAACTTTGCAAAATGGTAAAAATATCCTAAATTTAAACCTGTTTTTGTGGGGCAATTGAGTTGTTGCGTCTGGACGGATTCGACGAACTACGTGGATGGGCAGAAACAGATGGAATGTTTGCAGTCGTTGTCAATGTAATCGCTGGGGCTGGTGCTGTCGATGCTGTATGCTTATTCAAACGCATCGGTGTTACCGACCGTGAGCGATGCGTTCGACCAATAGGTGCTTTCAGTGATGTTGTTTGGAGTCGAGAATCACTTGCCGTTGTTGCATTCAGCGCATTGTTGGTAGGCGTAGTTGTAAATGTGTCTGATGTCATGGGTCGTGAATTACCAACGGTAAACCGTGCACTGCCATTGGCCGTATCGACTGTTAAAAAGTTGTTTCCACCATCTGTTTTTGTAACTCCTTCACTTCGCGCGGTAGCTAATTGTCAATCGGAGCCACCATTGTTCGGACTCGGCATGAAGCTCATTGACGAAGGCGCTCGCGAATTCGATTCACTGAATGTAAGCTTTTCCCCAAAGATAAAGCCGATTTTGTAGCAGAGTCTTTCGCTCATCGATTTCGGAAAAAGGCAGATTTCACCCGTAGTTGTTGAAATGGAGCGAAATGGCATCTTGCATCTAAACAAATATTGTAGGCACTTATCACATTTGCTCCTTTTAATCTATCAAACTAACCGTTGAGGTGGGATGCGAGATTCACGATGACGTATATAATAATCAAGAAAAGTGTCTTTTGTTTCAGCAAAGTTAATCCGTTTTGTTAGAGGGTAGTCCGTGTTATTAAGCCCATTTAGCACTACCAGGAAATTTTCATTTTCCCTTGCAGTTCGGTAGATAAATTTGCGCACAGCCCTTATTTGTCCGCTCTAAAATTATCACATTGCAATGAGATAATCTAATGCATACAAATTAGTAAACAAACTAACAAGTGTTTCTTCCCGGTCAGGACAAATGTCAGTTAGATAGACTTTCTTCAGTCGATAGTACTCCAAGTCGATGGTTTCAGCGGTTTTGTCACCTGAAAGTGCTCTTCTTTGAAATCTAAGGAAGTTTAAAACCGGCATAACATACGTGGAAAAAAGAGTACAACACGAATAAAGTCGTTATTCCGGGCAAAGCCAAAGTCATTCAGTGTTTGTCGGACAGCATTCATAACTTCCGGATTATGCGGGCACTTGCAATCAAAGCGAACAACCCGTTTTGTTTTATGAAAATATTTTAGAAATGGTTTGGCACATTTGTTGTAGTTTGCGATTCGTTTCTGCAATACCATATTAGGCAGTCAAAACATGTAGTTACAATAGACATGTAGTGTAAACCCATACCTCAAGTCGCCCTTTATCAGCTTCGTCAATACCTTTAACGAAAGCTGTCAACTCAGGGCTCAACTGTTTAGTGTTTATGTCATTATGAGAGCCATCGTCTTTGCCATCGAATGGTTTTTCGTCGGTTGGAACAAATAATTCAATGGCAAAATGAATGTGATGCTGAATGATTCTATTATTAAACTTTAATAGCGATGCTTAACTAACCCGACGTTCAAAATTCTTCATAACAGTCTCGTGATCCACATTTCGGTACGCTTCTGACTTGATAATCGAATTAAGCTCAGGCACAATGTCAACAATAAAGCGTTGATTTGAGGACGTTGTCAACTTGGCACTTATCATGTTTAAAATCCAGTCCACCGTGAGTACTCCGTTATCCCTCTATAATGTTCCGGAAGTGGTCATAAATAAAAACCAACGTCGTAATCTTCTTGTGCTTACTTTTAACATTTCCTGAATCTCGACTATGTCTGACACGGTGTTTGCAACTTTTCCCGGAAGATAGGAAAATACAATATCCTCCACATTGATAAGAGTAAAATCGTATTCATGAGCAAGTTCCTGGGTAAGCACGCCTTTCTGGCTTCCAGGACCACCTAAAGTATGAACATACTTATTTGTATGGAGATGTGACGTACGGCTTCATCCTTTTGCAACGTCATAGCTTATTTTTTTCTTTTTTTAAGCAGGCAGGCCTTGCGCAAGCTCGTCTAAGTCGGCTCACATTAGTGAAGAGCTGGCAAAGCGCAATGAGACTACCAATGCTATTTGTATGTATTGGTAACGAAATTCCAAAAATGAATCCTTTTCTTGCAAATGGCGAATGAAATGAACAAATGCACTACTGATAAGAATCGGTCGGGGGCAATGGTAAAAATAAACATACCAAAAACAAAAATAACTGTGTGCATCATATCGACTTCGCGAGAGATTCCATTCCCAACGACGACATCCACCTTTGGATGAGGAATAAAAACCATAGCAGCGATACGGTCAGCATCATGGTCGCGAGATTCACGATTGTCAGCAACGGACCGCTCGTCGTTACGTTTGCTAGGAGCGCATCCCATGAGCTGACAAGTGCGGGTGATAAAACGGAAACTTGTAAAAAGAGGCTCACAATAAATAAGAAGTCGGCAGCTTACTGAAACGGATAAGGTTGGTTGGAATTGTACATGTAAACATATAGGTTAATGTCAGGTACTACATCATAGTGCAATATACATTTTCAATTTTGAACTTTAATTATGTTTCACATTTGCCTACATTAGCGGAAAACACGGAAAGCACGTTCAACTCGAAGGAGGGAAAATAAAATTTGACTAGCATGAAAATTATTTTCTGCATTTCATTTTCAGTTAACCGAGACCGAGACTACTCTCGTCGAGGCACCCGCGCAAAGTGGCCAAGCCGCGTGGAAAAAGTATTGTGTTGGCATATATGCACATCCCTGTGAGCTACCTCAGTGACCGCTAAGTCTTCTCCTTCGACGGCGCATGGAGTAGCCTTCAGATAGCTTCGTGCCTTTATAGCGCGACATCCGCACAAATGGAAGGAGCTTCCTGTCGCTCAATAAGTCTCACACATTTTTAAAGTATTAAAGTATAACAATTCCTACAAGGCTTACATATATCAGCTGGGCGACATGGACCGTTTTCCAGGCGAGAAGACACGTCATTAACAACTTTGTAACTTCCTTTAAAAGTACTTCACAGATTATTGAGACGCGTAAGATTTTTGTAATATTGACGCATTTGGAGCGTACAGTTGTAATTCAATTCACGCATGGTTTGATAAGCTGGGCAGCACCCCCATCGACTAATTTAACCAGGAAGACACACTTTCATTTCTTTAATTAAAAAAGGAAAAAAATATGTTTTACTTAATAATTGGAAAGGCAAACTCCATCAACCGCAAAAAGGGAGGAAAACAGAAATCGCGATAGCAAGTAAGATAAGAAAAAGCCAAAATTAGGCAATTAGAAGCCATTTGACGTCAATAGGAAGCCACGGATGGAAAGCAGGGCAGAGACGAAAATAAGGGATAAGTGTCAAAAGCCGTCTCTAGGTATGGGATAGTTCCCGAAGTACAAGTCTATAGCGCTTCATTTTTTAAGGTATCCCATCTCGTTTCACGCACATGTAATCACGTAATAACTGTCATAGCCAAAATTTTCATGTAGTAGTGCAAAGAGAGTTCAAAGGGTAAAATATTTAGTTTTTATCATATTTCACTTTAAAAGTTGATTGTTTATCAGAATTGCCATCCCTGGAGGGTTCAGTGCAAGTACAAAAGTGGTAGGTCAAACATTAATTGTCACCTAAACAGTGATAAGTAATCTAACGTTAAATATTACTACGAAATATAAGGTGAAAAAAGTATACGCAACGATGACTAAATCGAGGGATACAAGCCAAATGTTAAGTGACGAATGGATAAACGAAGTCCGAAGGCACATGTGAGTTTTCTTTACTCTCCGAACAAGGACGCTCGTTTCACGGGTTATGCAAGGTTGGCATTATAATTTGCGGTTTGTTGACTGACGGAGAAAAACCTCGTAAAGATATCACCCGGTTGCTATGTACAAGACACCTAAATTACAATACTTCCATTTTGCAGTTTTGCGACCCTTTTCTGAAAGCACACAAGCCATGGCTGACTTCAAAGAGTCCGCCTACAGTGCTTTGACATTATGTAAGAGGGAACATGATTAGAGGCAAACGCATTTCTGTGGATGAAATCGTCGTAAGCATTGATTTCATAATATTCATAGTCGTCATTGGCAGAACGAAAAAGTTATATGCATGCATGTGATCTCACATTGGCACTCGGTTATACTAGTGATGTGTGGTTAGGTTTTCTGATTGCATGAAAAACTAAAAATATTTGCCAGAAACAAACGTTGAAAAGCACGCTAATTTACTTCATTAACGCTGTTTACAGTTGGATCCGACAAAGAATCGACTTTGAGTATCGATCGCATTTTGTTATCCATCAGTGAATTAAAATTTGAATATCAGACAATGCATGTGTTGACAGATGTACTCTCGACACGAACATTGATCAGTCCGATCCGTTGGCGCAGTCTCCGGAAACGTACTTCCACCGTTGACGTCCGCCGGTGGACAACCGTCGTTCTCCGTGTCGTACGCGTTGTGAAATATTTTATTGTTGCCAGTCACCGCAAAGTCGTGTGTTTGAAACATCCATCTTTTCCAGAGTCGATCATGTCTTCCGATACCGTTCCCCTCACTTGTCCGAAGATAATCTCCCACGAACTCTTCGCCATCCTTGCTCCAGAGAGTCTTGCCCTCAACAAGTATGCTGCCGATCTTTTTGCCGACGGCTATGAGGGAAAACGTGCACTTCGTCTGGGCGATGTCGACGCTGAGATGCAGCGCCATCTATCCGACGGGAACTACGACGATCCGGAGAAGGCATCTGCACGGTTCGAAGCTTACAATGTTATTCAACATGTTTCGGAAATGGTAAGTTCCAAGGTCTGCTCAACCATCATATAGCCTGATGTTTGTACATTTTCCAGCTTGAAAACTGCAAGCCTATCGTCGATGACACCCGTCCGATCAGCGTCTCAAGTGGCAGCAAGAAAACAAACGAAGCCACCGTGACTTTCGCCAAGTTTCGTGATGTCAACTGCAGTGTTGCCAGGTTCAAGCCAGTCATTGTCGCCACAACACAGCGGCTATATTCACGAAACACTGATCAAAAGAATTCGGTGTTCTTCGGCGAAGTTTGGGAGTGCGCTTATGAGCTGGTTCTCAAGCTCAGAGTCAGTCAGAGTAAGGTGTTTGATGCGGACACGGTGAGTCGCTTGGATTAGTGATAGTTTTATCTGACTCAGTTGTTGTTTTCAGAAGTACTGCGTGTATATTCGGCCTCATGAAACTCTTTATCACGGCCTGTGGAACGTGACCAACACTCTTCACTTGAATGGGCCTAACGTTTCCAAGATTTTTGGCGACCGGCGTTTCGACCTGGTAATTTTTGAAATATACTATTCTTTGTTTAATCGTAAGTTGTTTACAGTCTAAGGAAGGCTTTCTCGAACATCGGTGTCACGATATGGCATATGACTATCCGTGCAAGATCCCTGCCTTTTTGAACCAGGCCCAGAAAGAGGCCATCTATTCCATCCAGATGCAGTCACCCTATAATCCCTTCATCCTCTTTGGACCACCTGGCACTGGTAAAACGACGACCCTTGTCGAAGCTGTCCGTTCGATTATTCAGTATCCCCAAGAAGAGGAACGACCGAAGTTTCTGGTTTGCACGCCTTCCAACATGGCAGCGGACACATTTGGGTTGGCATTGATAAAATCGAAGGTCATTGACAAATCGAGGATTCTACGGATGCTCGCAGATCGGGTGGACTTCTCATTGGTCGATCCTCAGATCAAGGAAATTGTACATACGAGGGCCGGCGCTCCTGCATTGCCATGTACTGCCACCCTCAAAGGATATGATGTCGTGATCTCGACAATTGGTGCATCCACAAAGCTGATCAAATTATGCAAGAATCATTTTACCCATATCATTATTGACGAAGCTGGACAGGCGACTGAGCCGGAAACGCTTATACCATTGTTGTTGATGAGCCATATGAATTGTCGATTGATTCTTGCGGGTGATCCGAAGCAGCTTGGTCCGGTCATTGTGAACGACGTTCTCAGCAAGCCTCGATTCCAATTCGACGAGAGTTTGCTGATGCGACTTGCTGAAAAAGATGAGTACAAAGATGATCCGTAAGTTGATGTTTTTAGCTTTTATAAAAATTAAATTTGGTTGTTTTCAGGCGACTGATGGTCCAACTCACGGACAACCACCGATCGCATGAAATTATTGTTATGATGGCTTCAGACTTGGTCTATGATGGGAAGCTTGTTCCGACTTATCCAGAGGGACATGATTCATTTGTCGATCATCCGCTACTGGAGGGCAATGTGAGGCTGTCTTTATTTTCTTTGTCAGTTTATTATGATTGAGTTTAAGCGATTTCCCCTTCGATTTCATTCCGTGTTTGGCGAAGAAGCTGGTCGCGAGTCGAAGTACAACCTCGAAGAAGTTGATACCGTTGTCATGTATGTCGAAGAGTTGCTTAAAACGACGCCCGATCTCCTTCCGGCTGACATCGGCGTCGTCGCTCCATACAAAGAGCAGGGCCGCCGTATTTCTGATGCTCTTCGTCAATACAAGGACCTCACAGTCGACACCGTGGAGAAGTTTCAAGGTAGTGAGCGTCGTGTGATTATCATCACGACAACTCGAACCGAAGGACTTGGCTTTGTCGATGAAATTCGGGTTCGTTTATATGATCTGTTTTGAATTTAAAGTTATTTGGATAACTTTTCAGCGCTTCAATACCGCCGTTACTCGTGCACGTGAGCTACTGATCGTTATTGGGCATCCGAATGCTCTCATGGCAGGTTCATTCTGGAAATCGTTAGTTATTTTCTTGGCTGGCATAACTGTTACAAATTTCTATCATTATTTAGGTTCCTGCACTTTTGTTCATCCAACGGCTGCTTCCACTCCAACGATAAGCGTTTGGTGTTGCAATGGCAACACTACTTTGACGGAACCTATCCGGAAGACGAGAACGATCGCCTTGAAGGAACCAATGATGGCTTTGCTGACGAGCCTCGAATCTATCCATCCGATCCGTATGCCGATGAAGTAGATCGTCGTCGTCAGAGGATTCGAGAGGTCGATGCGTTGTGGCAAGAAAATGTTGAACCTCACTACAATCCACGTGTGCCATCTGTCAACAACACGCCCGTTTCCGTGGAGACTTCTCGAAACTACATCTATGGCTTCCCTGATGGTGACGATCGTGTTCTGGTTCCTGATGATGACTATGTTATAGAGCCCTACCGTCGTAACCTCTATCCCGAAGCACTTTCGGATTCTGATGACGATTTTTATTTGGGCCACTCTTCTAACGTTTACGACGAACGGAACGGCGGCAACAGATCTACTGAACCTCACTACGAGGGGAACAACACTGGAATAGCCTTGAAACCTATTCTTGATCCTCGGATGGAAGCTGTTTCGCCAAAGAATGCTAATGCTTTTCCTCGTCGAGTCCCGTATGTCCGCATCTATGACGTACATGAAGAGTACGGTTCCTACACGCCGCCGACAAATGCTCCACGTACTTCAGACTCACGAGAATTGATCGAAACCGAGCTCTCACGTCCGGACTTTACTGATCCTCGGAGTGTCTCTGATCGCGAAGACCGTGTTGAATCCATGGTCACCCATTCTACTTCCATTGAAAACAACATCTACCGCCAAGCTCACTCAAAGTTCAAGCCTTCCCGCTACGAATTAGAAATGCGTCGAGAACGCAGGACGAGTGTTGAAATTGCGGATTCGCAAGTTGCTTCGTTTCGCGGTGGCGATGACATCCGCCGTCAGGAATCTGTGATTGACCGCTCCGAACATTATGATTTCGGTATCTACCACCAAGCTCAACAGGACAATCCTTACCAGTACGAATCTGAAGTCCGTCGAGATATTGGGCCGACATTTGGCACTGGAGAACATCATGTTGCTTCATTCCGTGAAAACGATGACTTCCGTCGGGAGGAATCCGCGCCTAACCGCTCTGACCTCTATGAATCCAGCATCTACCACCATTCTCCGTCGCATGAAAATTACCAGTACGAACCTGAAGTCCGTCGAGATGTTGGGCCGACTTTCGACATTGACGAATCTCCTCTTGCTTCATTCCGCGAAAGTGAAAAATTTCGTGAACAGGAATCCCTGCTAAATGCTGTCCCCCAGTTCTATTCACCGAACAACATTTTCCGTCTCGCTCACTCAAAGGGTTATCGGCGCAAAGCGAAGAATCACCAGCGAGAAGTTAAACCGAAATCTGACATCGCTGAAACATGTCGCGAAACCATTGATGAACTACGTCGACAAATATCCAGCCTATGTCTCTCCGATGAGGATGAATCGCCCGAAACTTGACGCATTGATCGCTTCTACGTCGGAAATTCCGTTTTTTTTTGTTGAATTGTTTTTGTATTTTTACTGATTGTTCCTCCCTGATGTAAAACTGATTGTTATTTCTGATTTTACTGGTTGACTGATTGTTGTTTCTGATTTTACTGGTTGACTGATTGTTTTTTGTTGTCCGAAGAATAAAACTTTTTTAAATAATGCATTGATTGATTTCAAATCTTAAAATGTTATCTCTCTTCATTCTTGTACCAACATCCGTGATTCTAATCAAACATTTACTTCAAGCACAGGGAAATTACACAGTTACAGTAAGTGTCAAAACAGTGAAGTCATAAGACAATGGACTTCAAATCAGTGAGAGAAGCATGATAGAAAAAAGAAACAAAGTATCGATCGATGTTTTGTTGCCAAAGAAAAGCTACTGGCTAACTAATGTTGATGTCATTTTAGGAGATTCAAAGTATTTAAAATATGCGGAAAGATGTAAAAAGAATGTAAATAGTATACAAAGTTGAAATCACCGCGTTTAGAAAGCCACAGTCAAAAAACAAGGAAACAATACAAAAGCATATCCAAAAAGTTGTCTAATAAGTAAACATTCAGGCAGGAAACGGCCAAATTGTAAATTTAAACAAGGAACTGAGTGAACGATAGCTTAGAATCCCTCGTCCCAGCCAGAGAACTCATCTGGAGGGATGTCCTGATCAGGCGGATAGTTGTCAAAGTTGCTGACATCGGCAGGATTGGTCACTTTTGGTACGATTGGAGCTTTCAGCGAACGTGTGCGAAGTCCTTCCCAGTCAAAGCCCATGAACCAGCTGAAAGGAAGATAAACGTGATCAATGCTACAAAACATAGGATCAAAAACTTACCGATGCTTGCGAATATCGTTCACACCACCACTGCCAGAGCCCAAACGCTCACCCGGATTGTCGCGGCACAACTTCTTGACAAGAGCGGTCGCTGTCTTGCCGATTCGTCGGTTTGGAATGTCAAGAGCGTCGATACCCTTCAGGATCAACGTGTATGTCTTCATGGGATCAGAGGCCTGCAAAAGTACGGATTCATTAGACATCACAAAACTGAAGCACAAAATCTCACCTGGAATGGCGGTCGTCCCAACATCAATTCGCAAATGTAAATACCAAGAGCCCAATAGTCGGCAGCTTGATCGTGACCCTTGTTCAGGATGATTTCGGGAGACACGTATTCTGGCGTACCACAGAATGTCCAAGTTTTGCGACCACTGGCAAGCTTTTTGGCAAATCCAAAATCTACCAGTTTGAGATAACCCGACTGAGTGAGAAGACAATTCTCGGGCTTCAAATCACGATAAACAATGTTCTTACGATGTAGATATTCGAGGCCTTCTAGTACACAAGCAACGTAGAATCGAGCCGTGTAGTCATCGAAGTGGCCTCGATCACGCAGTGTTGTCCACAGCTCACCACCGAGACACGCTTCTAGTAGCATGTAGACGTATTTACTATCACGGAAGGTTGTGAACAACTTCACGATCCAATCGGACCTCGTTTCAAGCATAATATTTCGTTCGGCGAAGATGTGTTCCTGTTGTCGGGTGTCAACAATGTGCTTCTTCTTGAGCGCCTTTAAGGCAAACGTCTTCGATTTGTCGTTGTTGATGCAGACCAGCTCGACACGACCAAATCCACCAACACCAAGGGTAGCGATGCGTTTCAGCTGCCGAAGTTGAAGTTGAGCAAATTCATTCACTTGGGCGACACTCGTCGGGCTGGGTGGTTCCTGGACCGTGCGCGATGAAAGTGTGGCACGTCGTTGACTGTCTCCATAGTCACGTTTCAATGCTTCGAGATCTCCGATCAGCTTCAAGAATGATTCACGGTCGAGGGTAAGCACTTCGACGCCTGGATTCATCGCGATAACATTGGCGGTACGGACTTCCTCGCCGAGGAGAGCCTTTTCTCCGAAGAAATCACCCTGCTTGAGGACACGGATCTCACGTGGTTCAGCTTCGCCATCGATGAATTGAGTGACGCGGACTTGGCCCGAGTTGATAACAAAGAACGTATCACCCTTCTCGCCTTCACGGATAATGTGGTTGCCACCTGCGTAGTAGTCTTGATCCATGACATCGGCCATCTTGGAGATGCGGTCTTCTGTGAGGTTTTCAAAGATGGACACCTTGTTCAAGAAATTCATCAGTTGGGCATGGCGTTCCATTCCGAGGCGCATTGTGATCATTTGGAACACGGAACGGTCGAGGACCCAGAGGGATACATCAGTAATCGCTTGGACAGACGCTGTTCTGAAACGGAAGATGGATGTGCTATGTATTTGTCCTCGCGGAAAAAAATATATAGTACAAAAACTTACCGAGTACAATTATACAAAATGGCTAATTCACCCATGACGGTTCCGGGTCCAATCTTGCCCAAGGCTTGGCCTTCACGTGACACTTGAAGCTGTCCCTCAGCGACGACGAAGAGGCGATCACCGGGCTCGCCTTCCTGGATGACCCATTGTCCCGCGCGAGCTCGCATCTCGAACATGCATTCGACAAGTTCAATGACCTGTTCCTTGGCCAACTGCCGCAGGAAGTCATTCTTCTGTACGGCATCCCGGATGAGTTGCTTGCTGCCGGCTGATTTTGCATGATGCTGGAGTGTAGTTTTGTGTTGATCCAATTTGGCGGGTTCAGCTGACACGGCCAACTTCTTTGCTCGTGTTTCGTTATGACCTTCGATCGTCGGGAGGACAGCTTTCTGCAAATTCTAGCCCCAAATTGGAATCACATAACTAACTCAAGGGGATAGACAAACCTTCTCCATTTCAGTGTGCAATTCTTCGCTACGCGAACTTTTTTGGTTTGGCAATGATGGTGACGCCACAGATTCAGCCTTCTGCTGTAGCACGGAACGCAGCTTATCACATTCCGTTTGGAGGTTCTTCACTTCGCGCTCAAGATCAGTGATACGCTTGGTGTGAGTTTCGATGACATTTTGCGATTGTCGTAATTGCTTGTCCTTCTTTTCGATGGCTTCCTCGAGTTGGGGGATGAGTCGCTGGATTTCTGTTGCATCGTAGACGCGTGAGCCGACTTGAACCTGAAATGCCATCGGTTACGCAATGTTGTATTGAAATAGCAATTTAGGTATATAAAAATTGATTTTAGTTTTCATTTGATAGTGGATTTTGATTGATTGACTCAGACAGACACACTCACCGTCCATGGATATCGAAGGAAACCCTTCAGCATGTTTGACATTGCTGATGAGGGTCTGTGAAAAAAAAGATGCTTGTCTCAAAAAATAGTCAAACCGCAGCTAATAAGAAAAATCGAGAGTCACGCAGAGTGCAGAAAATGTCTCACCAAATGGCATTGCCACCGTGACAAACCCCCAAAAAATGAAATTAGTGGAATTGGTCGATAATTAGACAATGTGCCAACGCTCAAATGACTCGCCTGACGACTAAAATAGTAAGTTTTTCAATAATTGAATGTGAGGGATGGCAAGATGGCACAAACATGCAAAACATTGACTGAGGTGATAATACCCGCGCGTCATTTAGAAGGGCACATACGCAAATGGTGGGGGAAGGCGTAGAGTAGGTACCTTCCGGCAACGCACGGGATGAGGGACTAACTACAATTGAAAGCTGATGTCGGCACGCAACTTCCAACAATACTGACTTTGTGAAGTAGGAAAAAAAAGAGGTTCCAAAGAGTCACAACATGCCGCCGGACACCTGAACTTCAGGTAAGAGGACAAAAAACGAAACGACGAAAGCGGAATAAATTTAAAAAGCTTGCTGTTGTCACGGCTTGTCACTAACATAACCAAACAACTTTTTGGACTAGCTGGGGTCAGGAGGGCCCAGTGCCTTCAACCCCTAACCACCTCGTCGGCCGTGTCTCGATGACAACAGCCAAGAGTAGAAGGAAGAAAAAAAAGTGTTGTTCCAAAGGACGGAACACGAATATGAATGGATTGTCGAATATGACACACAAAAAAATGAGCGACCAACAAACTCACATCAGTGGATGTATGTCAATCAAAGCACGCTGCTCTGCTTGGCCAGTGAGCTTTATCAAACCCCCCAGTCCTTCGGACAAGCATACATAGGAAATGGTTACACTAAAAGCTTTTCACAAAATCTTACACGGTTTCCCTCTCCATAATTGACTCGTTAATAGCTGATAAAAAAGAATAAACCTAAGAACTACGAATTCGAAAGAAAATTGTCAAGTTGCGGCGTCTTCGCGTGCATTTTTATCTAGTCTAGTGCGGAAGAGAGTCCAGTCTTAATCCCATGACAGTTAGCTTCACATGCTTAAGAAAGAGAGCATGAGAAAATGTGGAGCCCAGAAAGGCAGGCAGTGGCAAAACTACGTATTTTTTTACACCTCCAAGTGCGCCGTATTAACATCCGTTTGGTTGCCCTTCGGCGTCGGTGGTGCCGCGCTTCGCAACAACGTTGAGTTGTCAACTCTACAGATGCTTCTAATGAGACTCAAATGCAAAGAAGTAAAAACAGTTTTAACGGCCCGTTGGCAGCTTCATTTTTCAGCCAACCGAGGCCCTGACAATCAGAAGTCGAGTCGCTAACTGCCAAAAGGGGCATCCTTTTTCAAGCATTGAAACGTCTAAAGGATCTATTATTGCTTTTGCTTTGCTTTAAAGGGTATAGCATTGCATAAATTATTTATCATTGGAATATGCTATCAGTGTAATCTTCGATTACTTCATTCATTCTCCCGAAGATTGGCCCTTAGTAGTCGTAACCAGTAAAGAAAACAATCAATTTACTGTTTACGACCGCAAGAAACTGCATTGCAGAGATCGAATAATAAATCTACTCCAAACTGACGTGTAACTTCAAAATAGGAAAGGTAATTTGGGACATCAAAGCACAAAACAGAACAAAGGAAAAAGGCTGGTTACCACCTCGCAGGCGCCAGAACAGTCGCTTTGTCGTTCGTGGCGTCAAAAAAGGCCCTTCGGAACGACGAAAACAGCTCTACGGACGAAAAGATGGGAGCCAACGCGAGCCGTCGCGAATGGCCTAATTGCCACGCCAAAGGCGAGACTTACGTATTGTTGACTGCAGGCAGACTGCATGGATGAATAAACCGCGTGTTATTCTAAGAAAAATTTGTAATAAGACTTCAGAAGCATGCCAATGATGGTTAAAAAACAAGTGATAGGGAACCTATAGACACTCGTCAGGCTTACATCGTACATCGAAAACCGCCTAATAAAAACATTGCTTTTTTTTGCTTCACAACTAGGAAGCAGCCAACCAAATAGATTTGCAAAGCGTTAAACTACAACGGAAGACATATTTAAACTCGCACACTTTCTGTGACTCACACTCATGAATAACTAATAGCTTTTGAGAGAGTGCAAAATCGAAATATCGACGCGAAAAAGCTTAGATGAACAGTTTTAATCGATGGAAGGATATAGTATTTCACGTGTATGAAAAAGAAAAATGTATAACAGACAAATAACTCACCTTCAATGCACTGGTTCCTGCACCCGATGGAGCCTGCATCCTCACAGTTCCGTGTGAAAAACCAAGGTTCGAGTGCCCCTTCCTCCTGAGGGCTCAGACTTACGGCGTTTTTAGTAAATCCCTCAGGAGCTGGAAAATGTTTAAAATAGAAAAAAACCCAAATTCGCCAAAACTTATAACGCGACGCGCACGAGTGTAAAAATTAAATCCGGTAAATAGGGACGATGGCGGACAAGCAAGAGAAAACGTCAAAAATACAACGTTCAGAGCAATCAGAACTGTCCTTTTAAGGGAGATACGTATCTATCAAGGTTAGGGTTGACCGTAGCAGAAAGTGTAAACTACATATATCCAAAACGAACAGAAAAGGTAAATGCGGCACTCATAAAGAAGGAAAATTTCAACTCGACGCTATTGGACAAGAACTACTTCTAAGATATTACTCTCCACGAAATACTGTTACGTCGGGAGGACAAAAAAACATCAATAAAGATGCAAAACCTAGTAATGTAAACAAAGACATAATTGGCAAGCCACCAGAATGCAAGTAAGACCACAAACCAACGTAAATGTCACAAGACTGCCTGTAGCTACTGCACCAACACAAAGTTAGGTTTACCACAAGAATATAGATAGACGTACACTAAACTAAACGACGATAACCACATACGTTTTTTTAACACTGCCAAACTGCTAAAGTGCGTTTAAAGAAACCACTTCTATGCATTGTTTAGAATTTACTCAACTCAGTACTCAAAATTGAGCCATAAAAATGCTAATCAGCATGCTTACAATTGCAAAAAAAGTACAAGATATTTATCGTTATCGTACAAATAATCACGTGTTTTTTAACGTTTTTTTCTTGCAAAAAAGAATAACAAAGCTGCATGGTCTTGGCGGATGCAGACTATCAACAACCAACGCAACGACAGCATTAACTTGGAAAAAGACAGCGATCTATTCGCAGTGCAGCCGCTTTTCTGCAGTGAAACGCAAACCCGTAAAACTGCAGTTCTAGTTGGCCCTGTGGCAAAGAAGAAACCAAACGAAAAGACACAGACAAACATAACAAGGCGCTCTATTGGTACAAAAACATTCCTAAAAGTTGGCAACAAAAATAAACCGCACTTGCATAGGAGGGCTCAAAAATGTTGTGGGTCGATTGTTTCAGTAACGTTTCATTCCATTGAATCTGAGATAGATACTTTGTGAATGATGAAAAAAGTGTGGGTGAGCCGAAAAGGCAAAGAATTGATACAACGCTTATTGGGGGAGGCTAACATAAAACAAAGCAACGACAGAGTCTGTGACTTTTTTTGTTTCCTTGCAGAGGGGCGTTGACTACAACTTCAGGCCCGACCGAAAACAAAATGAACTTGCCTTATCAACCTGACAATGGACGAACGACTTTTACTGCCTTTGGGGGAAAAAATCGAATGCAAAGGGCAGTAAAACATAGATGTTTAGAATGTTAAAGTTCCTGAATGAACGAACGTCCTCCAGTCGATCAACAGTCATACAAAAAGTACTCCGGAAAAGACGACATAGAGTCTTTTGACTCAAATGTGTGAAAAATATACTTTAGACGCGGTGCTCGAGTGAAATCGTCAAAAGAAGGGTAACAAGATGGATGACAAATCGAATCAACGACCCTAATTATGTCATTTGTCACCGTTTGAGACGTTATAGCGCAAGTTGGCTGTGCTTTTACGTTGGGCAAATTGGGCATTGCGCGGAACAAAATTAACGCTCCAAGTTGACATGGCTAGGCCAACTGGCTCGGGGTTTATGATGATATTTTCAACATACTACACACCTTAATAGTGACAAAAAGCGTTAACAAGATACGTTTTTCGACATTATGTTGTGCAGGGTAGACCCACCAGACAGCGCTCACTTTTTGCAGTAAAAGCACTAGGAAGAAAAAAAAAGTTAGGACATCTGCAGAACCATGGGATAGCTAAAGCTAGAGAGCAGACTTAACAAAACCCGAAACAGGACCTCCTGGGGAGGCTAAAAGCCGCGGAAGGAATCCAATTGGTAATAACTATGTGCAGTTGTTCTGAATTTTGATGAGAGCAATCAAAGCAATTTAAAAACACCATGGAAGCCGGAACAAAGTATACATGTAACGACGCGAAATTCGACCAAAAGAGGCTTACTTAGCACAACTATCAGGACACTCTATGCTCAAAATGGGGTGGATAATAAAGGGAAGCAAGGGGAAAAAACGTCATACCGACAAGCTTTGAAATGGCTAAATTGGCGGGAAAACGTGAACGTGCACCCTCGAAAAAAAACCTGGATGTTGGATGGGGCTTTATCCCCTCCCGGATGAGTCAGTCAGCGCGAATTTGGGGAGAATGAAAGGATGACGCTCTCGGTTGGACCTGCCTCGAACAAAATATTGATCGGAAGTAAACAGAGGGGGGACAGTTCGTTTTTCCAACGTACGTACACGCTGCTGTTGGCCGCGACGTAATGTGCACCCAACCTATTCGGCAACATAAAACGTGAGACTACTTCCACCAACACCCATTTGAACACGCAGGTAAAAAAACGAATGCTGCATCCTATCGAAATTGAATATACCCCCAATACTATTCCACTATTCATTCATTCCCCCACAGCTGGTACAATAGTAAAGAATTTGACAAAAACAATCATAACATTACAAAACACACAAAACAAAAGCCAGACACCCACGAAAATTCCGCAACATTGCGATAATTTCAACTGTAAACTGAATTCGAATTCTCCTCAGAAGTTAATCGAGGCGCCCCTCCCTAGTGCCAGCCAGTCTTTTTTTCGACTGGCGTTATTTGTGTTATCCAAGATGCACTGGATTAAGTTTGAGTGAAACGTAAAGACAAACTGTGTCCAAGCTATACCTGTTGGACGTCGTTGGACGTAAGCTATTTATAACATGTGAGGTAATTCCGACCTTTCGTCGCAACTGTCCACGAACTTTTCAACTGTCTGTTTTAAAACTACCCGGAAAAAGTTAGCCTAGGAACGAAAAAGAACGCATTGGAGTGTTCGAGATTGTGACCGCCTTGAAACACTTCCCATACACGAACTCTTATTCACTCAAGTCAGGGTTGAATAAAAGTCGCCACTACATTTGAAAACCTATGACTACTATAAAAACAAGAATACTTAATAAAGTTAAAATAAAGAACAGAAATGAAAAACGATCAAACTACTCCCGATCTTCGGTATGACAAACATGCACCTGCGATCAGACAGAGATGACTAATTGTAATTGGGGCGGCGAATTCGAGCCCAACCAACCAAGTTTCATGAAATTTAGTGAAATAACATTACTGGACGTATGACATAACCGTCAATACACTATGAGAAAGAACACATTTTACGTAGAAAAAAATCGGTAGACTGCTGACTATACTACAACAAACCAATGTTTTAATTCACTTTTACAAGGACACATGCTACACTGTGTATTGTCATGCACAGATGTAAAAACATTATTCCTAATTTAGCTACATTAACATTTGAAAAAATTAAAATAAGACACAACAGTTTGTAGTGGTTGTTAAAATTGAAAATGACTAAGAACTTGATTGGCATCTTAACCAATACTCAGTTATAAATAGCTCCAGACATCCAAAAACGATAACAATAACAATCATATTGACCTTTTGCAATGAAGCAGAGGAAGTACGGCATTGTTATCAAGTTAGGGCGGAGGAGGCACCAAACATTGAACGTAATTACAAGTTACAGGCTTTGGTAGATACGTGTGTCAACAACGATAAAAAGCGTAAATTTTAAACAATTAATAAGTTGTACTACTTCTTTTCCAAGGAACACCCGTCTCCTCTTTGCAAACTAAGCCGAAGAAAAGACGCCCACCCCCTCAGTAAGTGGATGCCGCGCGTGAGCTACTCGATTCTATATTCAGAGTTAACACAACTCTGCCAACGACATGCATAGCGGTGGAGGCTAGAGGCCCTAAGCGCTGGTTTGAGTTGACAGCCAGCAAGCCGTCCAGTAGTTTACGCAACTTCCGTCTGAGATTTGGGTGCGCTATATGAGCACAACTTCCAGTTGTCTCGGATTGGATAGGAATAAGGGTCATAAAACTTTTTTTCAAAAATTGGGGAATATAACGATGCACATAAAAATGATGTTCTGACAGTGTGCCAGCAGCTAATTCAAACAAAAAGATGGGGCGTTATTCAACATTAAAGCTTAATGTTGTAAAAAGATATATGAACGAAAGCGGGCAAGCGACACACACATGATTGCTTCATCTCTAGGCCACAAAAGTAACATTCCATGAGACACTACGTAACCTGACAACTATGGCA
The DNA here is from genome assembly GCA_024447235.1 of Panagrellus sp. LJ2285. Taxonomy (NCBI): domain Eukaryota; kingdom Metazoa; phylum Nematoda; class Chromadorea; order Rhabditida; family Panagrolaimidae; genus Panagrellus; species Panagrellus sp. LJ2285. The sequence goes on along the minus strand of JAMRYB010000004.1, from coordinate 211,875 downwards.
ATGAAATTTGTAAACGTCATTGAATTACTGCTCTCTACATTGAAGGCGTTGATTTTCTTAAGACATGCCGTACCGGTGAAATGAAATTATTTTAAGCGTAGGCACTATCAATCGGAAATGTAGGGTAATAGACATGATTGAAATCGAATTCAAACAAAACTCGAAAAGCGTTTGACCTTTTTGAAGGGATGACTATCTATTTTTAGCCGAGAGAGAAAGTTTGCGTTTTAATTTTTTCAAATTTTTTCCAACTTTAATTTTAAAGATAACCAACCTGATTAGTGAAAGGCGCATTGTCACTTTGCTTCCGTAGTTTGCTAAAGAAGCTTCTCAGCCCGCTCTGACTGGAGCGTGCTGAATTGGACGACATATTAAGTCGTCCAATTTCAGTAGTGACAACCTCGTCAGCGCCGTTCGGTTGTGACAAGCTTGATGACAGCCTCTTCAGTGTAAGGCGTTGATGTTGGGGTGAAGGGCTATTAGAATCCGTGGTAGACGCTTGACCGTTGACAGAAATGATGATGGCAGTGTTGTGGGGGCTATGGAAATGCAATCAACGGGGGTGGGAAACCCGTCAATAGTATCTTGATACTACCTGAAATGGGGTATTTTCAAATTTATGGTTCCAAAAGTGGTAAAAACCGAAAAATAACCTTTCACCGGGCTGCACGAATGAAAAATATTATTCGAAATAGGCTTGTACAATTTGAGAAAAAGTAGTAGTCTGAAAGTAGGACAATGAAAATGAGTTCGATGTAAGTTCCGCGATTGTTCATTCTACCGCGCACGCGAACATATAGCAAACTTAATTGACGATATAGCCAATGGGCTGTGTTGTCGATAACACTTTCTCGGAACATAAAATCGCTCATGAAGGCACACACCAACACAATTTTATTCACAAACATCTCGTACGCAGAAAAGTTTAAATTGTTACCTTCGGCATGAAGTGCAACAACACCCTTATGACGAGCAGTAGTCCCTCAGGGGACAAAGCTACGGGGCAAATGCTTCTTTTCACGCCATCAGTGATCAATCAAGCGAAATGGGTTACACGGGTATTTTTCAAAAGACAAACACGAACGTACTAGTTACTGGTAAAAAAAGTTAAATCGATTAAAAAGGCACAAGCCATCAACATTACAGCTTTTATCTTGGTGGCAAAATTGTAGCGGAGGCTCCAAATACGCCGCTCGACCAGCTGAAATTAAATTCAGAAAGATTCAAAGTTAATGAGTCACATGCGAGCGGGTCATGCATTAACATCAAGATCAAATCAATCGAAAAGAGGTTGGTTCATTGAGGTGTCAAAAAACTTTTTGTTCAACATTGACTGATAATAAAAGTATAGTTTGGTGATAAGATGCGGCAGAACCTTTCAAAGTAATATTGATAGGAGGGGGGAAACGGCATAGTTTGCACGTACTCAAAATTTGGAAAACAAGTTTCAAGAAACCCAAAAAAAAAACCTTCACGGAAGTCGCGCAGTATCAAAAACAATTATCAACCCGCAAAACATCAAAACAATGTTCCAAAAATATACAGTCGATAAATAAACGTCAGACTTGAGTGAACACCTCCGCCTTCAATGTTTTATGTGCCGGAAACGATTGAAAAACAAAGGAAATTACATAAAGTGAGCCGGGCTGTGACCAGGTGGTAGCGTGCCAATGAAATGACACCTGTGTAGTAAGGGGGGGACTCGCCAGGAAATAGAAATGGACCCATCAAAGAGATCAAAGAATACACAACCAACCTGATGTTGTCCCCGGGTCCAAAAGATCCGTCCTCGGTCGTGAGACTCGTCTCGGCCGTCATCAACGGCGAAGTCGCGCCGCCCGCGGCATTCTCAGTGATGCCGTTGGCCAGCATAAACTTGTTCAACTGGTCCAAGTCATCGGCGCTGATGCCCCGAAGCAAGGGCTTCATTCCTGCAAAACAAAGGTTCCTGTTCGGTCAGACACAGTCTCTGTCGACGACTCGACGACGACGATGTTGACGTTGGTGGCAGCCTTTTCTTTTCGATTTGGCGGTGACTGACGCCTACGAAAGAGAGAAGCGCAAAGACTAAACAAAAACAAGTGCAGACGCTCTGGGGAAGGAGAAAAGGAAAAACCCCAAGAAAATCAAACATGCGATCATCGTTGCCCTGAGCTTCTTGAATTCAGGAAACTGATAATGAAAACACCAGATGGGAAAAAGCATTATTTTCGATGGATTGCGGCAAGAATATGGCAGCATTGCTTTCGATGATCAATGTCTTTGGCAGTCGATTTGCAACGCTCGTCGCCGTTTGCGAGCACATGCAACTTGCATGATTTTTTCTGCAAACGCGAGGTGTCTACGCCGATTTTTTGCACGTTTATGCAGCTGCAGACCGCAATCCTGCAAATGCAGAGCCGATCGCCGTCGCCATCGCGATTGAACCCATACAAAATACGGGCAAGGGGGTACAGTTTTTGGGGTATATCAGCCAGCCACCCGTGGGCCGTGGCTCTAATCCAAAAAGTAAACAACGTTTGCCAACAATTACAAACGTATTCATGAATTTTCTAACAGAATAATGGTTTGTTTGTCACAATAGAATGCACTGCACCACACTGGGAGCAAAGGCATTTTCGTTTTTGGCAAGCTCTGTAGAAACTATTACGGATGCGTGAGCCTGACAAGAGCTTGAGCATTGGCTGCACTGAGTGAGAATAACACAAAAAAGGGATTGAGCGGTTTCTTTGGCGTTCATTATTTCTATTTGCATCCATTTTTCTTCCATTGTTCAAGCGAGCGGCACAAAATAAATGCACTACAAAGTTTTTTTGGCAGCAACCTTGTCTGCCACGTAGGGTCGCATTTAGCTGTTCTATGGGGCGGCATAAAGGAAATTGGAATTGATGGAATACCCAAATCGATTGAGACTCAATAAATTGTGAAAAGGAAATTCAAACTTACTGGCTAATAGGTGCTTCCTTGCGGGTCCATAAATTTCCAAAAGTTTCTGTCCGAATTCTTGAATCGGAATTTCGGCTTTTCTCCAACGCGACATGAGAACGGCAAAAGTGCGAAGTTCGTCATCTGAGAGGCAAATGGATATCTGCAACAAATAAACTTTGAATGATCATGGTGATAAATTTTTGAATGTTTCGCGTGATGGCAATATCCTGATGGACAGAGGGGTAAAACATGAAACCATTCAGATAGCATCCGTTAACAATTATGTTTCATCCGGCGTGATTTATATAAAAATTGACCCCAGCACAGCGACCTTTTTACAACAAATTGATCCCAAAGGGAGCCAAGGGCATATGTACTAATGCACGTATTGCCACTTTTCCCCTTCAGTGCTAACGTAAACTAAAAAATCCAAATTTTATTATAGCGCAAAAAGTTTTTTCCGCAATTTTAACAGTTCAACATCATAAAAATGTCGTTTCTCTTGACTTTTCGATTCGCGTTTGGTGCATTTGTAACACCTCTCTTTTCAAAGGGGGGCTTCTTTCGATGCCCCTGAAAACAATGCCGATCCAGGGCTCTGTTTCTGTTCAAATAAACACATTCTGTGCGCATTTAGTTTTGACTGTGGCGCCAGGCCAGTTGTCGCATGTTAAATACATAATAAAAACGCGAAAAGTGAAATGTCAATTGAGTCACGGCTCCAATGTATCAAAAACTGAAAGAAAATACAGGCTCATGTTGGGTATCAGTTTTCATGTTTCCGTAAGTTAGAAAACATGAGCCTAATTTATTTGCATTGGTAGGAGAACGAAAGTCTTGCACAATAAGAATGGAATCGAAAAAGCATCTGATCATACCATTAATAAAAAGACAAACGTCTGTTAAGTGCAAAGCAGACGTAACAAAAATAGAATATGACCTTTTAGCCCAATTAAAACCATTACGTTGCAAATGGCGACACATTCGATGAAAAACAAAAGGTGGAATACGTTATTATGGAAACAGTTCATAAATAAGGGCCCCACGTAGTAAGTCTCGGTCGATGCTGCTAAATAAACGCATAACTAAAGCGTAAAGACTTAAAATATATAAAATGTGTGAACAGGGTTAGTCACTTCCCGCGCTTGATCTTTGATCACGTACGCCACCATACGACTTTTAGCTTTTTGTTGTAAAACAAGTAGTAAGCCATTAAAGTGGCAACAAAAAGGAAATAACTGCAGTTTAATTGTTGGCACATTCCAAAATCTTGGAATGTTAATTTGGATACGTTGGGAAACCATGTAACTGTTTGCGCGAAAACATTTACTTTGTAAGTTCAAACTTGCAAAATAAGGAAGCAAACCGAAAAAGAACATCGAGGCGAGTAAAAACGATTCATGAAATAGGACCACATCACGTTTGTGACCCGGGAGGTGTTAGTGGTGCTGCAAAACGTGGTGGCGTCTACTTATTCGTCGCTTCTTCTGGTTGCCTGCGAAGCATATTGTTGAACCATCCATCGGCAGAAGGTTTGTTGTTTAACGTTCGCGCATAACGACATGCAAGCGCTCACGGCGGCGGCGGCCCCGCAAGGTACGTTGATCAGTTTTACTTTTCAAGCGGAGCAACAACCGTCAACAGAAAACTGAACCCGCTAAAAACGCGAAGCGCAGCAGCAGTAAGCAAAAACGACAAAACGCCCGACAAAAAAAAAACTTAAAAAATCGACAACACATTGTAGACTGGTGGGGTCGACAGGATGAAATAAAGCTTTTCTGCAAATCAGCGATGAATAACGACGAGAGAGGAAATAAATAAAAATAGAAATATGAAAGAAACATCACCTTAAACGAAGCTGTTTCTTCAACTTTCTTTTTTTTTCACATTTGCTCACTCTGTGTCCTTTTTTTCTTCCCAGTTTTTGGCGGCACACGTCTTGCCCGACGACCCCGTGAGGAGCATTTTGGAGGTCCGAAGAGTGCCAGTGGTTGACACACAGAGTCCAGTTCCGCGGCAAGTCAAACCTGCTATCTCCAGAGTTGACGGGGGGCCAAGTCTTTACCCCTCGACCACGACTTTTTCCGCCCCGGTCAAATAAAGCGAAAATAAAAAATGAAAAAACGTCAATTTAAGAAAAAGGGTGCCAACAAGGTTGGCGCCGAGGGCCGAGGCACAGAAGTGCCCTTGCTGTTCTTTTTTTTTCTTCAACGCCTCAGGCGTATCTACGCGCTTTCAATTCAGAGTGATGATGCTGCTAGTCAGACTTGGCTCTTTGACTGGTGTTCTGGAGTGTTGTCAAAAACGTCAAAATGACAAGCGGAACATGTGAGAATCAGAGAAATGTGCATTATCTGTTGAGCATTGAGCTTTACTATGGCATGGCACTGGGGGGCTAAGCTTTAAAAGCAGCATATTATTTTTATACCTATAATTTGTGTTTTGTCTAGCAAAAGCGAAACGAGACAACCCACAATAGCCATAAACCATTCAATAACGAGCTCTAGTCCCTAAAGCTGCATTTTTTGTTAAATTTTTGTTATGTTTTGCGTACAGATGTACGTTGAGCGCGCCCTTTTTCGCCGAGGGGGCAGCAAGTGCATTTGAAATAGAGTAGTATCCATTGTGGTTTCTTATTGTTCGAAAAAAGGGGGAAAAAGAAAGTCGAAAAACAACACGCCTAGACCGACTCACCATCGTTATGTACTCGTTAATCATTTCTTCATTACGTCGAGACGACGCGCTTGTGGACGTAGATAATGAACTCTCGACAATCGGTTGTGGGTTTGTTGCGGGCGTAGCAGCATCAGGTGCCGCAGCTGGAAAAAAATCTGTTCTTTCACTCGAGTGTAAACGGGGGGAGAAAAAAGCTTGCTTACGGAAGGTGCTAAGTTCATCATGCTCGGAAGGATAATTGACGTTTGCAATGGATTCTTGATACACGGATTGAAAACAGCTGCCCATATAATCACAAATTTCAACCGCGAGTACCTATAATTATAAATAAACTGAAGCACGGTTGATTGAATAAATTGGGGGGTTTTAGGAATGTGCTTACTTTTGATTGCGTATAAATGACGGCGAGGTCGTAGGCTTCGTAACTCAAGCCTATCCGGATGGGCAAGATGTTTAAAGAGTCTTCTTGGACAAAGCCAACTGAGGCTATCATGCTCACAGGAACTACCAGCAATTCTGTCTGCAATTAGGGAAGTTCAAACTACTCTTTCTAATAAGTATGTTTCAGGCTTCGGGGTAACAGTTTTTTAAACTTTTTTGGTTTCAATTTTGTGAAAAAGTTTGGAAATGACGGTTGCCCACTAATTTGTTTTACAGTACTTCCTTAACATTTTGCAAATTTGTTATCATTTACATATAGCAACTTCCAAAATGCTTACATCGAAACAATCAATCTCCCCGGTGCAACATACATTCATAAATGTCCCGATTGTGAAGGATACTTCAGCGCACTACTTAAAAGCAAAACACTACAATGTCGCTGTTCTTGCAGTTCACATTTGTTTGCATTAAAATACTTTTGACACAAAATAAAAAGCTTTTTCAAACATTTTTGTAAAAGGTCGACGACGATTTGCGCAGTGCACCGTGCGTGATAAACATTTTTGCGGGATAGACTGTGCAAACGATGCTTGGCTCTTCTTCAGTCCTGCTTGCACATCAAAAAATCAAAAATTAACGCAGAGCGACGGGGTTAATGCAATCAATGTCAAGTTGAACAACGTCACAAACCTGCCCATTAAGTGATTGTATTCGAACTCCATCATTGCTAACTTCAAGAACTGCATCATCTATTGTTGACGCACTGGAACGTACAGCTTTAATATTACCATTTAACTGGAAATAAACTTATTTAACAACTGTAAAGTCAATAAAAAACACAAACCTCTGCATCATCTAACACTTTGAGCAAATCCGTTCGACCACTGGGATCGATGTCACAACGTATTTCAGGGACAAGACCAGCATACTGAAAAATGTCGCTGTAGGTTTCTTTACAATCAATGTAAATTAAATTTTGAGCGCATATTCAGTGTTCGCAAGTACCTCTCGCGTGTATTACGTAAGTGAAACTTGGGGTCGGTGTTAGCGGGCGTATCAGAAAAGCCAGATGTTCGTTAGGCAGACACGCAAACGCAATGAATATCCTACCAGCCTTTCAGTTTTTAATTGGTGACGACGGTGTATAATAGCGATTTAAAACCTCACAAGTACACATTATTTGCAGGAATTAATCCGTAAATCGTTTAAAGCTAAATCTATGAATAGGTAAAGGTGGAAATGAAAGTGAAGGTGAATCAATCGGCGATCACTTTTGTAACGATTTGTCGATACTACCCGTAAGCCGGACAATTACCGATAGAAAACAAGTGCAAAAGTAAAAGTAAGTGTCGATAGATACACAGACAGAATCGTAATTACGAAAGACCTTTGAATGTTTGCCACAACGCTACTCTATTTTTGGTCAACAAAAAATACAGCCAATAAGTATCAGTAGAATCGGACACAAAACTTGTGATAGCATTGGTATTGGTATCACTGACTTCTCAAATCCACTAAATCATGAAAGATTGTCGAGTTGTGCCGACCGAGACCGAGGTTTTGACCAAGCATGTTATGTTAGAAATCGAATAAAGTCTGATGTTTACACTTTTTTCAGAACCAGCGCAAAAGCACTGAACTTTTCTGTTCGACATTTTTTAAAACAAAATGTCACTGCCCATTCAGTCAGTCGTGCGTTCCACACTGCAGCGTGAAAAAAAGAGTGGGGATAGGCAAAGGGGGACATGTACAAAAAGTAGTAGTAGTTGGTTGGATTCATTCGTTTGGTAGGCAGATCTGGCAGGGGGACAAGCGAAGCTAAACAAGACGGGGGTCTCCGGAGCAAAACAAGACATGGAAAGTGATACCCATCTGCAGTAGATACAAGAACAGTAGGTGGAAAAGGATAAATTGTTACCCGCATGTGCGAGCGACAGGAAGGAAAGGGGGCATATGGACTTCGACAAGCACTTGAGAATATACATAGTTTGTAGGAGCTTATTATATTTAAAAATAAGAATAAAAAATGATAAAATGACGGCCTTGAAAGTTGAACACCGCGTCAGCCAATAAAGAAGGTTTTTGTCATGGATTAACTACGCAACGTAGCATAGATTTAAAAGTGATACTACAATTTTGCAAGCCAGACATTGCAAAAAATATAATAAAGTAACCTAATGGCCAATTAAAAATACATACGGTAGGGCAAAAGTGTAATCAAAGTGAGTATTGATGTAACCTTTGAGTTTTGACAAAACAAGATAACTAAGTTAAAAAGTTGTCGAAAAACAAAACAAAAAAACTTACCGTCACGTTGAATTTACGAAGTTCTGGATTCTGTGCATTGTACATTGATGCTGATGTTGACATCATGGTCAAAGTCGAATTTTACGATTTTCAATCTGAAATGCAAAATGTCAAAGAGATTAGGTTTAAGTTAACGCCATACATCATTAAAAAAGTTAATAATGCATGTCAAATTGGGACCAGCTTAGGCTATGGGGGTTTAAACTAGCAAAACAGAAATCAGGTTTTCACGTTACCCTCAGATAAAAGGGTCTTTTACTATTTTACTAATTCTAAATTAAAATTTTGTGACAAACTTGTTTTAATTACCATTGATTAGATAATTACAAATGGAAGTAAGTGCTTCTTACATAAAAGTACACCCTTCATCGCTGTTAGCCCACCTTTTTCAAACCAAAAAATAGAAAAACCAGCGTTTACCAAAAATTTTTACAAGCTTATTTCGTCGAAACGCGTTTTCTTTCAAATTTTGCAGAACGAAACAGGAAGCGCAAACGGTTAAAAGTGATCTTTGAGGTCATATAATCAATGGGTAAAGCGATAACGTATTCGAGCCGAAAAGCCGACGGGCCCCCTGAAATTTGTTTGTGTTTCTCGATATTTTATGCTCACGGTCACCTGTGCGACAGATACACAACTGGTACATAGTACCATAGTGACAGCCAGCGGTGAGGGTAAAGGGGAGAAAGACCAAAACAGGACAAGTTCAAAGAAACGACTCCTGGTAACACTTTCGTCGTATCGAGCATGAAATCTACACTCTCTTTTTTGCAATATTTTGAATTTACGATAAGTTGGCAGAAACAGTGTTTTCTTTGGCTAAATTGAAGTTGGAAGAAAGTTTTAAGGCTCCACGGTAAAACAATAGTCAATCAATTAAATCCGAATCTATGCAACGCCCAACCCGCAGAAGACCCCAAAAACAACGCGGTCCTTCGACATGGACGCAATCTCTGTCAGTGTGTTCAACACCTTCCAGTTTGCATTGAACTTCTTCCCCTTCTTCCCCCCTACAGCCCCTCAAAGGTTGACTGACTGCACGTTTACTGCTGATAACCTTTTTGATTTTTTTGTCCTTCTGCACAGTGTTATTACTTACGCTCCGGTTTCACTCGTGGTTCCCCACCCTTTCCGCAGCATCTTTTTGCCTTCAAATCAATTTCATTGTCGACCATTCGAATCAGCAATGCTCCCTTCCTCATACCGATTTTTATTGTGCATATCAAAATTAAGTGCGTGTCGAAGGTGATTCAAATATGTGCGACTTTTTACGCTGGCATTTGGCAATGCAAACTGATTACTTGCTGTCTTTACTAGTCGGGTTTATTTATATTAGACAGTATACATCCATGTAAAATAATACTGTCACGTTTTTGTAGGAAACAAATACATTTTTGTAAACGGGGGTAGCAAGCGTATGGTAAGAGTCAAACTAAGATATATACAATTGAAGCATGTCGATACTTAAGTTGAAAAACGAAGAATGAAGCTTAGTTTATGGAAGAAAGTATGAAACGCGTAAAGTGTAATCATATGATTGGAATAGGTTTCGTAAAAGTAAAATGATGTATGTCAAAGTTTGTATAATCATGGAATAGATAAGGTTTGGAAAAAAAAGTTGGTGTTAAACATACATAGTGCCTGTAACAAACTTTGTAAACGCTGCAATATAAAAAGCAGAGGTGCTGTGCAATTATTAAATCGGCAAGATCGATGGAGATTCCTCGAAAGGGAAATGGGGTTGGATAATGCTGATCGTAATAGACTTAGGCAATGTTCATGGCTGCCGGGACGGCTGCGGGAGCTGCTGCCGGTGATGCAGTCGGAGCTGCATGAGATATTCGTGTTGAACTGATGCGCAGAAGTTGCAATTGTCGGATGGCTGCCGCGGCATTATACGCTTTACGCCAATTACGCTTGGCTAATAGAGACTTTCGCAAATGTGTCGCGACAGAACCATGGATATCCTTTGTGCGGGCCGTATTTCCGCTAATCCTGCAATAGAATTATGTTTGAAACGGGGATTCATGTCAATGAGCTTAAGCCCTTATGTCAGCTTACCAAGGATGTTGTAATGCACGCTCACAAGTATACCGCATTTCCGGATTGCAACACATCAGATGGGAGATAAAATCTTTGGCTAAAAAACGTGTAACACATGAATAATTGATTTTGTGAAACATTTTGCAAGACTTACCGGAATCCGAAATTTCATCCCAATAAGGCGAATCAAACTCGTATTCTCCCTTAATGATTTGGGCAAAGAGGTTTGCATCATTTTCATCGTAGAAAGGAGGATACCCACATAATAGAATGTAAGCAATGACGCCGATTGACCATACATCAACAGCCTTGCCGTAGGGCTTTTGTTGTAAAACTTCAGGTGCTACGTATCCTGGTGTTCCGCACGCTGTTGCCATTATCCCTGATTCCTCAGTCTTTGAAAGACCAAAATCCGAAATCATGATTTTCGAATCTTCATCAATGCAATAGTACAACAAGTTTTCAGGTTTCAGATCTCGGTGAACAACACCGTTTCTGTGCATGAAGCCTACTGCTTCTAGTACCTGGAAAGATGAACCACATCAAAATCAGCTGCTGTTAGTCAGGCATTCTTACCTGGCGTATTAGGTTAGACGCATCTTTCTCCGTGTATGACCCTTTTGCAACTATTCTGTCAAATAGTTCACCACCCGTTACCAACTCCATCACCAAGTACACATACGTCTTTTCATCGTATGTGTCATACAAATGAACGATGTTTGGGTGACGCAGCCTGAATATTTAAATACAGTTTTTATAGTAAGGGTTGAAAAGGTTAACTTACTTCCTGAGAACCTTAATCTCGTTTTCCAAAGATTCCTCCTTTCCCTTGAGAGCTTTCTTATCGATGCATTTAATTGCGACCATTGTTCCAGGTTCGAATCGGCATTCCGCAGAAAACACTTTTGAAAAGGCACCAGTGCCCAGTACATCCCGGAATTCATAGCGATCTCGAATCGTTGGAGCTCCATTGCCATTGCCCATGGTTGTCGACGACTGCTGGGATTGATTCGTTGTGGTCGGTGTCGAAGGACTGGTCGTCAGTGTGCTACTGCCATTGGTATTGGAATTTGTGGTGGTGTTAGCAGACGTGGGATCCTTTCGCTTGAAAAGCTGCATCTGGAGGCCACGTCAAAAGGTCGCTGGCTGGTGCCGATGACAAGGAGGCCCGAGACCAGTAGGCAGGCTAAAGGGGCGGATAATTCACGCGCAAGCCAGCTTGCAACCGCCACCGAAGTAATCGGCTCTCTGATGAAGAAGTGCAGGATAAGCGCGCTTATGTGAGTGCCGCCGGTAGTGCTACTGAAAAAAAAAACAATACTTAAATGAAACGCAAAAAGTCTCATGGTTCACGAGTCAACGGGGGACACGTGCTTTTCGGGAGGGGACAGTAGTGGGACTTGCCCTCAAACACAGATGAAAATTTGGGCTGATAAGGCACCTGAAAAGAGCATATGTCTGACGCAAATCCATTTCGGAAGGCAACATTTGGCAGAGATTATTATTTTTTACATAGTATGTATCGTCAATAGTGATGCACCAAGACGACAATTTTTGCTCGGTTCACAGTTAAGAGGATAAAAAGGCACATAACTGACGACTGTGCCACACAATATTGCCAGTGTGAACCAACTTGACTTACGCTTAAGAGTTTCTGAGCGCCAAAAAAAAGTGAATTACGTAGTATATGTTGTATTGAAGCAGTGAAAAGGTCATAAAGAACCGAAAAAAGCGATGGATACTAATAAGAGGTGACGTACACGGTCATATAACAAGAAAGTGAACGGCTTTCATCTGTTTTTGACGGCCATGGCCAAAGGCTTAGAATGGTTAAGAGTTTTTAGGACATATTGCGAGTAAAAAGTTTTGCATCCGACTGACACGGAACTATCTACTTCGAATTGAATAAATTAAACATAGATAACGAAGGAGATACATACTTATTGTTTGTTTAATCCCAGTTGGACCCATATCCCATATTAGCTAAGCATTGTATGGATTTAATAACTTTTGTGAAATGCCGTTGTCGGATAAGGCGCTTGAAAGCCTGTCTGTGCAACTCCGGTTTTGAAAGTTTAATCAGCGAAAAGGCATTGCAAGGGCCATTAGCATGCTAACTGAATAATTTGAATGGAGAATTAGAAAGAACGACGACTACCATCGCACTTTTTTTCGAAACATACACGCAGACATCTTTGCCGCTGGCAGCAATTGATTTTTTGACACTGCAGGTAAGGCCACGCGGAAAAATGAAACATACGCTCAGCACGGATCGCTTAACGATGGATGGTGAACAAAATCATGCATTTGCAACGATTACTTGTGCTTATCTAACTGGGGGCGCCGGTTTCCTGACAGCTAGCAGTCTGTACGCCTTGCATCGAGCTTTTTTCGACAAAATCAAGGAAAAGTCAGCCTTCGGATAACTGTTTTCACAGGAAAATCACAAATACGATACAGGCTTGTGCCATGTGGAACACATTATTGTATCCATGACCCTATTCTGTGCTACCTACGAGGGGTGTCAGTTAGTTTTTTGCACATTTTCAAATCCACGTGAGTGTCTTAGACAAAAGAAAAACTAATTTTTTGTTCATATGGAAAAAACCTCGAGACCAATGGCAATACTGTTGACGTACAATTGTGAATATTAATATTTGCAACCCCTGTGTGTACGTAACGAAGTTTAGAAAACGTTTCAAAAATCATGGAACCTCTTGTGAGAAAGTATCAATGCTCAGGTTAATGAACGTCATTAACATGATAAGGAAACTGCGTGGGCCTAAGTCGCCTGTATCACCCCCCGATGAAGACAGATGTTGTTCGCACAAAATTTCATTTTCTCATGAGAAAATAACACATATCTCTTAAAAAAATTTGTTAAGCCATCCATAGCTGGCTGCACTACAATATTCCCATGATGACCAAACCATGCCGTTTCGGTCATCAGGGGTAAGCCCGCGTAACAAGTGTTCGTTTCAAGACTGAAGTTACAAACCCCCATAGCGTGGCAAACAATTTTTTTGCCAGCATCTAAGAACCATAAAACATTTTTCTTTGCTCCTAGAAAACTTGATTAAGTAGAGGTAAAAATTGGCTTTGGCGTCCGAAAAAAATGCCATGTACTGCGAATGACTAAAAATGCAAGCGCACATATGCATGATAGCTTATTCATTTGTCCGGTCGAGGGGGCTAAATCTAATCTGTTCTTGCCTTGGTGAGTTTTTTTTTTCAGACGTTACAATACACAAACATGGGGGGAAGGTAAAATACATAGGGTTGCACTTAAAGGAAAATTCCATCTTACAATCGAACACCAGGACAACGACGACACGCAATGTACTTTAGGGGCAATAATTATTGGATTCTTATTTAAGAAACTTTCATTGTTTAATCAAAACAAGCATTCACAGAGGTACAGCGCAAATGTCATACTTCAAAAACCACGAGAACAGGTGAAAAAATAAACAAGAACGGTTTCCGTGAAAGTGTTAGTTAAACACATTCGATTACCACCCCACCTCATTGAGTATTTATAGGTGTTTTAGAACCTAAATTCTAGCTTTGTTACTTTAATTACTATGAGAACACATGTAAAGAATCCCCTCCCCCATCAATTTGTGAAAAGTTCAAGAAGATAGTGAAGTTATGTACAGCGAACACGACACATGCTTTTTCTCTCCATTGTTCCAAAGCGCATCCCAGTGGAAAAATGTTTGCATGTACCCGTGGGGTTGTTCTAACGGCTCTGCGAAGCCCAGCTATTTTCTAAAAAAAACTTTTTTTCAAGGGTCAAATTGCGCTTCACTGGCTGAGTCGAACTTTGTCTGTCAGAGACAGACGTGTTGCTACTTCTTTTTTGAACAACCATGGGCAACATCAAAAATGCATATTTGTCTAAAGCTTAGAAGGATGGGACCGACGGCTGGGCTTGGCTGGCGCCGAGTGCCGAATTTTGTTTGGCCATAAGGGGTCTGGTTTGGCCCGATGAACGTGTGAGTGTACATTCTTTATTGGAAAAAAAGAATACAAATGTACATTTAACAGATCGTTATATATTTTAGTCTATGCGATTTGGCGTTGAAAAAACACGTGAAGCATGTGAAGAAGAAACCCCCTCGCCGCCAGGATCGCCATTCGTCATTTTCAGCAAATAGAACCCCTGCGAAGAAAACATTGTATCAGGCTTTATTTTCGGGCACTGATGAACAGAATGAAACCCCCTTGGGATGAACATGTAACCGTCGTAGGTAAATCTAATAAACCAACGATCTGGACCGTACATCGACTTCGGTTTTAAATTCAAAAAAAGAGAAGGACAACTTATCGGCTTGGAATAGTTTAGCTTTTCCCGAAAAAAACTGAATTAGTAAGTAGTCAATACGGTGAAACAGTTTGCATAAAACCAGCTCCGTATCATGTCGATACAGCCAACACACATGACCCGAAGCAGATGATTTTGGTTTGATTGAAAGGGCACGTCTGCATTTAAATTGCATGAAAATATATAAGTAGGTTAAAATAAACTTGAGAAAACAAGTTTTATTATGGGAACATATAACACTATCCAATTCTATCACTTTTTGCCATTTGCAAATTCGAACACGTGACGAATGACAGACGGCCGCGGGGACAGTGCACAGTGCAATACTAGCCGGTAGTGCTGTTACTGTTATTAAGTAAAAAGTGTATTCAAAAAATTGTCTATCTTTACCAAATGTTTTTTCCAAACGTTAACACGCAACTAACTACGCTTTTTTGTAATTTAAAAAACAGTCAAGTTTTGTGGACGGAAATGAGCTGACTGGCACGGAAACCAGACTCAACGTCAATCTGATTGTAATCTTTCCAAGGACAAAAACAATGGTAATGTGGTAAGCAACAAATCGATAGCCTCTATGCACTATAAATCCATATACAAAGACCGCTATTAGCTGACGCATAAAGTGTGACAACGACTCAAACAACATCACGTCATAATTTCCTACATTTTTATCATAGCTACAAATTTGAAACATTTCCTACGTTCCATTACTAATTTCGTTAATGTCGCCGAATGGAATGTGGTTCCCCTGTGAAGCTTTGCTACAAGTTGTATTCGAAATTTGAAAGCTTTATGCGCCCTTTTAGTGCGGTGTTAATAATAGACAACAATCGAACGGTCAAATTTGTATGGAAAATATATTTTAGGACTACAAAGATTACAACGTGGCGTTTTATCGGCATGCCGTCATTTAATGAAATTGACTTTCAAAAGCGGCGCAACAAACAAAATTACATTTCTGACGAACTAAAACATCCCCTTGAAAAAAAAAACGTGCCGACATCGCTTTTTGCCCAGTCGATGTCAAGAGCCCGTTTACGGCATCCATTCTTCTGACGCTTAAAGAAAAATGTCTTGTTTTCCTTGCCGACGGGCACGGCCCGGCCGACTGTGATAACACTACCGTTGAGTGAGAGCAAAAATAAGGCGGTCAGATAAAATACATCCATTACCATTTTCATAGAGAGATACATAAGATACATTGTGACGTACGGGGGCAGTCTTTTAAAAAGGGGGAGAATTCATGCCATCGATAGCGGTAAAGCTTTTATCAAACATATTTGATAAAGAAATGCGCGCCGCGCCCGTCGTAAATGCCGTCCAAAAAGTACATTGTATTAAAGTATAAAAATTTACCCTCTACTTTGGTCGTCCGCGCATGCAAATAGCCTTAGGGACCCAAAAAATTTCAAGTGGGATTATATTTCTTAAGTTGTCGTGTCCAGGGGTGTGGAAAGGAAAGACGGAAAAGCAATTAAAAGGCAAGCTGTTCAGTGTTACAATATTTCTGTACATTCAAGTCCTAATTCAATGAGAATGATATTACATTTGGTAAAGATTAAACAAGCACGTTGTTTGACTGCATTTCTGCTGAACGCAAATTGACAAACTACAAAATGGGAGTACGAAGCCAGTGATGGTCCAAAGCGTCACCAAAAGTACAATCAGGGACTCCTACAAGGGCATAGTAACTGCAATTCACCCAAAAACGGGCCGAAAAACATCTAGTCAACTGAAAAATGACATAAATTGTAACTAGTAAAGCCTAACTGCTTTTCAGCTAACTTAATGGCCCGTTAACTTTTATTCGATATTAGTGGCAAAATTGCTCTTATACACATATACTTTTCAAATGCATGAGCTCCTTCTCTCAATCGTCTTTTGCACGTGGTCCTTCTATTTGCCGCCGTACCCCACTTACTTCAAGGTAGTATGTATTTTTTTACTACGCAAAAGTGAAAGCCCTTTATAGAGTTGACTAAAATAACTTTTCTTTACTTGTAAAGCCTTATTTCCTGTAAGAGTGCAAAGAAAATATAATGTAATAGGAAAGCTGTATGACACGATCGTTGCCAGAAAGTTAGTTCTACAAAGAGAGGGGGCAAACGCCTGTCATTGAAGTTTAGCTTACTTGACACATTGAAAGAAGTGTAGCTTTCCCGTCTGTTTTCATTATTACAGACGTCTAAAAACTGACAAAAAGTATAAGCTAACAAGAACTAATGAACTACGGTAACAAATTTTGCGTGTTTGATTATCACGCTTGGTGGGAAGAAAACGTGGAACTGATACATATATTTAGAATCATTTCACGCTTGCAAGTTGGGTTATCCAAAAATAGGAACTTTTACTCAAAAGAAGTATGACAGTGACGTCATTTGAAGAGCATTATAAATGTAAAACTGATTTGTGCAAATTTTTCACACAGGAAAGCACGGCTATCATGGAAAGTGTGTAAAAAAGGAATTATGTTTGATTAGTGCAAGGAAAGCAAAGATAAAGCAAATGGCACACCATCTATAAATAACGACCACCGATGAAAAAACTGATTCTTTAATGCATATTTATAGCAGGGGCTTGTGCTTTTTGTATACTGAGAAAGTTCTTATGGCACTAAAATAACTGGAAGAACACTTGCACGGCAAATATCTATTGTGTGATGGGAAAGTTGGGTAAAGTTGAAAGTGAAATGTAAAAGCAAAATATCGAATACAAAAACACGATTTCACAATGCAAAAACGATCAATAGAAGCCTATTTATGCCGTTTAGACAGTATAGACAGATACGTGGCATAAAAACAATAAATCGGCGTGACTTGACACGAAGAAACAGATGCAGCGCCTACTAGGGGAACCTCAAGCTCTTATTTCAACAGACACGCGAAATCTCAATATTTTTTATGCTACGTGGCATATGGCAAAAAGCTGACTGCCTTAAAGTGAAATAAGAGAACCACTTTTTCACTTCAGAACTATTATGCCACAATGTGAGTCATTACAACGGTCGGTTAATCTTTTTCGGCATTGTTTAATGTTAGTTACCTTTTATGAAGGCACAATGTAATGATACAATGGGTTTAGTTAGTCACGGAAGAAAACCGGATAGAATACATATAAGGAAGACGTTTGTCTATGTAAGTTAGCCGGCATTGTCAGCCAAGACAATAAAAACAATATGAGCATTCAATAAATGGATTGAAAATAAGCGTGCATTTGTATTTTAAGCTTATAAGTTACTGGGCTACAAAAAAAGCGGAACATTAATTCCAGCTTTCTAAACACTAATCAAGTTCCTTTACAGCCTGAAGTTTGGTCTTGGGGGGCAAAGTTGGTTTCCCAAAAGTTTTTGAATCGTCGATTAAGCTCCATACGATTTAACAAGTAACTCTCTGACTATGGAGAAAAAAAGCTATAGCCGAGGGGCAGATACGGACACAAGAATACGAACAGTGGATGGCACTCACAACATTGCTGCTTGTCGATGCATTTAGTTCTTTGGATGGACGCCCCGACTATGGCATTTTGAGTCCAAGGGACAGCGCCAACACGTCGAACTGGACGATGCTTTTTATTTTTCGACATGTTCCGAGGCATGTCACTAGTCGAAGCTGCTGCTTCTCTTTGCAATGCGCAGGACCGGAAGGAGCAGACCCAGCGACCGGAAGTATGATTTATCCCACGGCTTTTTTGTCAAACAGCTTGTTTATCTCGTAAATGATTGCCAAACATGGGTCAACATAATGTATGCCATTGTCTGTCGTCCGTAATTGTTCTTCACAAAAAAAAAGTTTACTTGATAAAAGAGTCAAAATTACAATATGGAAAAGTTTAAAAAAGTGGAAAAGTGACGGAATTAAGTGGATTGGCTGGATTTCAGCGACTCCGCGATCGTAGTGAATTGTTTTCCCACAAAGTTGGGATCAAGCGGAGTGAATTCGATGATAGTCTTATCAGGAGAAGCTTGAATAGATTCCACGAGGTACTGTGTGATTTCAGCGGAAAAACGCACGTTTGATTCGGGATTAAATACGTTTACCGCTTTAATCTGCAAAAAGTGTTTGAAATGAGATAAGATTAGTCCATTTAAAGCAAACACATACATGTAAAACGACAACACGGTCATCGTGTTCACCACCACGAGTCAGCGTTTCCTTATCTTCAATCTTGAGGTAAATGCTTTCCGGAGCTTTGTCCAAAATAGCTCCTAATTTCTTTGTGAAAAGATTCGCAAATTCATGGGTATCAGCAATAGGCCGATTTGTCGACAAAAATGCGATAGGCATGGCGATCTAAAACATAGTAAAGGTAAAGTTTCGAGAAGTTTGTTAAACACAGCAAATCGATCACGACAAAATAACGATTTTCTTAAACTGACTATTGTTTACGCCCATTTGATTGACATGCGGAGGACACAACAAGTATAGTATTGGGTCCCCCCACAACCATCACATGATACAATCAGTCCTCCTACCCCAAAGGTCGACCCATCATCACTACACAACAATCAAGAAACAGAACGACTCTTTCCTCTTCATTTGGACAACCAACACGCGACCACAATACGCCGCTATGCCGTTTGTTCATTTTATTACCAATCTGCCTCAAGACCGACTCGGCCCAACCTTCAATCAAATTTTTAACCAAGTCCTTGCTGATGCAATTCCTGAAAAACCGTATGAACTGTTTGCAATTAACACGGTTTCGACCGACAAATTCACATTTGGAGGCTCGTCGGAACCGGCCGCCATGATCCATGTAGGGTTTAACTTTTTTAACTAACATTTTTTGGAAACAAAAAGTTTTGGTTTTTCAGATTAAAGCGTATGGAATCTACACCCCGGAGAAGAATGCCGAGTACTCGAAGGCCATTTGTACATTCTTGGCGGACGTTGGCATCCCCGGCGAGCGCGTGCTTATCGACTTTTCTGACCTTCCAGCGAGCCACTGCGGTTTCAATTTTACGACGGCCCAAAAACTCATCGACGACGGAAAAATTTGATGTACTAGTTGCTGGTCGAGGGGGTGGAAAGAAATAGTTTTTTTTTTGTCTTAGCCATGTTATCCAATATCTCTTGACTAGAATACTAGACTAAGTTCGGAATAAAAAAGAAACCATGTGGTAGGAAAACGAAAAACGCAGGTGGTTTGACACAAAAAAGAACCATATTAACATAATATAATAAAACCGTTAACAGCAACACGTTTGAGAGTCAAAGGAGAGTCAAACACAAGATAAAAATGAGGGGAAGCTGTCACTAACCGCGCTCTGGCAGAATGAAATGAAAGGATTACGTGAAACTGAGTGACTGAAGCCTTGCTTGAAATGGGCTTTAGCTTGAATTCACCTAGCTAACAAACCTCCTTTGATAGCTTGTGTTTGAACCATGGGGTGTCAGTCAAGCAGGTACGGAGGGACAAACACGAACATGCGAAATAGAAACGTATGACCGACGCCTAAAAATATTACGTTACGCAACACGGCGATGCTCGCTTTCTTCGCTAGTGGAGTCCGTTTGCGAAAGTTGTTGCTGTTTCCAATGTGACTGGTTTTTTTGTTCATTCGTTTGTTGTTATTTTTATGCTGCATCGTTTTATTGACGGCTGGCTGTGAGCACGGAGTAACGAAAAAAACTTTTGTCAACGGCTTTATTATGTATTTCTTTTCGATAAAAGTAAACATTTGCTTAATAATCAGCATAGTCGTTGTGCATAGCATGCTGCTTGGCCTTTGAAACACGTCGGGGTGAAAACCTAATTGGTGTCGAATCTCGGGAACTCGATCTTGATCGCGATGAACCAGCGGCACGGAGCCGTAGAAATTGGCCAATGATAAAACCAATGAACAGAGCCAACCACAGTAGACTCACCCAAACGGCAGTCGAAAATTGAGCATCCACTTTTGGGCAATAGAGTTCACGGGGTGGTACTTGAAACGAACCAAGTCGATAATCATTTGCAAGGCAGAAATGTGGCTCGTAGAATCTAAAAAAACATCCATATTATGCATGATGGGTCACAAAAGTGTACACATACAGGCCTGGTCGGACACAACTTGTTCCTTCAGGGCATCGACCTTCATGTCCACAATGGGTAGAGTTACGTGAATGAACAACCGAAAATACCATGACGTTTCACTATCAAATCAAACAATGTGTGAAGTTCAACGTGAGCTCAATGCGATCCAAGTTGCTTTGACTCAAAGGATAGCTTTATGCACCGGGATATCAAGGATTTCAAACAGCTGTCATTCTGGTGTTGAAGAAAACACAAATGTGTGTGATCCCATTTGTTCTATTCATGAAAGTGCTTTTATTGAACTTTGTCTACTTTTTGTTTAAAAACAGAGACGTGTTTAAAAATAATAATGTTTATTGATCCAAAATGTTGCATAAAAATAATAAAACTTTTAAGTAGTTTTTTGACAACTTTAAAAAGTAGTACAACAGTTGTCAAAAAATTACTTGGATACAATCGATATTTTATCCCGAAGAACTTTCAGAACAGGAAGAAGAGCATTCAGAGGGGGAATCTTCAGAAGGAAAGATTGGAAATATTTTGACACCATTTGTCTGTGCATCACATGCATCGATGAATGTGTTGCTTTCACGAGTAATGTCAATCAATGGATTCCATACCGAAGGTCGCAAGGCTTCCGCATCGCCTATGACGAATAATCCACTTTTAGCTCGAGTTATAGCGGTGTTCATTCTTTCTTCAGAGTTGAGAAAGTCATTTCCATCGACGTGGGTAGTCTTGGTGGTGATCACCAAGACTACGTCCGCTTCGTGGCCCATAAATCCTTCCACTGACGTGAATAAGCACCGATCGAACATGTCGAAATTCTTGGCTCGTTTGATGAGCTTTTCTTTTTGTTTGTTGTAAAGGCACAAAACAGCGATGGTAGCAGTATCCGGCAAGATTGGAATGATCTCATTCAACACTCTGATGGCCACATCAGTATGTCCGGCATTGGCACAACTAAGCGGAAATTGCCATTCGTCATCACCTTTAGCGTTAATGAAGAATAAAGGCAAGATAGTGTTCGGAGGTTGCACTGCTTCCAACAAGTTGTGATCTTCTGCGGTGACTTTGGTAACCAAATCAATATTAGGATACACAAGTATCTTAATTGTCCGCAACAATACTGGATGGAATCGAAAGTTGGTTGTCAGTTGCATTTGACAAACACCATATCTTTCTTCATGAATTTTTTCAAATATCGGCGTGTATCCAGTAGTTTCAAGCAGCCACGGCACACCGCGAAGATACACTCCAAGTTGCTGGCTATCACCGACAAGGACCAACTTTTTTGCATTTGGATAGCAATACAGGACCATTGCCAGATCCTGCATCGGGGTCGTTGTGGCTTCATCCAGAAGAATAGTCACGACATATTCCTTCAATACACGATCATGATGAACTGCCATTGCGTTGGTTGCAGCGACCATGACCGGAGGCATCTTTTTGAACAGTATCGACAGTCCCTGCAGCACATCTTGGAAGATTTGGCGAAATTCATTGTTGCGACGCAGTTGCATAAGGCCTCCGGGGTCGCCATTGCCGATGTCATACATTGGATGAACCGCGTCTTCGCTGATGACTTCAAAGCCCACAATGTTCCGCATTTTCTCTTCGGCATGACACGCTTTGTTGACGATTTCACGGTCATCATCAGAGAGATCAGGACAGTCTTTCAATCGCTGCAGGTGACTGAAGAGTGTAAAACGAGCATCTTCTTCGGTGAACTCATTACGTTTATGGGCGGCGGCAATTTTCGATGCCAAGACGAGCGGAGGATTTTGGTAGTTTTCGACGGCACGAGCTGCTTGGATCAGAGGTGAGTTGGAATGTGATAACAGTAGCGGAATCGTTGAATCTCCATTGGCGATTTTGAGTTTATCGAGTTCCTGGATACCGGACGCAATTGTTTTCGTTTTTCCGGTGCCTGCTGGTGCTTCGACACGTACAACGGGCGTCAGCGGATTCAAAATTTCACGAACAACGTCCTTCTGGTTATCGGTTAAGGAAGAATCAGAGACAACAAAGTTGTTAGGAGTAGTAACAGTTTGTGAATTGATCACAAATCCGAAACATGCTTTGAAGAGCATCGAGTTGGCAGAATACTTACGACTCGGATGTAGTAAATCTAAATCGCCTTTACAAAGCGCCTTGATCACCGGCCATGCGAGTTCATTCAGTGCAAATGGTTCCACTGTGAGTGTTTTGGTGTCCAGTTCATCAATGGTCGTCGTGCCGAAAGAAGCACGAACAGCATCTTTAGTGGCGGTACAAATCAACTTCATGGAGTTATCACGACTGTTGAAAGAAGCTTCAGCAAGCGTCATGACCAAGGGTGGACGACGGGACATGTCGTTTTGAATAATCTTCCGAACACCGACGACACCGCCGCGGATATAGCATAGAGCAGACGATTGAGCCGCTTCATCGTCACTGGATGTATTGTTGCATATGATATCCAAAAAATTATCACTCCGATCGAAGTCAGATAATGCAAACACGCGGCGTACAACCAATTGTAGCAACTGATCATCGTCAAAAGTGTCCCAGTAAAGCTTCACACTTTTTGACTTTTTCACAATAGCGTGCCGGCGTTGGCGAGTACTTGCACTCTGTTTCTGGTAACATGCAAACTTCAATAATTCACCGATTCGCTTCCATTCTTCCAGTTGATCATGCTTAACGGAAATATCATGGCTTTGGACAAGGTTTGAAACCGAGACATCAACAATCGTAGCGACCATACCACCTGAGGGAACAATTTCATGAGGTTCATTTTGAAATTCAGTTTCAACCGCCGTTGTGAAGTACATATCCTTGCTCGGAATCCATCGTGTTCCAGCTCCGTAGCATACGTATTTGATGTGAAACAACGTTCCTTTTGCTAGTTCCGAAACGTTGAGCAGGCCGCACAACTTTTGAACCAAGTGTTTCCGCAATTTCATTTCTTTAACCTCAACATCGTCGTAATAATAATATACAGTCTCCTTGTCAACCGTAATGTGCGTGATCATAGTCAATGCTTGGCGAGCCGGCGGTTGGTTCCTCCTGACGGTAATTCTCTTCGCTTGGCAAATTTCCCGCGGTGGAATACGATCAAGGATTCGTTCATCTCGCGGCACGTGCTCAAAAACTTCGACGACATGACCAGGAAAAAGGGTTTTCTTGACATCAGCAAAATCAAGTTGACCGTTGTTGATAATCGTGTGGCGGTCAATTTTCAAAATAGCCGGAGTTCCTTCAATGTAAGATCCCTGGCGAGCAATAAGTATGAAATTCGCGTCGCTGTAGCTTGGTTTGATAACTTCCGCAAAGAAATGTGTACAATACAACCGCGCTAGCGTAGGATCATGATTGTGGTAATCATAGGCACGACGGTCATGATGTTCGTGATCAAACAACCATGGTGGTATAACATCAAATTCTCTTTCATGAGATTCGAAACGTGGAGCACGTGCAACGGATTGACTTCCTAGAACACTCACATAAGTACGACAATCAAAATTGGCAAACGAGGTAGGTACCTTCAGATTCTTCACTACGGTTGTTCCGATTTGATTCAGCTTGAGACCGCTCAAAAGAAGCATATCGTGATCGTTTCCTCTGCTTGCGACGCGGTTCTTCAGCGTACTGTCTTTTGCGGTTGTCCATGCTCTGAAAGAGTTGTGTTTAGCCTAACGTTCGATTAAACAACTCGTAATCGTTAAAACTGTAAGATTGCAGTTGTTTGCAAAAATGTAATTTTTGATTTGCAACACAGTCTTACTAAATGAAATTCAAATCAAATAAGGAAAAATGTTAGCAAAAAAGAGGACTTTACTAGATGTTCCACGAGCGCGCATACTATTAGGAAAAACGGCTTGCAAATTGCAACCGCCTAGATCCGAAATGCGGATCCAGAGGCTTCGTTAAACGGTCTGGAAAGCGGGTTCCGAAAAAGGAGTCCACACATCTTTCAAAACGATTCGAATTCGAAATGTGAACCCTAAATTCATGGTTGATCATAGTTAAAGAAAACGAAGGCATACAAATTTATTCAGAAGCAACCACTTTTTTAGGGTTAGTGCAAAGAAACGTCCAAATTACACATTGCTTGGAAGAAAAGACAAAAGTCGTTTTGCGCAAGCATAAAAAACCAATTCATTCGGCAACAGGGTTACGGATAGTTCTATTCGAAAGAATGAAGAATAGAGTTTTACAAACGAAGGTGTCGGATGGCGGCGCCGTAAGTATAAACAATACTGGGAAAAAGATGTTCACGGAGATAACTTTGCTATATGCTAATAGTTTCGCAAACAACAAGAAAGTGACATTTCACAGATTGTTTTATAATGGTAGTCAATGCAAAGTTTAACATGTTTGACCATTACAAAAAGTGAGTCAACGCATCCGACATACAATTATGAGGCGGGACAAGAAAATTGACCTTATGAATCTACAGTGATCATGGGATGTGAGTCATAGTACATATCGTTATCCCGCGGGATGTCATAATTAGGCGTGGAACAGGGAACCGGGATGGGTTGAAAATAATTTCCACAATACACTCCCGCAAGCATTCTTCGAGGCCCGCGGGTATACACTTCCCTTGGCTGGATCGAGGTGTCGGTGCGACGCGTGTTATGATTCCTGGCCGTGTTGAAATGCTGATCGTAATGTCTCGGTTCCTAATTCCTCAAGCGCTGTCAATTGGCGCCGGACTTTCTCTGCTTTAAAGGGATCCACCCAAAGGGAATTGACGCCGTAGAAGATCAATCACCAAGCTGAAAAAAAAAACAGTTCCTTAGCCATGTTTTTTTGTTCCTGTCTCCGTCCACATGCCTCAAAAACTGGAAAGTGCCATGATTCCAATAGTATCACTTCACGACAGCATTCACATATGCAAATGCTACCTACCTCTAATGCAACCATTTCATGGCAATACCTGTTGATTGATTCACATCACATACGGTAAATCTTACTTTTTGTATGTGATAGTTATATATTGCTCATCATATCAACCTGAATTTTTCCTGTGAGTGCTTACTGATTACATCATTGGCTTCGACGAACTTGTACAAGTCCGAAATAGCGGATTACAGTTTACTTTTTTGAGATTCAAGGGGGCACAAATTTCAACCTTGGTGTTTCTCGAAATAGTATAGTGACGTTAAAATGACTGCATTAAGGTGTGTCGTTGTACAATGTCCCCCTCATCCATGTTTCAAACTATCACGAATCATAATCAGTGTGACGCTTTTTCGCCTTCATTGACTCTGCCTCTGAATCTGACTCGGGGTCAGTCAGGAGTCGACTCAGAATCGACTCGGAACCAGAGTCAGCGTCTACCGATTTGAGTGGTGTTGTACACGTCTTTTCACATCGGTAACCAACTTCGAATGCATACATGACACAGAATTGACAACATTTATTGAACGAAGATAATCACTTACACATAAACAAATTACTAGTTAAGAGAACAACAAACGATGGAAATATATAGATTGAACCGAGTACCTAAAAACTACATGTACAAGCAAAGCGGCAGTCGAAGCGGGGGAATTAGCACCAACGACGGTCGAAGAAGGCGTAGATTTGATACGGTGTGGGTAGGCGCCTACGACGTCGATCGACATAAATTTGTGAAACTAAACGCTAAACCGCTGAAAGCCTCACATTTACTAGTCATTGACAATGTTACAAAAATTTTAGTGAAAAAATGTGCCGAAATGACCAAGTGCGGGTTGCCAAAGAAAAAATTGGCGATAGCTTCCGCGCACTTGTCATTTTTCCCCCCAAGGTAGTGTAGTGTTTCTGTCCGCTGTGTTTGTGTGATCCTGGCACGTGTCCGTTGTCCGTCATTTTTGGTGTAGTGTCAGTGTTTGATGTCAGTATCATGAATCCTGCGCACCGTCCGCCGGACTCGACGTTGAATGGCACTTTTGGTGCTTCAAAGTTGGCGTCTTTTTTCTTTTTTTTCGTTTTGTTGGGGTCGAGTCCGGGACGCGCGGTCGGGTTCCGTGCATGGTCGAGTGGTTAGTGCGATGGTGTCGTGTCGTCTGTGTTGGGTGTGAGTGTCAGGTTCGGTGTCTTGAGTGTGTCAATTGTGTTTTATCTTTTTTTTAAATGTGTGAGTGTTTTGTAAAAGTATATTTAGTGTTGTGTATTGATTTTCAATGTTGTCGTTTTGTTTTTGTAGATGTTTGTGATGTGTCGAGAGATGCGGGGGGAGGAGGCCCGAAGGGCCTCCTCACACCGGATCTCGAGCTGTTTTCAGTGTTTTCATTTTGCCGTTTTTCAGCGTAATATACCAAACAGTATCGGTATGGTACGGTTTGGTACGCGGTATTTTTGGTACTCAATGATAAGGTATAAAATATGTATCACACACAAAAATACTTATCACTTGATCGTATTTTTCAACAAAAAGTGATTTTTTGCATCAATTTAGTGATCCGAAACCTTTTTTAATGATAAAACTGCCAAAAGCAATAAAAACCCAACTTTGTATTGTCCCTACGAGCGTTTGGTTTTTGACCTATTCGTCGTGGTACTTGGTACGGTGCGCGTACCGTTAATCCAAAAGCTGTCGTACCATACCGTACCATTTTTTGGCACGATGGTATAGAAAGTACCAGGTACTTATGCAAACACTGGTTGTGTTGTGTTGAGGAGTGAGCTTAATTCGAAGTGAGGACAGTATGTACTATAGCCGGTAAGTGTGATGGGATGTAATGTGTCACGACTGTGTGCCATTTGAAAGTACTGTATGTGTTATCTTTAAATAGAGAACGGGATTATACAAATCGAGACACCATTGTTTAACGTTTCAAACAATAGCGTAAAATTTTTGTCAAATACTTTTTTGTTTCAATCGTCACACACCGATATTTGAAATATCTTACAAGGAGTATTAGTCCTCAAACAACAAGTGAATTGGATGATACCAAACTCTATGCGTAGTTGGTGAATAGGTGTCACGGAAGGGCGTTAACGTTACGAAAAAAATTAAGTTGAACGCTGAATACAATTAGATTTGGTGTAAACACAAATGCCATGTTTTTTTGTAAGAGACAATACTTTAAGTAGACGACTGTATACACAAAACCTGTTTGAAATTATGTAAATGTGTTATCTTTTTAGAATTTAGTAACTAATCTTCCGTGTGGTTGTTTAAGATGTATGTTGTTGTTCTCAATATTGTTGAAGGAAAAAGTTTGGCAGTTATCAGCTAAACTTAAGTTGCGTCAAAAAGTTTCATTGTTTATCGTTTGCGATTGTGGCGAAAGAGAGGGGTTCGGGGCCCAAGGCCCCGAACCCCGAATCTTGAGCAGGAGTATGCACACAAAAAAATATGTTAACTAAAGATTACGGAAAACGTAGTGCACAAAAAGATTACGTTCACTGTGTAATCTAAAGATTACGCTCGCAGTAATCTAAAGACTACGTTTGTAACTTTAAGTTTACGAAAAACGTAATCTTTTGGTGAGCGTAGTCTTTTTGTGCACTACGCTCGCCAAAAATTTTTTTGTGTGTGGTGTATTGAGTAGTAGTTCGGTTTTTTAGGTGTAAAATTGTGAGTTCAATAACACCAGTAGGCAGAAGTATGATGAAAACCTTATCCCCTAAAACCCTGAACCTGGAAAATAACATCCCCCGGAGGAAACAAAAGGGGAAACCCCCCAGATCAACAATCACCTTTAATCACTGAACAAAGTTTAGGAGGGCCATCGGAAAAAAAGGGGGACCAATAAAAAAATTTTGCTAAAATTTTGAAAAACCACAACTACCCTTTTGGTCCCCCCTTACCTTCTTATTGCCGGATCTGAGATATAGAAGGGCACTTCATCCCGTACCACCAATTTTAAAACCTTGAGTTTAGTTTACTTAAACTCAATTTGCTACCAGCCATACTTAGGCTCAAAAAAACGTATCAGTATTTAATGATACACACAAAACTGGGAGTTTAAATTTTTAAACAGGGATGTTCTAATTTTTGTCCAAAACTCCAGAAGTTCATAATGTTAAACACCAATGTTTAATCTACCAAACTGCGATGTTTAACATAATAAACTTCCTAAAGTTTTGGACAAAAATTAAAACAATGCTGACTAATTCAAACCCCCCTTTTCTGTATACAGTTTTGGAGTGTTGATGTGAGTGTTATGTTAACGCATAAGGTAGTGTGTTGATGTAGTGTTGAATAGTGTTGCAGTGTGTTAATGTTAGTGTCCAAGACTTC
Organism: Panagrellus sp. LJ2285; assembly: GCA_024447235.1. NCBI lineage: Eukaryota > Metazoa > Nematoda > Chromadorea > Rhabditida > Panagrolaimidae > Panagrellus > Panagrellus sp. LJ2285. Next base: position 182,977 of record JAMRYB010000004.1, on the reverse strand, counting down.
AGGAGCCCCGAAGGGGCGACTGAAGGATTGGGATGTCAGTGTAAGTGTAGGTGTCGTAGTGTCAGTGTCGGTGTACAAGACTTGGGGAGGCCCGAAGGGCCGACCTAAGGCTTGTCCGACATTTTTAAAGGGCTGTTTTTAAATTTCCAAACAAACCGCATACGGAATTTTACATTTCTAAAATTCATTTTACGTTTTGTGATCGAAAAAGCATGCTAAAATGATTAAGTGCTAATTGCCAGAAAAAAATTGGCGATAGCTTCCGCGCACTTGTCATTTTCGACAATTTTGGAGGGCGTTTTGAACCTTAGAATAGAAAAGCGTACAAAACTAAAATTTTCTAAGTAAGTATATTTTTTTTTGTTCGAAAATGGGTGCCGAAGTGATAAAATGCGGGTGCAAAGTAAAAAGGGGCGACGGCATATTGACCATTTTCAAATTTTTTGAATTGAGTTTTGGCTTTGTGATCGAAAAAGCGTGCCGAAATGACCAAGTGTGGGTTGCCAGAGAAAAATTTGGCGATAGCTTCCGCGCACTTGTCATTCTCGATATTTTTGATGGCTTTTTTGGCGCTGTTGATCGAAAAAGCGTGTTGATAATGCCGAACTGCAGAATGTAAAAAATTGGCGATATTCTTCTGCGCATTGGTCACTCAACTTTTTTGAATGGCGGAATTTATTGAAAGGCGTGTTCGAAACTGGCAAAGGCACCCGCGCATCGGTCGTTTTGACTTTTCGAAAAGCTTTTTGGCACTTATAAAGCATTGCTAAGTTTTTCGTGAAGCTAAAAAACATTGTAAATAAAGAATGCGTAAAGCTAAGGGAAAATTTGGCATGATAAAAAGCATGCTGACACCGGCCAAATGCCAAAAGCAAGCAAAAAATTGGCAATAAACTACTGCGCATTGGTCATTTTTGACTTTTAGGGGGCTTTTTTGGCACTGTTAATCAAAAATGTGGGGCGAAACGACCAAGTGCAGGATGCCAAACAAAAAATTGGCGATAGGCTCCCGCGCACTGGTCGTTTTCGACTGTTGAAAAGGCCATTTCGGAACTAGTTTTGATTAAACGCTGAAAATATTGTCACAACATTAGTGTTTCTGTTCAAAAATGAAAAAAAGACTCAGCCAATTACACGTTCTTTTTGGAATGTTAGTAGTAGTCTTGAGAGCACAATGACAGCTACACATTGACGTCGTAATGCTTTGATTTAGGCGGTGGTGTAGATGTCGTGGCGGCATGAAAAACAATAGTTGTAATCAAACTGTTAAACAAAAAAAAATAAAAAAAACTTCTTTTTTTCGGGCATGACTGCGCCACTGCTATCCGCGCCCTGCAGCATCTCCAGAAGACGGCTATCCGCTATCCGCGCCATGCCGCTACGTCGAGAAGGCAGCTATCCGCGTCCTGCCGCTATCCGGATGCTCCTGAAAAACAACGTGTTATTTGGGTAAAGAAGAGGATTGTTCGATCCAAACAAAACAAATCCTAAATTGATTGGAACATAACAGAGAAGATTAACATGGCCCCTTGGATGAATGGCACAGATTGACGGAATCCCGTTGCGGTCTTGGGGCCCAATCAAGACAAGGATTACCGTAATCTGCGCCGCGTTCCTACATATCTGGGCCGCGCATTCAAAGGGCTAGCATGCTGAATAACAGCATGCATCGCCCTACCCACATTACATGCCCAGTGGTGACTGTGGGCACCACCCACTGGGGCCCCCAGGTCGATAGGACCTGAGGGCAGCGCACCCCGACACTTTTGGTGTCGAGGATTTCTCCGTGTTCGCCGGATCCGTGGATCCAGCAAACGCCTCAACACATGTGTTGAGGCTCTATCAGCTCGCTACATGCCCTTTTGAGCCGTAGCATTCATTCTTGTAATATCATAAAACAGAATTGTCACTTAGAGCGTACAGGCAATGTGACAATTTTGTTATTAGCGTCCTATATTTTGGGCGCAATGACCTTTGGTGGTCATACCATTGTCATTGATGGTTTGTACTAAGTCTGTTTATCCTAGTTGTGATTAGATCTATGCCTTACGCCGCAGTATTTTAAAACTCTATCAAAACTGGTTAGGCGCCTACGACGTGTTGAAAAGTTTACGCATTGCCAATGAAAGCTAAACGGCTCTTCGTGAGCCAACGAATCAAAAGAAGCGGCTTTGAAAGTTTTGTATAAACTATCGATTATAAAAATTGATTGCTCCTGCACCTGTAGTGCCAAACCAGGGTTGCGAAATCCCCCGGGGGAAATGAATTCCAGGGGATATCCCCGGGGATTTCCCCCGATGTCCCCGGGGATATCCCCTTGCCATCAAAAGTCGATTTTTTTCATAAATAACAATGCATTACATGAAGCTAACCGATTGCTACCGTTTTCTAGCACTGTTGCACTAAATTTGAAGTTTCATGAAAATTACGATTTTTGACAATGTTTAGAGCATCATCCATTCAACGTTTTGGAATTTTGAAAAAGTTGATGGCGAAATCCTCCGGGGGAAATCAAAAAAGCGGGGGATATCCCCCGTAATCCCCGGGGATTTCCCCCGGGGGAAATGATGGGGATATCCCCTTCGCAACCCTGTGCCAAACGCACCAAATTAGAATGAGTTGGCAATTGCTCGGGAGGGTATGTTATAAAAACTCCCATTTTGAAACATTAGCCTTTAAGTAGGCAAAAGATATGCCTAATTTGGCAGCTAAGACTTCTTTTTAATAATCTTTACGAAAACGCAACTGTGCGCTGTGAAGAAAGAGTAAAAATTGATAGTTCGGATCAAAGTCCTTTTCCTAGGGCCTTACAAAGGTAAAATTTAGCCTAACTAGGCAGTAAAACATATCGGTTTTCCCGACTTTGACGCTTTTAGCGTTGCCAACGAATGCTAAATGGCTCTTCTAAAGCAAATCGATTGCGAAGATTGGGAAAGGCTTCCAATGCAATCAAACAATCGGTAAAATCTCCAAATCATGAGATTCGGTCAACGGCTGGATGGACAGCTGTACAACACGACGCTCGGCTGGGTCCTCAAGAAGATGGCTTCGGAGCGGCAGATCAAACACTCGGAATCGATATCGGTCGTTACGTTTGAATGGACATTCATTCGACATCTGCAAATGCATGCGTAAGCTTTTGAGACACAAAAAGACGGTTGAAAACTTACTTTAAACATGTAAACATTGGCAGTATCAGTAGTCGACGAAATGCAATACCAGCGAGAGTGCTGTATTGATAGTGGCCGCCATATTGATCGTATTTGCCTTAGTGGCGGCAGATGGATTCATTCAATCGAAGGGGTTGTAGTCAGGTATCAAACTCAAGCGGCGTTGGAGAAAGGGAGGGGCATTTTGAAGACGTCTGCGTCATCGTGCTTCACAACAAGCGTTGCACGGAATCAAATTGATCAATAACAGCAAGGGCACTGCTCTCGGAATGTGTGGTGTCGTCGCGAAAGATAGATTGCAGTGTATTCAATCAATGAAGAACTGCATGTTGAATTCAGCTCAAAGTTGCGATAGTCGGGTTGATGGAGCATCGTGGATGAAGAATCGGAACCGATACGTTAGAATGGACGTTCATTTAATACCTGAAAATGCAAACATAAACTATTGAGATACAAAGAGACGATTTAAAACTTACTTAAAACATGTAAACATTGACAGTATCGGTAATCGACAAAACTCAATAGCAGTTAGAGTCTTGGTCTGCTTGGCACGTTTCAGGATAGTAGAATTGGTTCAGTTGAAGGAGGGTGGCGATGCATGAATTCATTTGATCGGTGGTTGTAGTCGGGTATCATAATCAAGCGGCGTTGGAGAAGTGTGAAGCTTTTTGAAGACGTCGGAGTCATCATGCATCGAGACAGGCGTGGCTTGTAATCAAATTGATCAATAGCAGCAAGGACACTGATCATGGGGTGCGTGGTATTGATTTAAAGTCGTGGATGAGATATTGCAGTGTAACTGGTTCAATTAATGGAGAAATGCATGTCGAATTCGGCTCAAAGTTGAGATAGTCGGGGTTGATGCAGCGTCGTGGTTGAAGAAACGGTATCGTTCACATTCGAATAGATGTTCATTCAAAACCTGTAAATGCATAAGTAAACTATTGAGACACAAAGATACAGTCTAAAACTTACTTTAAACATGTAAACAGGAAGAGTATCAAAGGCTGGAGGAGTAGTTCGGGGAGATCATGAAGTTGGGGATGTTGGATGTAGGAGAATTGGGGTGAAGGAAGTTGATTGAAGTAAGGATCAGCGTAGTAAAAGTGGGCTGCTTGGCACGTCAAGGACTCGGAATCGACGCCGGTCACATTTGAGTTGATACGGTTTGACATCTGTAAATGCAATTGTCAACCACTGAGACAGAAACAATCGATATGAAACTTACACTATACGTACAAACATTGGCGGCATCGGCAGTCGACATTACTACCGGGAAGAATGCCAGCATGATAGTAGCCGTTATATTGATTATATCATGTTCAAGTGTCGTTGGAAAAAGGGGTGGAGTGATGAAGAGCGTTGTGGCAATGAGTTTCGGGACAAGCGTGGCACAAACTCGAGTTGATGGACGCAGCAAAGGTATTGATCGTCGGGTGTGTTGTTTGATACAAAATCACAGAAGGTGAGTGTAGTTGGATCTTTCCATCGAGAATGGCGTGTTGAAGTCGGATCAAAGTTGCGATGGTAGAGTTTGATACTGGATCGGAGTTACAAAAGTGTCAGGCACAGATAAAACGGACACCTGTTCGGAGGCAGGAGAAGCATTCAAGGTTTGAGAAGTAGTGGTTTATGAAGATTGTGAAGACGTATGCGCATCTTCTGGAGGTCGGTTTGTGCATTACCGAAAAGCCAAGTTAGTAGAAACATTTGAATCGCGAAGTATGAAAGCGAGATCACGGGCTTCGGAGTAGGACGGTGGCATCATGGACGCAATCCTGAAAGTAAACAATGAATGAAGTGTTCAAATACAGCTTTAAAAGTCTTCAAACCTGGAGAAGATCTTGAAAGCGAGGATGCCTCTTCGGTGGGTGGTCGGTTTGTGCATGACCGAAAAGCATAAAGAGTAGACCTTCTTCTGTCGTGAAGTAAAAAAGCGAGGTCACGAGTAGCGATAAAGTTGATGGAAGCTCTGACTTGCCCAGTCAGCTTGACGAACGGGATCATTCTTCGATTTAATCTCGTCCTTGTAGTGGTCGCCGAATGTAACGGTGTTTGGTAAGGATTGGCAATGCGGAGGCAATCCTGAAAATGAAGATTGTAAGAAGTGTTCAAATGCAGTTTTAGAAAGTCTTCAAACCTGTATTGGCACCGCGCATACAATGATTCAGTTTGGAAGCCTTCAAAATCATGTCATGGTTGAAGAAAGAGAAGACCATCTTGAAACAGCAAGTAGAGCACAGGCAGAACTGAATCAAAAGCTGGTGGAGTAGTGAGGTTAAGACGTGGATGCGTCATCTGGAGGGTCGGTTTATGCATTACCGAAAAGCCAAGTTAGTAAAAACATTTCCATCGCGAAGTACGAACGCGAGGTCACGAGTAGCTTCGGAGTTGAATGTATCACGGATGCAATCCTGAAAGCGGACAATGTAAGAAGTGTTCAAATGCAATGCTCAAATCTTCAAACCTGTATTGAGTCCCTGCATACGATCATGCCCATGGGCGCCTTCAGACTTGCCAAATGCCGTGGTGTCATACATCAAATGGAAAAATGAAAGAACAAAGAAAAAAGTGATAAAATGCAAAAAATGAAAGATAAAAGATAAGGAATGAGGGTATATGATAGTGATGAATGGTAAGATATAAAGATAGTAACAAATGAATTAAATTGAAATAAAGTGAACCAAATCGAAATAAGTTGAAGTGCGAATACCCATGCCGTGTGCCATTTACTCGGACGCCATCACAGTGGACCTCTATGCGATTTCATATCCAAGTACCATTGCCCTGATAAAGTGCCTATAGCAGACTGACGACGGCCGTATTTTGATCAGACAGCATCAATATAACCATTCCATTCGCCCTTTCCATGCATCCATATCCATGTAATTGACGCCTCCGTTATAAAAACGGCCACCTCGTCATTCAAGTAGTTCGATTCATTTTTGTCAACCTCCTGACTTACACTGGGGGATATGGGGGGCCAATTGAATAAGGGACATGGCACCAGCTTGATCACCGACAACTGCAGTATAATGTCAACGTGTAAGATACACGGAAATGAAATATGTTCGTTTTCGAAGGCAGTGACTAGACATAAAGAGTCTCGGGTAGGGTCAAAAGACCACAAACCTCTACACTAGCCTAGCAATCATGCAATAGGCGCCTTCCGAATACCGCGCGGTGAGCTGATGCCTGTCGGGGGCAGGGCCAAACTGTTGCGATGCAGGAGGTGAAAAAACAGACCTATTTTTATCAACCATCAACCATAGACATCCCGGGCATTCTCCATTGGGGTAGAATCTGATCACAACCGTCGTCAATCTAGGCCAAAAGCAGGTGCTATCCAATTCCGTCGCGGCGAAGTGGCACTCGGGCGTCTGCTCGAAACGGCAACACGACACAAGCAAACACACATCAGACAGATATACAAAAATTAAATTAAATACGATAAAAAGTAAAAAAAAGGGGGAAGGGGTACAATTAAAGAAAAATAATTATTAAACGAAAAACAAAAGGATAAACGAAATTATTATTATTATTTTTTTGGGGGGATTTTGTTTTTTTTTTTTTTTTGGATTTTTTTTGATGAACAAAAGGAACAAAACGGAACGAGGAAACAAAAAATCAAACAAAAGACACCACGTACAACCGACCTGGCAAACTGAATCTGGCGGGGCTCGAATGGTTTCCCTTGGGCAGAAGAAGCCTGAAAATTGATAAAAGTCAATGATTGTTGCTTCATAACTCATCTGTTTCTCGGTTTGAAACGTTCTTGAATGATACCCCCTACATTATGCATCCACCTATCCTACGCGCCATGCCCTGAGGCCATCGCCACATGCGTTTGCAAGTGATCGCCGTTAGCTGTTTGTGCGCCGCGCACCGCAAACAGCTAACCGCGCTCGACTGTGCTTTTCCCGCGGTCAAACGCACTGCCAGCTTTGAACCAAATCCATCACTAGGCATCGCACGGCACTGGTTGACATGTAACAATCATAAAAGGATTTGAATCGATTTGGGCACCGCAATCAATTGAAATTTGGGCACTGCGATTGATTGAAAACCGAGCTTTGCATTGCAAAAATGAAACAAATAGACAGTTCAAAAAGACTGTGCTTCAAAGGGGTCAATTTTGAATCGACATGTCAATTGAACCCAAACATCGCATCAAATTTGTCTACTAGATATAAGGTAATATGAATAACCAATAAGAGCAGAAAGGGGGAAGAAGATAATGTTATCCATTGACTGTCTAAAATTGCCGCTGGCGATCGAGCCGACCGCGATCGGTTGCTTGGCGTAGTGCGCGCACTGACAGTTTATATATTTTGCTTCGTAAAGCAGCTTCATCACTTCCCGCTTTTTCCGGTCCGTCTCCGCGCACCCTATCTGTGCCCCTTTAATCTCCTACTCCCGTTTTAGCGCTACAGACTATCGTCGACAATGTTTTCATTCAGAACCAGCAGTTATGGCCAGATAACATCGACTACTGCCGCAAGGGTCGTCCCCCTTGATTTTCGTCGGAAATGCCGCCACCCTGACCCCCGCTTGCGCAAAGATGACTACGCTAATTACCAAAAGCACTACGGGTAAGTATTCAACTTTTAAGTTTAAAAACTTTGGGCATTTTTCGGAAACAGTGTAAAAACATACCGAAAGCAAAACTTCATTCATTGGTTCCCTTTCAGAGGTTCATCGGCAAACAATTCGACCTTCTCACGGCACCATCACTGGATACACGTGAACGTCGGCATAAAGCCTTCTCCATCTGGACATGTGCCGCAGCGGTAGACACTGCCATCATCTGCCGTGACGAGTGTTTCATTGCCTTCGGCGAAGATGTCCTTGAACAAGATTTCCTCCTTGTTGGCGTCGACGATCTTCCGGCGCATGAAATCCGGTGTGACCTTGGCTTGGCGGAATGTCTTCGGTCGCGCCACACCGAGTTGACCTTCGGCAGCCCGACCAATCGTGAAGATGTGGCCCTTCTCACTGCGCATGACGATGTGATGGGAGCCGGCTTTGATCTGCACAATCCTGTTGTTCGGGACGTTGTACAGGACGACCGCCTGGTGTTGCGCTTGACGAAGCAGTTCTGTGGCCGGCCTGGAGTTCTTGTCGAATGTGCCCATGAAGACAACGACGCCGGAGACGTACAGGATGGCGATGAAGTCATCAGTAAAGACGATTTCGGCTTGATCGTCGCCATTCAGGGTGATTCCGTCGACCACATACGGCACGACCTCCTTGTGGACGTCCTTCCTCGGTCGGTCCTTGCTTTTTTCTTTTTCGGTCTCTTCATCGACGACGGCTTCAGGGGCTTGCGGCAAGTTGGCGTTCTCCAACTTCTTGATGTGCTGGAGTCGGCCGAAAGCATCATCGGATTGAAGGGCACGACGACGACGAGGACGAGGGGCACGTGCGGGGACAGCGGCGACGACCGGTTGAACTGGTTCCGGGATTGGCAGACGAGCGCATGCACAACCACGACCGCAGCTGTTGCAGAAGTTGTCATTCGGAGGCGGCAATTCGACAGCGGCTTCAGAACGGACAGATGGCACGGGGCTGGCTTCACGCAATGGTGGCGGCGTCATGAAGAGGTCGTACTCCTCTTCACTGATCGAAGGAGCAATGCCGTAGTCATCGGAGTCGTGGTTGGTGGACGGTGTGGAGGGACGGCGAATCGGACGACGAGCCTTGAGGGTGTGACGCCGAGGGCGTTTTTCCGGCAGCTGGGCATCGCGATCACTGGAGCTGAGGCGCTTGCGGGGAGACGAATCCGACGAGAGATCGACATCCATGGGCTCTGAAAAGGTAAAATTGCATTTATTATTGAAAGGGTGAAAAATGACATGTTTCAGACTACAGTATTCAAGCGAACTCACCATTCCGGTCCGAACCAGCTTCCGATTCATCTTCGCTTTGGTACGCGGCCATTAACCGGTCCAAAGCATTGGTTTCGGCATTTTGAACGGTTGCCGAACCGTTTCCAAGAACCGCCGAACCAGCGATCATCTGACCGAAGTCTTCGTGATCGTGGCTGACAGTGCCCGCAGTGATGTTGGCTTCTTGTTGTTGGAGTTGCGCGGGACTAGTATTGTTAACCCGGTCTTCACCGGACCGACTGATGTTGGTGTCGGTTGTGTTGTCCGCCTCAGAGGTATCATCGAATGGAATCGACGCCCCGTTGTCCTCTTCCGGCTCCTCATTGACTTCTTTCGCGGATGTCTTCACGGTGCTGCTGGAGTCATTGGCCGAACCGCCCGACGAGGTGTACACATTGCCACTGTACACCGAGGGATCGGACGGCTCCGTCGACTCGTTGATGATCGAATGCGGCGTCCACGGCATGTTGTCGACGGCAGCAACATTACGCGTGACCGTTGGAGTTGCATTGATGGCAGCCCGAAGTTCGTTGACTGCAGCGGTGGAAGACGGCGACATGGTGGTGGAGGAGACTGGGGAAGCGGCTTCACGGAACGATGGCGTTGGTGGGAGCACCAAAATTGAGTTGGAGGAGACTGAGGAAGCGGCTTCACTGGACGATGGCGTTGGTGGGAGCACCAAAATTGAGGTGGAGGAGACTGAGGAAGCGGCTTCACTGGACGATTGCGTTGGTGGAAGCACTAAAAGTGAGTTTACTGTTATAATACAATCGATAATTTAACGAAATAAGAGTTTAACGGGGGCGCATATCCATAAAAAGTGCCTTTCGGATCAGTTTTGTTCTTTTCGGAGGGGAATTATATATAAAAGTGGTTAAAAAGGGTGGCAATGTTCGTGTTTTCGGAAGTTTAGAATCTTTTGAATGAAAAGCATGCCTTTCCTGTCTAATAGGCTCAAATTCAAATCAAGGCCAAATAACAAGAAGTCAAAAACATACCCTCTTCATTGGCGGACGGCGAGGCCGGACGAGTAGCATCCCCGGAGGGCGTACCACCCGACATGGCGGCTCCGTTGGATCCATTGACGGCATCCTTGGTGGTGGCGTTGCTCGACATGGTCAAAAGCGTGGGAAGTTTGCGATATGATAGCTGAAATCACGGGGAATGAAGGCACAGTCGATATCATGCCCAAAATGCGTTCAAATCCAAGCAAAAACACGAATGTTATCAAAAATGTACGCGCAAATCGATGCAAAACGACGTTTGTTAGATTACATACAACATTATGGTAACGCAGAATCTATAAATCAGACAAACAGTCGGCTTTGACGACGCGATTGGGAGCGAAAACACATATCTGATGGCAAAATGACAAAAGCCGTCTACATTTTTGGTTTGAGAATGACAATAATCGAGTAAATGAATGCAAAAATGACGCAAAGTGATGCTTTTTAGTATGTTGCAATGCAAAGGGGTCAAATTAGATCACTCTGGTTGAGCTAAAACGCGACGCGGAAACCAAAGCTCGTTGATCTGGCAAAGGCATGCGAAGAAGTGGTTGTAGTTTGACAAAATCGCGTAATCTAACTGCTGAAGGCGATCGTGAATTGAACAAAACCAAAGTTAGTGCCTCCAAAATGTGCCAAAAGTATTGAAAAATGCGAAGCGCAGCGTAATATGGAATTGACCGTGGTTGAGAAAGCAATAGGAGCAATGTTAAATGAGATGCAACGCACTCCGTTTTCAATTATCCGGAAAACTGTGAAATGGCGAATTTCATACGCGGTGAAGAAGTCGAAGTGAGAAAGGGGTTTAAAATGTGGTATAAATGTCGATTATACAGATCTTTTTGAGAGTTGATATATGAAAAGCGCGATGTGGTCTATTTTGGCAAAAGATGCAAGGATCAGGGATAATAGGATGCAAAACAAGCAGAAAAGCCATGAGCCACGTAAAACCGGACAATGCGCATTAAAACTGACAGCGGTGGCTTTTCTAATCAAATACGGGATATATGAGGTAGTGATAAAAAGGGGTCAACGCCAGAGGCTCGGCAGTGCCACAGGGGTTAGCCGGGGACATCGTTGGTTGCAAACCAAGTAGAAAAGTTATGTAAAACGGGGCAAAAACAATGTGGATCAAAACTGGTAGTGGATCAGAATCGATGGCATACCAGAAAAACACAAAGCCTTCAAAAAGTGTGGCTTTCCTGAGGGCAACAGGACATATCAGTGATCTGAGGGCTTTCTGTTATGGGGGAAATTATAAATTGCACTCAGTTATGAAACACGCAGTTCAATGCGGGATATATGGGATATTGATAAAAAGGGGTCAACGCCAGAGCCTCTTCAATGACCCAGGGGCAAAACATGGGACCCACAAGATAAATAAATACGATCGATTGGGGCGATAAATACGAAGTTACATGTCAAATTCTCTCGTTATCACCGTTTCAGCGTGCGGAGCAAACTCAGTCACCGGCTGGTCCAAGGTGTCCTTAATCGATTGCATTGTCTTTTGACTGTCCGCACGGTTTGCCATGCGGTCAGTCGGTCGCCATTCATCCACTTGCCGTTGCATGCAACCTCTGCGTGGATCAGTTTTTTCAACTCCCCTCTTTCTACTGCTTGACCTCGTGCTGACAGTCGGCAATGCTTGTAACTTCAACAATTTTGGTTTGTTTGGCATAGATTTTTCTGGCGGATTGCATGTTATGACTGAAGTAGTGCCATCTCTGATGTCAATCGCGTCAGTGACCTCTGGCGTCTTTGCTGTCATTTTTATTATCAGCATTTTGCTAGTGGTTTGTGACGCGTTTTCATCAAAGGTTTTGGTTCCCAGCTTTAGATCACTGTTGTTACATTTAGTGGTGAGTGAGTTTACTTTTATTGTTTCATCAGACGGAATTCATTGCGACTTTTTAGATTTTTGTCGTCACAGATTAGTTGTTCCACTGACATCTACTAGCCATTGCAACGAAAACGATATTGCCGAGTCAGTGCCACTGGTGTTGATTTCAGCGTGGATGATGTAGTCGATTGATAGCGTTGGCAGGTGATCGGCATTAGCACAGGAATGGTGGCAATTGCATGACACTTTCCTGCTAACTTTATTTTGTATCACTATCACTACACCAGTTTTTCCGGAACTTTTGTTATACATGCGATGCCCTCTGACATGTGAGGCAATTTTGATTGATCAGTGGTTGTGGCAACGCTAGATAGAAACTACAAAACGTTTATAAACATCTCTACCGAGCCCTGGGGCAGTTCAGTTAAACCGAACCAAGCGGATCTGGGACGGTTGAACCGCATGCTGGCTTCCTTGACATAACTATGTTTCTACGGAGTTTAATTTTCGTTTTCCTTATTGTTGCGGCAACTGTTCAAGAAACTGACGCCAAGCCTATGATTGCTTCAAACCAGTCTGTCGAAGCCGCTGTCCTCAAAGACACTCTTTTGCCTACGATCACTTCTGACCTGCATGTTGACCCAGACAGATCCCTTCTATCGACCGACAACAATGACACTAAACCTGCCACGAAATCCATGATTGCTAAAGCTGAAACCAACGGAGCTCTTTTTCCTGATCGCAAAACATTGCCTAAGGATACTTCCGGCAACTCTCCCGGTAAACCTGACACGACTAACGCCAAAAACGTATCCAATGGCACTCCAGTTCCAAAAAAACCTAATATCCTTCAACTTTTATTAAGAATCAAAACAACAAAAACCAAACAAACAAGCACAAATGTATTTTCCAAAAAGTAAATCAATAAGACCACAATACCCGTAAAAAATCATAATTCAATTGTGCAAAAAGGATATTTCAATGCATGTTTACATCCGAATCAGGGCCCTTTAGTGTAAGCATTGTTGACCTTGCAGAAGTTGATGAAACTATGTCAAGTCGGCAAAACCTCTAAGCGTGGCAAACCTACAGCATCCGTGTTCTGATACCTTGCTTATGTTTGGAAGTTAATTTTAAACTGACAATTATAACTGAGCGATGAGTAGACGAGACTGATCTTGATATGACAGTCATTCGTGGATGAGTAGAGCGAGTAAACACCGAAGTTCATGTTAGAAATCTTCGAAACATTGCAGATAGTTAAATAAACAGCAATGGCATGAAGGTCAGTAACATGAAAAACGAGTGCACGCGTAACCTCACTAAATTCGCCACTGTTTTATTCCAAAATTAAGCAAAACCTTTTTGAAAGCTGTGTTTAGCTGATAAAGTTCAAAAAATATATATATATACTGATAGCCCTTTGCCTGGTGACGTGAAATGTCCCGCACTGTTAAAACTATAGCAAATCGGCAGCATTTTACCCTCAAACATCTGATACCTTGAAGCATGTTTGAGGGTAAATTTGAAGGTGATTAAACTGATAAATACATAATTAACTGAGGGATGAGTTGACGAGACATCAAAGGAACAGTCGAGAACGCGATGCAAGAGGTTTAGATCAAGACGGTTGATGGCAGTTTGCCAACGTCCAACGGCGATCCATGGCGCGCCGGCTGGCATCTCTGCATGTCTGCCGCCTACTGCACAGTTTTCGAGTCTGGCACTCGAAAAGATCAGTTCATGTACCAGACTCGTGGAATGACTCGCACTGGGTTCAGCCGGGTATATAAAAGCAAGTGCGTGAACGGACGTTTCAGACGATTGCGGCTGTGCACATGCATTGGAAACTGTTCGCTTGTTTTTGATACGGTCCGGTTCTGGTCAATTGCAATTAGGCTGACTTTTAATTTTAAATCTTTTTTTACAGAAATAACCATTCGAAAATACAAAGTTGATAACAATCGGTTAAGGTTAAAGCAGCATAACAAGCTCGAATGAGTCATTCAAAGACAGGTTCATGGCGACTGTCCACTGTCGCCTGCAGCAAATTTCGTAAAATGGCAAATTGCCGCTGGAAACATACAATATGTCACTACAATTAAAGCTGGAAATCGCGGTAAAGAATTAAGTCGTGGAGGCCGACTCAGAAGTCGCTTACTACTGCGGTGCAGTTAATGATAGCATTGGCTGCATCGAATGCAGCAAAGGCAAGATATTCATTACTATCGTTTTATTTACATTCATTAGTGTTTAATGTACAAATAAAAATGATCGGAATGATTATCAATGTATGTTAAAGAACGAACCCCATAAAACAAATCGCCCGCATTTTCTATTTACACATGATGAAGAGAACATATTCATCACATCATAACTTTAACTTATTACTACGGTATACTACAGTTCCTTGATTTGTAAAAGCAGAAATTACGTTTTAGGTCAAACTGAAATGGAGAAACTTTCGGCTAAGGTTGAGGTGTATGCTGACTACCAAAGCTATCAAGGGGTTTTCGAATAGTACCATTATCTGAATCCGACGATGAATTTGAGCGTGGAATATGTATTAGACTCTGAAAAATGCCGTAGTATTTAGTTTTGATTCGCGACGTCTTGGTTAATGCTAACTTACACTACATGATGAACTTGCGGAACTGCTTGCCCAACTGTAATCTACAGGGTGCGAATCTTCTTGTCCGCCGAGAACACCGGAATTATTGCTTGTACTTGATTGTTTTTTGGTAACCTGTAAATGGAAAGTTAGTAATGTTAATTTTGCAATGTGCATATTCCTACTTTATCAGTTCCACAGCGGGCACTGCGACTTCGAAGTGTTTTGCTATTTCCAACTTCATTATTACCCAATCGAGGATCTTCTGACGAAGTAGCCGAGATGGTTGCACAACGCCCATGGATTGCAGGAATAACGTTATCATTGCTTAGAAGTTCTGGTTCGATTACAGGATCGGTTTCATTATCATTTTCGGACTCATTGCTGCCGATAAGTGGGCGATCAGTGGTTGAAAACATTGATTTCTGCCGACAGTTGACGTTTTGACATCGTTGAATGTTTTCAATTTGCACCGAACAATGATGGTGAACTTGTGGATGTCGCGAAACACTAGTAATACGTTGTCGGAAGAAGAACTTTTTCATATGCGAATCCAGAAAGCGTGGATCGCAGTTCGGAATGTCTCCTTCATCATTAGCATCAGAATCAGCGTGAGAAGTAACTGCAGTAAGCGCGGAGCCACTCTGGCGTTTTTCGATTTTTGCTTTTCGCGCTTCTTCGGCGTACTTCTTCCCCTTGACAGTTTCACGCTTCCGGGCATCTTTCTCCGTTTGCTTTTTCCGGGTCACATTGATGAAATTCTCCGCCAAAGTGATGTCTCCGGGGCAGTTTTCGTCCAAGCAGTGAGTAACAACAAACATCTTTAAACCCGTATTGACTTCTTTATTTTTGTAGAGTCGATCGATTTCCATAACCGGATAAACCATAACATGTTGATGTGGCTTACGAACAAGGCAGAATGGACCTCCCACTGGTGGTAACTTTTCAGGAATCTCAGCCTTCGGGATAACATTGCCTTCTTGTGGCAGTGAAAGACGCCGATCATTGTACGCATCTTTGATAAGATTCTGGCGATACGCATTACGAAGCATTTCCTCAATGTTGTAGCGCGGTGCGTTGCCTTGGGGATACATTTCCTTCAATGATTCCTCGGGGCAATGTTTGTTTAATCCCGGAGGTCGGCGCACTTCTATTTCAACGTCTTCAATGCCACTACCGGAAGCTTCATTATTACTCATGTCACATTCGCCCGTGTAATCCAGACTTGAACGAGCCGGCTGAGTTGCATCAATAAGCCCACTACGATTAGCGCTACATTCGTCCTGTGAACTCCAACGCTCACATTTGGCTTCCTGTGCCGCGGACGACCGCTCAACAATGTGTCGATGGAACTTTTTGGGCTCAAGCACCTCAGCAAATCTTTTGGCGACACCGTTAAGCCGAAATGCATTTTTAGAAGACTTCCGATGTTCGCTTGAAAGTACATGCGCAAAACGCTTTGGCGGGGGTGTTTGTTCGACGGATTCCGGCTTACTTTCAGCGACTTCATGTCGGAGAGGATGGCATGGCGGCGAACTCGGCATCGATGACGACATCCAATTCGATTTGGGTTGACGTTTTTCACTGACGGAATTTGATTTCGGCAATTCGCGCATTGGGCCTATCGTTGAAGTCTTCGGTTTGTTAACGACTGTAACAATATCAGCGCCATTGTCGTGGTAAGGATATGCTTGATCACCGTGAGTGTAGATGCCACCACAAAATCCTGGACATGTGAACATAGTGTTAAACCAAATGTGGCCGATTTTTTCGTCTTTTGATGGCTGAAAATTAATATTCGCAAAAAACTCTCAAAATTCGAGTAACTTACAAAAAACGGAATCGGTTTGATATGCGACGTTCTCAAGATATCAATACGAATATCTCCTTCAAGGAAGACCCGCTTATTCGGCGGAACAGTCCATCCATAGCATCGACGTGAAATAACATCATGTCCTGGAACAGGGGCATCAGGATTGTAGCTGTCATCGCCGACGGCAACTGGGTTCTTCTGCCACAGTTCATCTTCTTCATCATATTGCTCATTGGATAACAGCAAATCATGGCCATGGAAAACATCAACATCACCATTGGCTACCCGTAGACTCAGTGCACCCCTTCGAATGATACCAGTTGACCGTGGCGGACGCTCCAGATAGACACCAATCAATTCCGTCTTCAATGGCATGTAGTTCAAATGCTTGTCCCGTAAATGTGCGAAGTAATAAACATATCTTCTTTGAGACGGGATTGTAACACCCTTATTGTTGTGGGTTCGAATGATGCTGTAGTAATCCATGATCTGCCGAGGTGTTTCAAAGAAGTTAATATAATACAAATACGCGCAGATCATTACGCCCGTTCGACCTTTGCCCGCTTTGCAATGAACAGCCACAATGTTTGTCGGATCTGCCAGCAAGTGATCATGTACTTCACGGCAGAAGGGTGCCATCAATTCGAGGCGTGGTGGATGATGGTCTTTCATTTCATACGAAATGACACGGTAGTGGAAGTTCTTCTCATCGTAAGCGTACTGTCCTCGGCTAAAGTTAAACTTTTTAATTGACAACGCGGTTGTCATAGTTACTTACAGGTTGAAAACTTTATATTTCTCAGGATGAAATGTTTCCAAAAACTTTACAGTATGCTTCATGCTGTTACGGTAAAACGCTTCAGCGGTGTCTGCGGGGTAGCCCATGGCAATGATTCGATCCGTAATGTCTGAAAAATATGCCTGTATGAAACGACGGATTGAAAGGTTTGCTTACATGTCAAATCCAGATTGAACCCATCAGCTTGATATCGCCGCCTGTTTTGGCTGACCATCATTCTCAACGGAACACAGATCATGTTCTTCGGGCCATGACCAAAAACCAAACTCGGGGGTAAAGGCGATGTCGCAGGTGGTGACGTTTTTCCTGAAGACGCTCGACTGAAACTCCGAGTATCTGGAGTAAGTTCCAACGATGACGTAGGCACAGGTTCATTAGATGAAGAAATCGGTGTCATTGTCTTTGACGATGCTAACGAACCAGCCGTCGAATCAGTCAATTGCAATGAATCAAATAGAAGAGTCGGTGATGGATTTTTTGATTGCGACGGCAAATGGTCTGTGGACGACATGGTTGCAACGCCCGAGGAAGCTGTACTTTCGGCACCATGATCCGATGCCGACGTCGAGCTTACGGAGCCGGTTGAACTAAAAAAATACTTGTAAACAAAAACACTTTGCGCGTAAGATCTTACAAAGTTGTACACGTGGACCCATGGTGTCGAAGTATTTGATCATTTGTGAATAGACTTGCTTCATCGTTTTGTTGCTGTAACCCTTCCGTCGGCGGTTGTACAGTAGCTGATGTTGCAGTGTCTGATGTAACTTTGACGATGTCCGGCGGGTTGTTTTCGAATGGTTTCGACATCTGCAAATGATATTAGATTAAATACCAAAGCAATTAGGCACATCTTTGCATTCCAAAAGCATGCTGGATAGCTCGGTTATCACCGCTTGTGACCTTCTTTCTGGCCCATTAATGCTAACGCATGACAAAACCGCGATTATATGTATCATTCCACGATTCTACTCTCATTTGCGTTATATCCATAAATAAAAACTACGACATTAAGCAAACGTTTCATTTTTTAATTTTCACACCTCAAGACTGATAACCAAAGGATTAAAAGCGTCAGAAGAAGTTAACTTACCTTTAAGTAGCTGTTTAAGTAGCTCAATGAGGAGAACGCGCAATCTGTTACGAGAGTCGTAAACTAATTGATAGAGATTTTAGTCGTAGCCTTACATGAGGCCAAAGACGCGTCAATTGAAAATGCCTGTTCGAAAGGATTAGTCCGAGTGCTGCTCAATCTTTTCCATACCCGAGTCTTAGTTAATCTGTAATCCGTCCGTGGATATCTTTCGTCATACACTAAAAAAAGTTAGCAATAACTGAATCTCGTAGGGATCACACGCTAGCCACGCTAACATGGAGTAAGACAGGAAAGGGATTGCATCAGAGTGGGGGGAGGTTACATCGATCCGGTTAGGCTACTGTCAGAAAGAATCGATAATGAAGGATTAATAGAATAAGCAAAAAAACAGAATACTAAACACAGAAGCAAAAACGCGTAATTTGTAGAATACAATTCTCTTTTGCAGATATAAACTCAACTGACTAATTTGCCCTACGTCGTAATACCCCCGGTTACCCAATGTAGAAAGAACAGTTTTTTTTAAACAAGTTTTACTTTCTTGTGATAAGCATTTAGGTCGTTAGACATTGGTCAGTCACTGGTCTACTCTATTTTATGACTGCAAAGCTACAAGATAATAGAACGTCATAAAGTTACTCCAATTGGTTTCGAGAAAACAAAAAATGTCTCAGAATTTTTTACTCATGGGTGGTCGTCGGGCGCAACAGTGTGAAAGGCAGAAAAAAAACGTATTTTACTGCACATATTTGTCCTTGAAGGCTTTTTATGTTGCAATACTTTTTTAAGTGTCTGCGAAAATCGCATCGTTTTCCCGGACTTTAGACGAGACCAAGAAAGACGAGATGGGGCAAAGTTAATTGTGTAATTTGCTTTAATGCTAAGCATTAAGAATACAATAAATGTGTCTCGTTTTTATCACTAAAAATGATGGCAATCAGATACTACGCAACTTTCCAAGTGCGTGCAAAACGATCACACGTGTCTGGATGGATGGAAAAGGTCGGATTAGATACATAGGTTTTGTGTCCATCGCGTTATCCCGTTTATGAATCCAATCCAGTCCAAGATAGACAAAACTATTCGGTACACACGCAACAATTGTTCAGTCTCCAAGAGACCGCATAAATGTGCTTTCGCAGGGTTTCTTCTTTCATCTTTACCCCTTAGTGCAGTTTTTTTGACGTAGGGGTTTGTGGACAGACACTCACAACGAACGTGATGTTGCAAAACGTTCCGTTGTGTTTCATTTTCAATTCTACTTCACCCCGTCCGTAGTCAAAACTACTACGCAGTAACATGTAACAAAATCAGAGAAAGGGTCATTTAAACGATGTGATCAAACTCTCGCGTTGGCCGAATTTGAGAACATGGAAAACCAATACTTTCACTTTCCTGTCATGGAAACTGGCGGCAATAATCGACAAATTGTCATTTTCAGACGCATCGATAATAGCATTAAGAAAAAAAATGGGAAATTGTGACGATTTTAATGCACTTTCAATGATAAAAGTTTATCGTACAGTCATTGAATGTATGCCGGCTAATACTTTAAAGTGTGCTTTTAACCGAGTAGAAAGTTTTTAAACCTAAACGCATTAAGAAAAAGGGATATGAAAAATGGCATCTGTTTAATTACTCGAAATAGTTACGCATGCATGATAAAGTACATGACTGTGGCTAAAGTGCACAAACTTCAAAAGGTTTTTTCGCTATAACATACTGTCAATGATAAGGCTATTACTATTTTCGGTAAAAGTTTAAACGTTGCAAGTGTCCACCATGTACTAAGTGGTATCTAACCAAAAAGTCAGGTCAAACATGAAAATAGAAGCGAAAATGTAAAAAACCAAAAAAAGTCAGTCGCAATACACGGAAAATACAAAAAGACTATGATTAATTTCCACATTACCAACAATGAAACCCTTTTTTATGCCATTGGCGAGACACGGGGCTAAAAATACGCATATCACAATAAACTGTTTGAATATGCGCAATCTCAGACAAATTACTTTAAAGCGCACCCCCACATTCAGCCCATGTACTTTAACAGAACAGCCACACGTCAATATGTCGAAAAGTGTGAGCACTTCGATGATCAAAAATTCAAAGGAAGCCACAAGAAGAACGAAAGACTGACCCAAGAATTGTTCTTCCGGTTACAACGAAAAACGTTCATTGATTTGACTAGAGCCAAGTAGTATGCTTTTCTCCTACCTTTTGTTAGTTTGCCCTGCCCCGCTCAGATGATCTGACAAGGAAAGTTAAACACTTTTTTCGGTACGAATTAGAAATTAGAGACGAATCGAAATCGCCAACGAACGACAACGACGACCAAAAAGTGACAACACAGGGGAAATGATACGCCACTTGGGTTAGCAGCACATGACACGAGGTTAAATGTGCAGAATGAAAAGTTAACTTTTTGACAAATTCTAAAAATTAAAAAAGGGTTCACGGCTGTGTCATCGACGGAGTAATGATCATCACGTTTTTGAAGCAAGCAAAAGGGCAACGTTCGCTTTTTTTTCCTTCCTTTTTTCTGACACCTCCACTTCAGTCTAAAATTGGTTCAAGAATAGCGCATAAAAAATGAGACAAGCCATTGGTTGAGCGACAAAATCGTTGGGAGAGAAGATTAAAGAAGTTTGGGGAGTGAAATGAATAAGTCTTGATGTATTAATAAAGTGAAAGAGCATCGAAAATGCCAAATTCGGTCTCAAAGTTAACGGAGAGAAGTCCACTGACAAAAAAACGTGGGTACTGACTGCGCTGATAGTGACACAGACCGAGACCGCCTGAGCCAGCCAGGAACACAAACAACACCGAACGCTTGCGCTTATATTTGCTTTCTCATTTGTTATGCAGAAAAGCACAAGCTTGTATATATGAAGATATGAGATGATAGCCGTTTAGTCGTGACCGGAAAGATAATGTAGTAAAAACGCATGCCCCAACGTTCTTCGGCATGGTGGGGCTCTAGGGCAAAAAGGTTGGCCATAAAGGTCATTACTTGTTGGTTCATATTTTAATGTATGCATACGTCTGCACGACTGCATAGAAGGGTTTGTCGGCTAACATTAGCAAACCGTTTTTATATTTTTACATTTTTTTGTGATAGCCACTAGCGACCCAAGCCAAGACGGAACAATGGGTTTGTCGGGTGTGAGGAAAGGTTAGAAACGTGAAAAATCGCAACATGTTATCCAACTGTCGAATAGGAAGTACAATTGATCAGTGTTATTACCTAATAACCGACGCCTACAAAATACAAACCTGCAAAGGGTCACCACACAATCACCTTGCTACTAATAATGGTTTATCACTTCAACTTCGAGAAGTTGCAACGCTGATGTGAGCTGCAGACCACCCCAACTTCACTTCGTTGACAGAAGGTCGGTATCGGTAACAAGAATCTGACGCGGACCAGTGTTGTAATGCTAGCGATTCGACATGGCGCTTCTCTGAATTAGAGCAATTGAACGGGTTGCATTTTTTTTCAGTCATTTTTTAGCGCTTAGTGTAGTCAATCAAAAAGAATAGGTTGATAAGATAAGTGACACTTGTCCGGCCCTCCAACATCGTTTGTCTTAGTTTTTTTTCGATTTCCTAAAAAGTTGATCGGCCGTTAAATAAGAACAATTAGCTTTCGTTGACATACTTTTTACATGCATTTCTTTTGAAGTGTGTAACCGTTTTATCATTATAACACACTGTAATTGACATTAATGGTGACAAATAATCAACGTCCTGTTAATTAGTCATTTTAAGGGGCTGAAATGGAAACCTTTTCCGTGCTAATGGCGAAAGTGGTTAATGGCGGAAAGAAAAAAAACAGCTAATCCGGCAAAATTTCAAGCAGATTATAAATGCAATGCGAAACTATTATATAAAAAGGTTTGGACAACTTTAATTAGATTTTAATTGGAACAGACATAAAAACTACTGCAACTACTAAAAACCAGCTGCAGCGTTTAATAGCTAATGCGTGTTGCAGATTTTGGTAACACTTGTTGGAGTATGGGTATAAATTTGGCCATTAAAGTTAAATTTATGATTCATTGTGAATGCATGTTTTCATTTCTTGAACTTGACTATAATTAGAACATTTGGAATTCGAAATTGGCGTTATTTTAACAACTTTTGTAATTTTTTGTCTTACTTTTTGTGTAATGGTGGTAAACTGACATCTGAACAGTCAAACCTTTAAAAACAGGTCCAACTAATGTTCTTTGACGGTATTACAATAGCATACCTATACTGTGGTTCTGTAGTTCTGAGATTGTCCTCAAATAACATGTTTTTTGGTTGGTTGGAACAGTACACATAATGAAGGAACAATGGACCTGGTTAACTGTTTAATTAACTTATTTTGATTTCTGTACTTTACAAGTTTCCCCCTTCTGATCTGTTATACTTGATCTGAGACACGATTAATCACAAAAACATTGATAAGTGACCAATCTGACATATCGAATATTCATCAAAACCCGCAATTTATCACAAAAAGCGTAATTTTTGTGCTCAACCCAACACGTGACGTCGTTTGAACAAGTTACGCACATGTACTTATCGATACGCCAAAGCTGTTCTGCGACTTTGTATGTATCCGTTACTTCCATGTCGCTTCAGTCGGCTGCCTACGAAGATGAGCCGCAGGCACGACGCATATAAATCTGAAAGACAAAAAAGTGACATGCAAGGCAGGAGGCTGTCTATCGAGCCTACACGGAAGGCAATACACTGTAATGTTTTTTAACCCCGTTCGCTGTATTGAAATACTTAGCGAAGATCACCCCTTCAACATACTTGCGCATCGCATGCATGTGCAATCACGGATGTCCACGCTATTATTTGCACGTGAATAACTGCATTTATTGTGGTTGTGGACTACCATATCAAACTTTTTTTTTCCACTCGATCCACCATTATGAGCTTCCTGGACTGCAATTACTTCTGCGTCCGGTCCAACAACGTTTTTTCATCACCCGAGTGCATCAGAAGACCTTCCATGACCCTAGTCCCCCCGGTCTTTTGGGCGGTTGTCAGGTGCGACGACATTTCACTTCATTTCTCCAGAGTACGTATCAATCCACAGTAGTTTTTCGACGTCAAAACATGAATTGTATATTCACTCAAGTGTTCGATCGTAAAAACCAATATCATTGATTTTGGGGTGATCTCAGTGTTTTAAGACACATTGATATTAGACTTTGTGAAGTTTCATGATCTCACGTGGTGATTGATGATTTGATCAAACGCGTCATTGCTGTTTTTAAAGTGGAATAAACTATGCAGTGATATGAAACGTGTGTCTGGGATAAGATTGCATTTGCGGAAGGTTCCCATAGTCAGGCAAGCCGGACAGATCGGCGTGCAAGATTTGGTCACGAGGTGGATAACCACGACTTTTCAAGATGATCTGACACGGAGCGTGGATAAGTATGATTAATTAACCAAGAAGTCAAACTGCATAATCTGTGGGGGGCGTGTAGGGGGAGACGAAACATCAAACCGAAAAGGAGGTAACCACAAGTTCTACCTACAATTTAAACGTGTTTCACTTAATGAAATTTGACACTAACAGCTTAATTTGCACGTTGTCAATAGTAGGCTGTCGGACTTTTTGTCTGTAATTCAGTATTTGGGTGACATGGTGCCATGTGATTCAATTAAGTTCAGCCGTTTTCAACTGATTCTTGATTTCAGGGGGTTGGTTGACCTTCTGTCTGTGGTGGATATGCTCAAGGACGCAATAGATCCAACCCTTTTCAACGTCAAACATATAGAACAAAAGACAAAATAAGTACGTCAATGGAGTCGTTTATTTCGCCATACCATCCACGGCCCATTTGTATTTAACGAACGCTTTTCTTTATCCATGACGTAAACTTATTAAAGGTATACACAAAGAAAGTTATGTCTACACACTTATGAAATGGTTTATCCGCCATCTGGGAGACCGCTCTTTGATTGCTTCCCGCTTTTTCCGGTCCGCTCCCCTTGTTTTTCGAATTTTTCTGAGTGGTCGTTGTTGCTTCGCTTTTTGTGAATGTTTTTTTCTTTCCGCGTAGCTAGCCCCTTCCCCGCTGCCATTTACAACGGCATCAGCTGTGCGCAGCCAGCTGGCTACAACTATGGGCGTCGGTTTGTCCGTTTGTGACAGCTCTGGAAGCTTCTGCTTGCATCGAGAGAAGGGGCAGGACCGAAGAGAGACGTTCATCGATGGCGGCGTCCGAACAGCATAAACACGCCTTGGAAGCGAGGGGTATTTCGATTGTGCCAGTCCTGACAAGCCCAAGCACGCTAAGGGTTCAGGAAGCAAGCATCTGGACGAACTTTGAATCCAATCCAGTGCGCATTGACCGCATCGTTCGTTGTGTTGACTGACTTCCGGCGCCAGAAATCGGCGGCAGTAGCACCTTCCATGATTCCTCGATGGTGGTGGTGTTGAACGTGAAGAATGAAATCGGTTACAGTGAGAATGTTTATCATGCAAATGAAGTGTCGGAGTTGCCTAGCTAACATGCTTCTCCTTGCAAAAATGTGCTTCGCATGTGGTGGGTGGTTTTTATCGTTTGGGTTTCACCGCCCCAAGCTTCTCTTCAATGCCCTTTTTTGCACTGACGGCCGCGCCTTCCCAAAAATGCTTCAAGCCTGAAAACCTGCTTTTTCACGCATACTGTTACTTACTTCTGCCCATCCATGATTTTTGCCTGTTCTTCGTTGTATGTTTCGACTGAGACTTTGGGAACGCCGCCTTCACCGCTGTTACCGAATACCGTCGTCATCAGTACAAATTTCAATCGTGCACACCGATTCCAATGTGACATGACCCTTTTGCTCCATCCGATCCACCCTACCCTACCTACCCCCCCATCTATCTTACCCTAAAGGCATAGGCGGAGTCTGACTCCACCCCGAATGTATTAGAGTCGCGACGACTTCGAAACCGATTATCAAGTGTTTAAAACGAGTATTCTTGCAGGGTCAAATTTTCTTTTTTCTCCACTCTACTACTCCAATCTGTACTGTAGAGACCTTTCAAATCTTCTGTGATCTACGGATAGCATACACACGGGCTGGATAGACCTTATTTGAGCCAATTGCTCCATAGTGTCAACGATCTGTTTCACTCAATTGCTGCCAATTTATTGTTGTCGTTGTCCTCCCCTGTTTGAAAAAGAAAGTCCACCACAGTCGCAGTCCCGTCCCAAACCTTATGGATTTAGTTTGTTGAGTTTGACAAATCTGCAACAGTTTTATTATTTTCACTATGGACTTCATCGACAACTTCACCGAAACCGTCGCTTCGACGGCGGAAGCCTTCACGATGAGTACGGCCACCTCAGTGCTTGAGACTACGGCTGGCGAAATGATTAGTTTCGAAAATGGCACAAAATACGTTGTGTAAGTTGTTATTCCATTTGGCATTAATAATAGGACAGTACAAACTTTTTATGTGTGTTCGTTTATCTGGGGGTTACGCCACTAATCTTAAAATTTCTTTTCACCCGTTCGCCCAGCGTTCCATGATAATTGTTTTCCCCTTAGGTGTTTTTGTTCATGCTCTTTAAAATCCGAACAACGTTTAAACCACCACAAAAACATATAAGCTTTCTTCCCCTGCTTGTTTCTAAGGGACTTGTTATTGAAGTTTTTTGATTCTTTGCATATTTCCTCTGACGTGACGCAAACCTCAACATATAAAGCACATGTCTAAACAACATACTAAGCGGGGGTGCTAAATATCATGATATTTTGTGTGACGGGCGGTTCAAGACCAAAGGATCTCCATGATTGTTCGTTCGCTCAGCTGAGCCGAGGCACGTCGTACGTCATTTCCACGGTTCTTACTTCATCATCAACTTTTGGGCAGGAGAGAGCTGTCACTTCTCCGATCATTTCATTAACCCTCGTCTATCCGCTGCGTATTGCGATCAGTCAAAGACTGACTACGATTGTTATCGGTTCAGAATACAAAATCTGTGAACATTGGTATCAACTTTTTCCTAATCAAAGAACAGAGTCACATTTTTGGCGATAACTATTTCGAAACACACTTTAAAGCTGGAATTTTCTATATAAGCATTGCTTCCAATAGTTAAAAGAAACTAAATTCCATCTTTAAACAGAGCAATAAGGATAATTACTGTTTGAATGGGGTAACAAATGACCCAATAACAAATTAAGGATCTGATGTGTTCGTTTTTCAGAGACATTTCGGAACCCCTGACGTTTCTCAGTGTTCTCTCCATTTCTGCAATCATCACTACGGTATCACTGTTCTTCTGCGGAATGTAAGTTGTTTCGAAAGGAACAAGCCTAAATGATGTGATAAATCCAATCTTTCAGACCTATCTGCATTGAAATTCTCCGACGAAAAGACACCGATGAAATTAGCGGGTTCCCCTTTATCATGGGCTTTCTTGGTGGCTCATTTTGGCTCCGTTACGGTCTACTCAAGTATGACATTACCATGATAACGGTCAATGTAGTCGGTGTATCTCTCATGTTGATATACGTGTTGTTTTATGTCTACTTTACTAAAGAGAGGGTAAGTACACTTTTATTTTTATGTTTTACTTAAGCTAATTTACATCTGTTCTAGGGTTTCATCCTGATGGAGCTATGCACAGTAGGAGCTCTTATTGGCATGATGGTAACCCTTGTCGAGATCTACGGGCTTGCCATGATTGACATTTTGGGTTTTGTCTGCATGAGCTTTAATATCTTAAACTTTGGAGCACCATTAGCTGGAGTTGTAAGTGTTTTTCGCACGTTCAGTTTTCTGTTTACAACAGTCATCTTTCAGAAAGTAGTTCTTAGGAAAAAGTGCTGTGATTCGCTCCCATTGCCACTTTGTACCGCTAATTTGCTTGTATCGTCGCAATGGGCTGTTTATGGAATGTTGGTTAACGACATTTATATTATTGTGAGTAGTAACTTATCGCGCAACTTCAGAGTGTAATCAAGAAGTTTTCAGATTCCCAACAGTGCTGGTGTCGTTCTCGCTTTAATGCAATTATCTCTGTTCCTTGTTTTCCCCCGTAAAGTCGGCTCCAAAGCACTGCTCAGCTATTGTTGCTCCTCTTCATCTTCATCTCACCACCATCACAAATCAAGCCATAAAGATCCCGAAAAGGCTGTTCGATCCATTGCGGATAACAAGTTCCAGTCGACTGAATGGAACAACAAGCCCTGTGAAGGACCAACATCCTCCATTAGGTATGCTTGGCTTTTTCGTTGTTATTTGAAATTTGAAATTTAATCCCTTCCCACGACCCTTTAGAACATCACGTCGCCCGAACTTTGGCATTATGCGTAATGGTCTGTTTGGCGCGTCTCTTTCCTCATCGTGCTCGACCACTTTCACTGGAACAACATCACTGTCAACGTCTCAACTTCCTGGTAGTGGCGTCGACGTCCCGGCCATTACAGTGTCTTCGAGCGACAATGAAATCGATGATGAGGACATTAATGTTGAAACCCCTCTAAACTCGCCTTCCTTCCAAACTGGTGCCAAAAAGACATTCCAATTCGATCGTATCCCTGAAATCGACTACCTTGAAGCCAACTGGATGGAGAATGAGCTGCGACACGCGCAATCTGCACCCGAAATCAACAAAGTTGGACAGTGATATCATTCGATTCTCACTTTAAACACACCCACACACCCGTATGCTGTACATATCCTCCTACTGTAGGCTTGAAAAGCGTGAAAAAACTCACTTTTAAAATGTGCTCAAATTTGATAAGTTAGAAGACTATTGCATTGTTACATTTTCTCTCGTAAATGATTGCTTCGCTCACCGGTTTGTTATGCCTAAAACTTGTTCTTTACACGGTTCACTTCATGGTTCTACAAACCTTTCATATTATGTTGTTTCTATTACTGGTTCAAACTGTAGCTACGCCCCGAGGTACTTCACTATGATTAATAATCAACAATAGTTTGTCTACGAAGTATAGTACCGATGGTTCGCTTGTTTCAGTTATACAAACGTTGTTTTTGTTTTTTGTAAAATAAATTGCTTAATGACTCTTTTTTATCGTTCTCTCCATGCTCCAAACGTGAAAATGTACAGTAAAAATGTTCAAATTTGCAAAAAAAGTAGACTAGACTTAAACAATAGAAAAAATCATTGCCGCCAATTGGCAGGATTTATACATTGTTGTTTTAAAAGGAACAAATGTAAAAGTAAGCAAATAAGTGTGATACTGAAACGACAATCTCGTTCTCTTGAAGCGTGATCAGATATCAGTGGACTGTTGCCCGTGTTAAGATTTTTTGAAAAGATGTTAAATGGAATTTCTTTTTGGATAAATAAGTGTGTACATGTGTCTACTACAAGACGCGGTAGACAAAGACGAGAAGGAAAAACATGAGAACGACAAAAACAATCAACAATACGAGTCTGTTTTGAATGACGCGATGAAGCATGGACGTGGCAAGCTGGTTACTCCGAGAAATATCGGCATCGCCCTCGCGAAGACGCTCACGGGCACGAGTGATCGTTTCACGCTGGCGACCAAGGTCCTCCAAAACATCGGTTCCGATTCGCTCGGTTTCGACAACGGTACGATAGGCATCACGGACTTTGCGCGATGAACGCTCAAGACGTTCGGTGTTGGCAATGAGTTGGTCTTCCTGCAAGACAACAATGACTTATTTATATTGACGATGAGATCAAATAAACAAACCTGGAAAGTGCTCTCCGAGTCGCCGAAAAGCTCTGATCGATCTGATCCGCCACGCATCCGGGCAAGGGCCTTCTCAAGCTCAGTGTCCAGAGCCTTCTTGTCATTGTAGTAGCTCTTGACGCGTAGTTCATACTTTCCACGATCAGTACTGCCAGCTTCGAGTTCACGCACACTGAGATCCATTTGGTCGAGAAGGTCATTTACCTCAGCCAGCATCCTGCGAACATCTTTGATGGCATCGGGTCGATCCGGCACTGGCACTGAAGAAAGTTGACCAATTTTAGCAGTGATTTCGGCAGTGGATACGGAGTACTGCTGTTCGAACTGTGCTAAGAGACCTAGCACGGTTGACGCCATCTGAAAGTGACATTTCGGATATCCAGTCGGTTCAATATGCGCAGGATATAGCGACAAAGATAAACAATCTCGCATATAACGAGTGGTTCCGAAAAACAAAACAAATAAAACAATACGTTTATCCATAAATCAACGAAACTAAAGACTAATTTTCAAACTAATGAAATAACACGTTATCCTCGGTAATGGGCAAAAGCGCGATTGGCTTCACAGGTCTTATGCAACTCCTGTTTGGCCTGAATCGTGAGTCCTTCATTTTTGCTGGCGGCCAAGAGCTCTGTCGCGAGGATATCCTTGAGATGAGTTTCACCATGCTTGGCTTTCTGACGGCAAACTTCTCGCATCATTTTCATCGCCCTGAACTCGGCTTCGGATTCTTCGATGGGAAACGGCACTTGGTACGTCACGGCGCCTGAAAGAAAACAATTTTATATATGGCATAAAACAGTTAA
This sequence comes from Panagrellus sp. LJ2285, assembly GCA_024447235.1. Lineage (NCBI taxonomy): Eukaryota > Metazoa > Nematoda > Chromadorea > Rhabditida > Panagrolaimidae > Panagrellus > Panagrellus sp. LJ2285. The sequence goes on along the minus strand of JAMRYB010000004.1, from coordinate 153,240 downwards.
AAAAACATACCGCGAGTAACACCCTGCAGCTTCATCAAAGGTCGACAGTTACGAATAGCCGTGTTGGCAACTACAAACGGATTCAACTCGATACCAGTCTTCTCTTCCTCGTTCGCCTTGGCCCACTGTTTGTATTGTCGACGTTTAATGATTTCAAGGGCATCATAGACAGCATTTCGGGCAATTTCTTTCTTTCCATCTTTCAAGATGACTCGGACAAGCTTGTCTACTACGTGATCCCGGTAAAAAACTGGTGATTCATCGGACTTCATACACGTGATTTTCTCGGGCTTGAGACGCTGAAAAGAAAACGCGTCAACAAAAATATACAACATAATGAACAAAACAATGGATTGAGCATAGGCTAATGAATTTAAAATATTCTGTTTCAACGGCGTTGCAGAAATAGTATAAAAACAAATCGTCTATAGCTTTTGGAGGCGACTGTCAAAAACTACAAAGAAATATATAAAATAAAGTAAATTTAAGCAAAAAATTGGGGATAATAACGCTACAAAGTAAAACCAAGAAGTTCAAATGAGGTCGGTCAAAAATAAATGACGCGACAAATATGCGCCTGAGGGAATAAACAAAAACTCACCGAGTGATGCGCAAGAGCAACTGAAGTTTGACTCATCATCCGAATACCGCTGACTGAATGACGTAGCGAAGCCATGAGTGAAGGCACCATGATCTTGAGAATGCGTCTGACCCTGTGGCACACAAACTGTAATGAATACTATGATGCAGTCAGCCAAGGTAGAAGTGACCCATCGATTGTGCAAGTCGAGATGTCACAGCTGCAGTTGCGGGCTATTCATGCTCGCATGACGCAATGGACCATTCGTTATAGGACCGTGTACCAGGAGGACTCGGGATAGCGAATATTGAGCAGCCTATCGTTGTTTTACTTTTTTCGTTTTACATCGCTATTTTTTTTACTTATTTTATGTTTTCTTGTTTCCTGTACCCCATAACGATGATTGTAAACATTTTGTCATTGTAAACTTGTAGTTCTTGAATAATAAGCGATCAAAAACTTGTTTTTATTACTTTTTGAATTGAGTCCTACTCGCTGAATGTTTATATATATTTGTTCATTATAAACCGCTGATACATTACTGGTCTTTGTTTGTTACCATATTTAGACGTGCACTTGTGTTATAGTTTATATTAATCAAGCTTTTCAGATCAATGGGTGACTACATTCCCGGCGCCCTAGGCGCTCTTTTCTCTGGCGCTCCTATTCCTCAACCCACCAAACAGAAGTCGACTTTGAATGATTATGTTTCTCAAACGATGAAGCCGAAAGCTGTAAAGCGTCCTGCCAAACCAGAAGTTTCACAAGTAAAGACGAAGAAAGCCAAAGCAGCCAAGAGTGAACCTGCCACGCCACCACCGAAAGCTAAACTGTCAAAGTCAAAGCAAAAGAAGGTCAGTGAAGTGGTTCCTGACATTCCGGAACCCTCTGAAGTCCTGCCTACACCGGTCAGCGATGTTATGGTCGTCAAGAAACGTCCTGCACTGGGGGATTCGCTGAAGCAGCAAAGGTTTGTCTCAACTCTTGCATCGGTAGAAGTAAAAGCTATATTTTAACATTTTAGGGAAGATGCAAAGCAAAAGAAGAAAACGATTGCTGAAGCGAAACTCGCCTGTCAAGATCGCGAAATCTTTGTCGGTAATTTGACAGCCAAGGTGCGTCGTCGTGACGTCGAGAAGATCTTCAAGAAGTACGGTTCCATTGAAAAGGTCTGGTCGCGGTCTGTCATTGGTTTGAATGAAAAGAAGGGTCTCTCCGTCAAGCGCAAGTTCAAAAATGCCGAAAACAATGCGCTGGATCATGTCAACTTTTATATCCGTTTCAAAACGGCCGAGGATGCTTCAAAGGCACTTGAAATGTAAGCCGTCATTTTATTATTCGTCACACGATTTGTTTTCTTACATCCAATCCCTTTGCAGGAACGGTACTGTTTTCCGCGACCACCATCTCCGAGTGTCCCTCGCAAATAAGAGTAAATTGGAAACGACACATTCGGCCTTCGTGAGCAACTTACCTTTCGACATCACCGACGAGGAGGTTTACGCCCATTTTGATGGCGCCGGCAAAATCAAAGCAGTTCGCGTCGTTCGAGACAAGTATTCCGGACTTGGAAAAGGAATTGCGTATGTCGAGTTTGACAGTAAGGATGGTGTTGAGGCTGCCGTTGAGCTGAATGAGTCCCTGCTGAAGGACCGTAAGATTCGTGTCTCGAAGTTCCTCAAGAAGGCACAGATTGCTAAGGCGTCGGCCGCAAAGTTGAAGGAGAAGAAGGACAAGGCGAAATCAAAGGCTACGAAGAAGACTGCCAAAAAGCCGATCACCGAGGATGAGAAGATCGCAAAGAAGATCTCTAAATTCGTCGTTCAGAAGGGCGGAAAGCCAAAATGCCCTGACACGAATCCGAAAGCGAAACCTGTTGCCAAGCCTGCGGCGAAGCCCGTCAAATCGAAGAAAATCAAGGCCAAAAAACCGAAAAAGACTCCGAAATCTGTTCTCGCGGGGTAGTTTCCTCATTTGTTGTTGTTTTTTTTGTTTTATTTTATAAACGTTGTTGATTTTCTTACTCATAAATTTGTTCAACCAAAAACTCCGGTAGAAGGAAAGTGCAGCGTACCCACGCAGAAGTGCAATTGCAAAGTTGCAACGTAAATATTGGCCGTGTTGAGCAGAATAAGTAGTCTCGACAAAATGAGCACCGTTCGGATCCATTGTCAGTGTTGAAATCGAGGAATCATTAAACGCTCGTCATCAATTGTCTTTTTACTGTATAACACTTTTGATAAAACTCGTTTACCAGAGCGTCAACGCCCATCACAAGCATCCATTTTTGTCGTTCAATTTTAGGCGCAGAAAAAAAGGTAAAGGGGCAACATAAAGAAGGAAGGCCTCACGTTTGAACTTTTGTTGACTACCATGCGCCCCCCAAACATTTTCACATTCATTCAATGTTTTACGGAACGCAGTTCTTCGCCCAGTCCAAAGAAAACGATCATTACCTCGAGCGTGGGGCTCTCCAATTTGTTGTCCACCCATTTTTTGTGTCAACATTTCACATTCCATCATTACCTTCCAGAAATGTTGACGGTTACCCTTATCATTGCTTGGAGTTTTCTGTTGCCCATAGCCAACGGCATTATTTGCCATCATTGCTGGTTTAACAGTTCGGAAGTCGGGAAGAGACATCTGTTTGATCGTATTGACGCGAGTCCTTCTTACTGTGAAACGAGAAGCTTTTGTGAAGGTAATTGACACCATTGCATCCAATTATTATGTTTTCATGTACGCTTTTCAGGAAGCTGGTGCTCCCAACGTTTAAATGGTGACAACATTAGTTTCACGTGCGCGGAGCGATCACCCCTCGTGTACCTTTTCCGCGATAAAGATATTTTGTCACAGTGTCAAGCAATATCGTCGTTTTACGGTATCTCGAGTGCACTGTGTTATTGTCGGAGTGGGGATTACTGCAATACTGGGCAGATGCCTTCAATTTCAATTTCCGTATTTCTAATCTTTATGTTCAATCTCATTATCAGGGTTTTACAATAACAGTTGTTGAGTTTTAATCATGACGGGTAGACTGAACACACTACTATTTGCTTTATTCCATGTTTCACTGTTTCAATAAACTATTGTTATGATTGATTATAACTTTTGATGCACCTAACTCAAAAATAAAGAAAGTAGTTACAGGTAAAAATCTTTGGCAGAAGTGTCACATCGGAAAACATCTTCTAAACCCTGTGACTGACAAGATGATTCGACATCGGTAAAGTTGTGAAAACAAGAATTTGCTCTGCAAATTTCGACCAAAATTACTTGTAATTTGTTACTGCAAAACTTACCGTTGGCGCGATACGGGTGGTTGTGATCTGCGAATGTCTGCAAGACTGCGTTTTCCTTTCATGTCCGGAAGGTTATGTTTGTTTGTTCCGTTAAGCTCTTCCACAACTGATAGCCTGTTGTTATTGCCATTGTTGCTAAAAGACAAAAAATCAAATCGTGACTAATAAAATTATTCTCACTTTTGCAAATGAATATCATTTATGTTATGGTGGGCAGTCATGTGAAAGGATTGCCTTCGCTTATTCAGTGCTTTCATGTGTTGTTGGCGTAACTCTCGATTGATCAAAGCATAGAGGACAGGGTTTGCAGCTGAGTTGAAGCATACCAAAATGTGCGCGCCGAAAAATACAGAACTCAGTGTTAACGTCGACCAAGAAACAATGATTAAATTAAATTGGGACAAAATGTTTAACAACCAATATGGTGTCCAACAGAAAAAGTAGAATAAAACAACAGCAACAATACGCTGTGTCACTTTTTGAAGACGGTCTTGAGCTGGAACTTGTGAATGGCAATGTTTTATTACGTTGGCTGTGTTTTGTTGCAATGTTCTTATGACCTAAATAGGCATGGATCAATCAATGTGTCATGAAAATAGTTATCTAACTCGAAAGTAAAAATATGAAATCAACATTGCTGGGACAAGGTAACCAACAATGAAAGTGTAGCACATAAATACAGGTGTTGTAGTATCGAAGATGCATTTTGAAATAACTATTTCGTGTATGTCTGAAGTGTTTTAAAAATTATGCAATGTTTTTGCCAAAGAAAACAAGCGGAAGTCTGGGCTTTGCTGAATGCTCAAAATGTGCATTTCCAAATACATCCGGACTTTTTCACGTTTGACAACATCTGTTATCACTTTTTTGTAAATCTTACCCGGTCCGTACATCTCAATAACATCATCGGAAAGCCGCTCTCCCGTAAGCTTATTCACTTTCAATACTGTCGATTCTTTTAAAACAGGTGACAACAATAACGTTGCTATGAAGGAACATGATAACAAAACACCAATTGCGACAGAATTTTGTCGTACTCTGCAAAATAACTATTATTGGAGCAACAATGTTTTCAGTTACCGTAAGCTAGTTATAGGTGAACACACGGCCAAATACCGATCCCATGATAATACCGTCATCAAAAACGAACTCAAAAGTTTATTGACGCTTTCGCCATACCAATAGAGTTTACACATGAGCGTACCAAACTTCCATTGACCTTCTACCATTTCAAATACCAAAAATGGTAAGTGCAAAATGACCATTAAATCCACTATTGATAAACCTTAAAATTGATTATGTTTGTAATCACAAAACTGTAAACAAAGTACCAAGAACGTAAATGAAGACATGTTTAGTTGCTGATGCTGATGCCCGTTGACGAACTGACCCGTAGTTTCTATTTATCGACAGCATTACATTGCAAATCATCACAATGACAACCCTGTAAAGATTACAGTTATTGTCATTGCAACTTGTGTTGTAACATACCCATTGCCAATAGTCCCCAAAACAAACAGGATAGCGTAGATAATGCAGAACAAAAACTTTATGTGTTTTCGTGTGAGCTGTTCTTCTTCGATAATAGAATCATTCACGTCTTCGAAAACTTCAAGGTTCGTTAGGTTGCCAATAGCATGAAGACCCGCAATATTGATGTCGGACATTAAGAACAGTCTTAAACAATAGATAAGTGCTAAGTTGAGAGATATGTTTAGAGCGACGTAACGATTATCAAAGAAGTATAGGCAATATTTGTGTAAACCATAATAATTGTAAAAATTTTACGAATTACGATCAAAACCACGAATATCGTCAAACTATTGATAACGACGGGGTAAGATCAAAATTTATCGATGAAACTTTGATTTTACCAGGTATTTACGCAAGTCAGACAAAGACTGGAACAAAAATAACAAAATGGCTTGTCAAAGAAGTGTGCGTTCAAAAAGCATACTTGCCCACTCGTTACACAGATATAGGAAACTTATGTAGCTTTTTTCGGGCAAACTAGAAGCTTCTTTGGAAAATGCCGTAATTGAGTTTTGACGCTTCCCTTTTTGTCCTTTTCATCGTTTGCTGTCATGGCTTAAAGACCGCTTTTTGATGACTTTGTGATATATTTTGACGACTCAATGAAATCAACGAATTAGGCATAAATTGAGTTTTGTAATCAGATTATAGTTATCACATAATTGCCATTGTCATTGGCATTTTTTCAAACGGAGTCAGTGAAGTCATGATCCTTTTATTGACACGTAATCTATCAGTTGTATGTAAGAATAGGAAATGAAATGATGTCATTGGTCTTTTGGTTTATCTGAAGTCTGTGTTGATTGTAAAGTATTTGAGAAATCAATTGGCTTTGGTCGTTTCAATCGCACTGGTTTGGCATGATTTGGTTTGAGGAACTGTGCATCAGGGGTTGAACTGAGTGATTGGGCATAGACATTGTCAAGCGGTGTTATCGACAAGGACCCTATTGACTGTTGATCAGCAAAGGATTCACTGCTTTCACGATGTCGTACTGTGCCTAATCTTTCTGTTGTCAGTTCTCTGTCCACTCGATCGGATTTGGGTGATGGTGTGGCTCTGTTGATTATCACAGACGTTTTGACTACATTGGCACGTGGTTCGCTATCTGAGAAATTACTAATGTTGCTCTTTTTATGCCCATTTGGGTTGGGTGACTTCATTCGAACCGTGACAGCACGGGTGTTTTCAAAGCCATCGGGGATGGGTGGAGGGCCGAAGAGGGCAATATCGTCAGTTGATTTGTCGCTGCCAGAAGGCGTCCTGAAAATTAGGTTTTAAAACAAAAACATTAGTAAAGTTGAAGACCTACCGGAAGTCAAAAACAAGTGGCGGGCGTTCTGGCAAATCGACTTTGGCATTTGCTCGTTCCCAATCTCGCAGTCTTCCCTTTGGTCGTTCATCACTATCACTATCATGACTGATGGAACTTATCTTTCTCGGAGAAATGGGTGTCCGTGGAATCGTCTGAATTTCTTCAATTGTAGCAAGTTCAATGGTGTTGACAGCTTCAGATTTTGCGCTTTGCTCAGCCCATTCACGAATACGCCGATGAGCACTGTGATAATTGTCGTCATCGTTACCATCCCCGGGGGAAAAGTTTCGAGCGGTCTTTGCTGATGGCCCTCGTGAGATGGGATCAATGTACATGTACATATTATCAGAGCTATCACTGATTTGATGTTGCGGTTGTTTCTGTTCTTCTTCTTTCGGCTTGTATCGCCAGTTAGACGAGTCGATGCACGCTTTCAGTGGCTGCAATTTCAACACTCATGCTAAACTCTACAAGTAGCATAGACTTACCTTCCGTTTCCGATACACTTCATATACCGTGTACATACAAGTAAATGGCACAACAAATAACGGGCCCACCATGGTTATCCAAGCCACCATCTCATAAGGCCAGTGTAAAACAGTCGCACGGAAATGCACTCTGTCATAACTGAACACTGACGCCATCAGCAATGCCGTCAATATCAGGGGACTGAATAAACACCATGACCATTTGATGTAGGGGCCTGTTGGGCCGAAAATTCGTTTTATCTTCATCCATCCCAGAATGATTTTGCTGTCCGTAACAATAACTATTTCTGGCTCAACACGTTGCATTTCACCGATATCATCCAAGAAGTTTTGAACCCCATAAACATAGCACACAATGACTACCTGCATTAGACTCAAGGAAAATGAATTCCAATTGGCGTTGAGGTTTTCGATCGAGTGAAAAATGAATATTCCGCCTTGCATACATAACGGAATGCCTAACACAAAGAAACAGATGCACATAATCACCAGAATACGATTTTCAAGGGATTTTTGTTTGCTATCAATTTGATTCATGATGGACGAAGCTATCATTTCGAGCCTGTAAACAGTGACGTGTGATATAACTAAAGATGAAAGCACATACCAAGCAAATTCAGCATCCAAAGCCGAGATGACCAGCATACCAAAGAATAAGGCTGACCAAAGTGGACCCCATTCCATGTATGACGGTACTCCCGGATATGCCGTAAATGCTAGATAGAGGCTGTCGTGTTCTGCAAGAAATGGGTTAAATGTAGTTTCTACAGTGACAGCGTTACGATGACAGAATACTTACTTAAAACTTCTGTCAGCGCTTTGTTCTGAATAGTTGCTAAAAACCCGATGAACGAAAATATAACCATTCCACACAGTATGCTTGTGATAGTGTCTATCAGTACTAACAAACATGCATCTCGATATATGTTGTTTCGATATCGACTAAAACTAGCCATAGATATCAGGGGTCCAGCGTCAATCCCCAGCGAATAGAATACTTGTTCAGCAGCTGATTTCCATATCTGAAAGACAAACTCATACATAAGCACATATAAAAATGACTTCGGTACCGATATAGACCATAATTTGTCCATATCCGGATGTAAAAAGAACTTAATCCCTTCAGTAGCACCCGGAAGTGAAATGCCACGCAGAAGCAAAGTTATCAGCTGAAAATAGTATCAAGTGTAATTGCCTCTAAATAAAGAATTACCAAAAAGTATGGCACAGTAGCAGTTATTGTAACAGCCCATCCAATTGAGCCAATACCTTTGAACACGCCGAGAAAAACGATGATCCATGCAACAGCTAATGCGATAACGAGATGTGGCTGAACTTGTCCCATAGTCTGGTTTGCTAGCAACGTTCGGTTCAGTACTTGGTAGCTGAAACATGACGTGAAAATTAACTAAATTTAGCCCTTTTTGTGCATACTAGTAAAAAGCTTCTGTGGATGTCATGGAATAAGGGTTGTCATAACATGAAACATCTGAATATAATCCACAACAGTTGAATCGTGCTACCCAATCTGTAAAACTTTTGTAATTTGACTACTGTAAAGACTCAGCATACCATCATGGCATTCAATCCACGGTAGTTCACCCGCTGTAAATAAACTTTTTATGGAGTACCAGAAGTAATAAAGCGACCAAGCGTTGATTATATTGTAATAGACGGAGACCGGAATGGCTAATAATACTAACGCCCAACCAATACCCGATGCCATAGGCATCATTTTCCAAAAAGCGCCACTGGCAGAAAGACCGGCGTATTGTCCGATGCAAAGATGCATGTACACTAGTGGTAAACCAAAAACACATAAACACGTTAAATACGGAATAAAAAATACTCCTCCACCATGTTGATAAACCATTGATGGAAATCTGAGTGTGTTACCGACGCCGACAATGAATCCCAAGCAGGATAAGAAGAATTCAAACTGAAATAATACCGTTTAACAATGTTAAGCAAGAACACATACATACTTGCGTATTCCAGAGATCTCGAACATGCTCAGTTTCTTGTTTCGATTTAGCTTCCTTTCCACTGTTAAAGCATAATACTCGCCACCATTTTGCGGCATATGGAAAGTAATATGGATTCTGCTCAGCTTGAGATTCGGTGGCTTCTTGCGACTCCCAATTTGCTTGCCTTTGAAACTATTTCTACTTTAAAATATATAAGGTTAAAATTTACTTACGCTTTCATTCAATGTGTTTACAGCAGGGGTTGTTGATCTCGATGTATAAGAAAGACCTTTAGCCGCTAATATCTTTTCGGTTTCTGTAATATAACCAAAACATTTTATATGAAATTGCGCTGCTTTTGTTTCATTTTCACTCAGGAGATGTCTCAGACGTAAAATCATTGAATCCATTTCCTGTGAGGGGTTGGATACTTAGTATGCGATCAGTTGATAAACCTTATAATAGTTTACCTGTGTTCGATTATTAATTTCAGGAAACCGTTTATGCGCCGCATTTTGTTTAGCAAGGTGCTCTATTGCTTGTCGCAATGCAACACGCCAATCATCGTGAGAATCCATAATTTTACATCACAACACACTAGTAAGCAATATGTTGACGACAGTTAAATCGATTGCGATCGACATCAACGTCTTCGTGACGCCTTGGAATACCCATTTGTTGCGTAGGGTAGAGAAAAGATGCGTGGTCATAAGAAACAGGTTTCTTTTTGCAAGGACAAAGCGTGCCTCATCATTTTCCACTGTCAAAACTAAATGTGTTTGAACCCTTAATTTGTCCATTTTCAAAGTCATAGTCATAGTATTTATAACGAATCAATGTAAAGTTATACAAAATAACCTATTCTAAACCTATCACATCACCGGTACCTATGCAATTCCTCGTAACTTTGACTGTTTGTTGGCAATTCGAACTTCTTGTAAGGCACGTCTGTAATCCTCTGGAGACAAAACGATTCCAGAAGTTTGGAAGGTATCATAAAGCTTGCTGAGTTCCGGCAATGATCGAAGCATACGTCCACTGCCGACAAGGAAGAGATGGCGCTTGGCACGAGTGATTGAAACATTCATCCGTCGAATATCGGAGAGAAATCCCACAAATTGGTTGGAGTTGTTTCGGACCAAGGACATCAGGATAACCTCACGCTGCTCTCCTTGGAAGGCGTCCACTGAATTGATCGCAACACTATCCATGTCTTCTGAAACATGAGTCGATATAAATTGTAAAATGAAAAACAAGCTTCAAAACTCACTTAGATAATTCCGGAGCAAATTCACTTGTGCAGAATACGGTGTAATAATACCGATGTTTTCGGTCGGCAAATCCAGTTCAATAAGTTTACGAAAATGTTTCGCAACAACATTGGCTTCGAATCGGTTTTGGTAGCTTTTCAGAAACGGTGATTCATATGGCGGTTTGCTGGCGACATGGAAATCGGTATCAACCATAACCAATGGACTGAAGACATCATGTTTGAAAGTTTCGCTGATATCAGACAAATGAATGTTTTTGACGCCATCGACAGGTTTCAATTCCGACTTGTAGAAGGTTTCACTTGACCATTTTTGGATTGCCTCGTTCATTCGGTACTGCTCGTTCAGCAGAATTGTAGCGGATTGACCAAACTCCTTGGAAATGAACTCAATCAGAGACGTACCCAAACCGCCTTTCACGGCTTCATTGCTCTTGATAACAGGGCCCAATTGACACGGATCACCGGCCAGAATCGCTCGAGGTGCCTATAAAAGTTCAATGATAACAGCACAACTGACCACAAGAACCTACTTGTAACAATGCAAGCCATGAAGCACATTCAATAGTCTGACCCGCTTCTTCCAGGATAACCATGTCAGGTACAAAGCCATACTGCCGAAGTGTACGAACCGAAATACTTGACAAGGTGGTAAAGATAATTCGTGAAGAGCCCACAACAGCCTTCTTAATCTTTGAATGAAGAGCGGCGGCTCGCTGTGTAAGCTTTTGAAGTTTATCAGAATTTTGATCACTGAAGGAATTCATCCGGGCTTCAGTCAATTCCTCGTATAGTTGATCGAGAACAACAAATTCTGAATGAGATTTGATAGCTGAATCCACTGTATTTTGAGGGGCACTTTTGGTAGACTCGTGAGCTCGATATGCACCAGATATATGCTTCGTAACCCTCTTCATAATGTTGTCCACAGCCTGATGTGATGGAGCGCAGATCAAAACAGTTTGCTTGGCTCGGTTTGCCTGAATGGGTAACAGTTTCAACAAATACAAATCAGTGGTAAGTAGACGAACCTGGAGGATAATCTCAGTCAAAACATGTGTTTTGCCAGTTCCTGGAGGTCCTTGGATACAAACAATGGGTCTCTGACTATTCATTGCAGCACAAACAGCGGCAGATTGGCGTTGATTCAAGTCCTAGAATGAAAATATATATATAATTTTTTAGTTACAATCAGTAAAAACAAACTTGGTAAAACTTCAGCTTCCGATCAACATAAATGGACTTCAGCGGCTTGGCACGGTACACAGTTTGAAAGACATGATATCCAGGTAGCTTATCCCATTTACTACGGAGCTCCAGGAACTCTTTCACAACCTGAATGGTGCCAAGATCCTCGGATGACGCGATCGAATACTTTGCATCTTCAGCAATGATAGGATCAAACTGATGCCCAGCTGCTCCACGTAGTTTCAGCTTCAGTCCGTCTGGTCGTTTCTCCAAAAGAATGCATTCATACTTGCGAAGTTTGCCAAACTTCTCCAGGAGGGTCAAAGGCATTGGTACTCGTAAGTTCGGTAAGATTTTCTCATCGGTAAAGTTAAACTCAACCATGTGTCCTTTCGTAGGATCAGCCGAATAGCTTCGAAATACCAGATTTGATAGAAGTACATCCGGTTCAGATGTGGTAGGCTGTAGGCATTCATCAATCTCCAATTGTACAAGTTGAGACCAAGAATTTATGTGATTCTGATAGCGAGGTGGAAAAGCGAGTGCATCTTTTTTCTTTCTAGTTTTCGGGCCTGCAGCTATCGTTGATGTGCTAATCGACCTTAATATCAAAAGCGAAGGACGCTTGTAGAGATGTCGTATCATTTCTGATTAATAAAATAACATATTGGATGGATGAAGAAAGAGCACGAGCAAAGCTAAATCGCACAGCCGCCGGCGATGTTACTCAACATGAAGGTGTTGGCGAACAGTGCTAAACGCACATTGAAATGTGAAGACTCAGAATTTTTTTACACATTACATTTGCCGACATACAGTCCATCAATACAGTTCATACATTTCATTTCACATTTAATACATTTCATCAATTACCAATAAGATATTTACTGCCAACATCAACAATTCTTATCACTACCATGCGAATTCCCAATTCCTGTTCTCCAGAAAGAACTTTGCTGTGACAAAAAAGGTCGTCAAGTTCGACCCCAAAGGCTTTCTAATTTTCAAATGTTTACCCTAAGACGGTGCTTCTGAGACTGGAACAAGTGATCAAGATCTTGACAAAAAACGAAGAATATACGAAACAACAGCGCTACCAGCAATGCTTTACGGTAACGAAACTTGGTCCTTAACGAAAGCAGATGAAACCAAAACATTAGTTACTCAGAGATCAATCGAGCAACGTATTCTAAACATCTCATTTTCGTTCGACGCCGGTCCCTCGACTGCTCTGTAGTTCTGCGAATTCAGTGTGAATTGCTTTCTTACTCGCTAAACTGCCGCTTCAATCGATCGACGGCAATTTGACATTCACACCGAACCGCTGCCAGAACGAGCATCATTCAACAACATTTCCATCAGTTGTTGACTTAATTTGGGTATCGCACATGTTGCATTGGGGGTTTTGTCGTCTGGTTTCCACTGGCGATTGGTACATCATTTGTGTATGGAAACGGCTGCGTAATGGGTATCGGCGGCATTGTGACTTCTGTCGACGGAAGTGGCTGCTGGATTTGCCAAGCTGCGAAGACTGGCGCCGATGACCAAGTTGTTTGAAACTGCGGTACGACGTTGATAACTAAATTCTGTATTTATATTACTGTAACCACATTTTTATCCTACCTTTACTTATTATCGTGTTTACGTTTAATCCTTATTATATCCGATACATTATCTTTTTTTTCAGTGAAAGATGGTTTAATCACCCAAGTTTCAGGTTTTATTCGTCTGCGATCATCTATTCTACGAGTAACCCTCCAAATGGTGCATCGGCCGGGAAGGTCGACGTTCATCATCATAACGTTATGCTGATGAACGTCGACCACCAGACAACCAAGTGCGATTGAGGCAATACATCCATAATCGATTCTGTCATCACAATCAAATATTCGCAATGGATTAGGAATGGTTGTGCTTCATGTATGGGTTGACGCAGCAACGAGACATCCGCAACTCAACTCAGTGGAAAGGCATTGCGGTTTTTTAGTTATACATCACATTGTTTTTGTAATTTGATTGTGAAAATCGATATCAGTTCCATATATTTTATTCTTTATTACGTAGATCAACGCTTTTAATAAAGATTTAACAAAACAATAAGTATAATAGCAACGAATAAAGAGCAGTGAGTGTAGGGCATCGAGCATGCCTTGCTGAGTTCAGGTAACCCGTCTAATAAATCAACAACTTTAATCTGTTTTACTGCTGATAACACTAGTTGATACCGCTCTGCTTTTTCTAACAAGAAAATGTATTCTAGTTGGCGCACGTATGGCGCGCACACTTTTTCCATCCTTCCAACCTGCCATTTTGGTTCGGTGACGTTAGTGTAGATGTCAAGCCCATAATATTGAACTTGAAGCATTACCGAGGATGTTTCTGGGTGGTCTTTCAGAATGATAATACGACACAACATGCCCTGAAATGCTTGACATTTTGAGCTGTTACATATTTTGAAAATTTACTACCTTCGGCATTCTTTTTTCCATTGTGTATTGCAACCGGCTCACGATGTCTTTAACAACAGAACTCGCAGGACTGACAAGTCCAGAAACCTCTCGTATCGGTTTAGGGACGTTTTCTTTGAAGATTTGTAATTCGTTTTTACTATAACCTAAGGTAATATACAATCCAGGGCTTAATTCAGCGATTTGTTCTGCCGATATTTCTTCACATATGAATTCGTCGGAAATACAAATACAAGCTCCTCTTTTGTCGATGTACAATCTTTCACCGAAGGCAACTTTAGTCTGTGAAGTTGAACAGTCGCCTTCGGGCAAACATGGTAGCTCTTTACAATAGAGAGTCTGATTTGCCAAGCATTGGCACCACTCGGAACATCGTCCTGACCATTCATTGTATTGCTTAAAATTTTTCAATTGAAAATGGATCATGAATTCAATCGAAGGATAAAAACAAACCCGAACGACGGAATGCTTGTAATGAGTGATCCAATTTCCTTCGATATTACGTGCTAAACATCCATCAATAGGTGGTGGTGGCTGGGTCGGTTGTTTATCAATGGTAAGGGGATTCACTTTCATGTTTTGCCACCCTTTTACAGTGGTCGTTGGAATATAGCCTGTGGCATTATTATCGTCATAATTGGGTTCATCATCAGATGTATTCGAAGCCAATAGAATTTGTTCAGATGTCGAAGGTGGTGGTGATGGCCTCTTCTTTTGGAATTTACTCCTGTGCGGTATTTCAGCTGTCTTATTCTTTTTGTTTGTCAACGGCGGCGGTACATTGGATGAAGCCGATACATCTTCATCCTTTTGACTTGCTACATCATACTTTGAGTTGTCTAGGCTTTGTTCAGCATTCAGCTGAATGGGATCCGCTTCGAGTACTTTTGGTTCAAGATATTCTGGATGTTGTTTAGCATAGTCTTCGATGGCAATTTCTAAATTAAACAAAGTTAGCCTCGGCCGAAGGGCTTATCACACTTACCAACACACGGATTATTAGGAAGCATAAGTGATTGTAATGCGAGGCACGATTTATCATCACTCTGACACCGGCACGGCGTTTCCAAAGCTGTGCCCCGAATGGCCATTAAACTTTTGCGACAATCATCGATATTTTTGGCTTTGCATATGCTACCCTCCGTAACAGCACACGATGCATTAAGCTCCGGAAGTCGGCGACTGAAATGCGTAAACAGTTATGTCTCTTTCAAGGTGCCAAAAACAACTTTTCCCATACTTGCAATATGAATCAGTTTTACAATCACTCGCAACTTCTGTACATGTCGGAAGGGATGTATCTTGGCCATATGAGTACATACATCTGGGAAACATTAAATGCTGAAAAGGCGAAGAATGCTTGCTTTAAATTGCTGCTCCTTCGTGCACTTACTTGTAATTGCTTGCAGTCTTTATCCGCCGTTGCACATTGACAGAACGCGACAGCTTCCCCCAATTGCTTCGACACAAACCGTGAAAAACGGCGCATTGCCTTTAAAAACGCTCATTAACAAAGCTTGTTACAGCTGAAGTCTTGACCTACCGCGGCACACTGTGTACGAACACAGTCCCCTTCATCGGTTATGCAGCGCAGTTGAACCTCACTTAAATGCCATTTGCATGTTTCATTCAGTTCGCATTGTTTGTGAGCGGATCCACAAGTGCTACCTGGAAAGGCACGGCAATTAATCAAATTACACAGAATCAGACGTTTTATCATTGATTAGGATTACGTTTTTCTCTAATTTTTCTTTGTTGTGCTATCGTAATTACAGCGAAAAGCACAAAGCAAACAGGTCGCATTATACGATGGCTCCTCCAAAGGGGACAATTAGACAATATACAGCTTGTCGCAGTACCAACATAACAGAGGGCAAGCCCCAAATGTGCCAAAATGAATCAAGAAAGAAAACAAGTTTTAACGTAGCATCCTGAAGATTCCAACATTGCATACGCTTTCACTCTGTACAGCTATGCAAATCGTAAAGCACGAAGACAAAATGCGTAACTATAAAAAGTTGGTAAAACATGGAGCGAATAAAAAAGAAGAAGTATTTGGTCGGCGGGTTTTATTTATAATGGATCTATTGTGAAATCAAGCGGCAATAAACAGTTTGAGGATTAAAAATACATCAAGAGACGCTTGAGAACCTCCTTCACAACTTTAAAAGGGGTGGAAAAAGCATTTATGTAAAAAGATGGGTTTGACATTGCGATGGATGGCAACGGAAAAATACAGCTTTGGCAAGTTAAGTCCAGCTGTTAAGAGTAATGTCGGCCTTTCGACTGCTTCAGATTGCATTTATTGCAAGGCGCTAGGGAATCCAAAAGTTGCTAAGTGCTAGTTACACCCATACATATTGATAGTAGTGGGGCTTCGTAAAAACAGTCTGCGCAAAGTCTCATTTTTTAAAATAGAATTTGAGGGTTCTACTCGACGGCAAAAGGGATGAAATAAAAAAGTATAAAAAAACGAAGCGAACAAGTAAAGGAAAGTAAACCACCAAGCATGTGTCTCTTTGACCCCCGTTTTAGGCTGTACACAAACTTTTAGTGCATTTTCAACGATAAGACGGTACCTATTATTCTCGAGACAAAATAACCCGCCATCACCAAAGTGTGACGAGTTTATAGGTGGACTTCTTCCGCTGCAATTTTTTTTTCGTACAAAGGTTTCTGCACCCTTGGCCTCCCGTCTTCTATTCAATGGCACAAAAATTGGACAAGTCAGTGGGAGGCATAGCAATCGACGACGACGTTGGTGGGTGTACGCAGTTTGACAGAGACCACGAAATAAGGCAAGACAAAGAGCCAAATGAATGACCTTCTCGACAAGTAAGGCGGAAAGGAAAGTTATTCCCACGCTGTTTGAGATACATTTTCATGTTTTTCAGGGTGTAAGTAATACACTAACATTACACGTTGGAGTTCCGGCTATTTCTTCCTTCTCCCAACAATAAACAATCAACTGAAGTTTGGAAAATAAGAAATAAAATTTAAGATAAATGCCGCTCTACCATTAAGTTGTCGTCATGCTTCATTTGTTTCGCCACCAATGAATAAGAATTTGCCCGCAAAAGCAATGTTCAAATAGCAAGAAAACGTTTTTCTTAATTGAGGTTGGCATTTGTTAAAAAGCAAAAAAGAAGAGAAGTATGATCAATGTTTAACGTCAGACCAATGCGCGGCATTTCGTTGCAAGAAAAATTTAAATTTAGCCATTGTTGCAAGAAAGACTGCTTAAAAGCAATGAAAATTCCTCAAACAAACCTCGGTCTGGCATTGTCTTTTTGATAGTGAGCTCTTTAGACGAACGGATATAGTCGCCTACATAGACAGGAACAATGTTTTCATGCATATCAATTTCGACTGCTTCAATAGATGAAGCAACATTGATACGTGATGCCGTCGTCGTCGGAATGGGTGTTGTGGTAGTGGTGGTCGTCGTGGCCGGTGTGGTAGTAGTGGTAGTAGTGGTGGTTGTTGTCAAAGGTCTCGGTGTCGTCGTGGTTGATGTAATTGGAGTTGTCGTAGTAGTCGTTTGCGTGGGCTTACTCGTTAATGGCAACGGTGGTGGTGTCGTGGATGGGTAACTCTTTTGATGAGTTGAAAGCTCTACTTTGACATTGGCAGGAATCCAAGGGGAACGATTGTTTGGACGATGACGACCGGCGGCATTCGTATTAGTATCAGCGCCCTTTGAAATGACTTCATTTTGACTTTTAAGCAAATTTCGACGTTTCAGTTCTTCTTGATAACTTCGATCACGTTCTTGTTTCTGCCTTTGATACTTTTCATTCTCTTTTTCCCATTCAAGTCGTTGTTGTTCAAGGCGTTTTTTATATTCGGCTTCTTGCTGGCGACGTTGGAGTTCTAACTGTCGGTGATGGTCATGGCGAATCTTGTTTTCCCTTGCGGCAGTTTCATTGATAACATTATTATTAGCATTATTCCTATGTGAATACTGTTGAGCTGCCTGTTGTCGATGTACAGGTGGTTTCGTCGTCAACGGTGCAGGTGTAGCAGGTCGTCGAGTCGTTTCTACGTATTCTTCACTAATCGATATTTGCTTCGGTGCACTCGTTGATTCATGATGCAGTTGATACTGTTGTACATAAGATTCATGTCGATAATTACTATTTCGCGATGTGTACCCTGCCATACTCAATTCATCTAAAAATAACACTCCTCATTTGGCATTTTACTTACAGCTAATTACTTACATATACATTTATTGTAATTAGTCTGCAACCTGATCCAATGGCAATCCGAATTCCTATCATGACATGTACAATTTCCTAATCCAGTCCAGCTGATACCTTCAAACGACTGCCAGCAATCATCTCTGTTCGACATTCGACACTGGTTTTGTGCGTCAACAGTACACGAGTTACGAAATATTTTCCACAATTCCCTGCATGAAATATGTTTCAAACAAATATCATAAAGAGCCGAATGGCACGTCAAAGCAGGCTGAATCGGTGTTATCGCGGGAAGTGCTGAAAACTATAAATTTTATAAAGTTGTAATTCGTGGGCGTTTGCAAACCGCTGTTAAGCTCGTTTTTCCATTGCCTTATTTCGGTCGCCATGGGTGATCGTGTCGTTCTCTTAACAATAGTTTCGGGGTTATCGAAAACGTCAATATCGTCTGAGGCTTCTTCCACTAACAAAAGAGAGTTTTGTAAAGGAGCTGGATAAACTGCTTCCATTGTCGAAACGCGGTCTTTAATTGATTCATCGCTTAAGCGTTTTTCACAAGGATGAGACCATATTTTAGTTCGGAAATGTTCACACTCGCGAACAGCGCCTGAAGTAATTATTTTTAATACATTGTTAGTTAAGACCAAAGAGTTTATTACCTAATGATTCATAACACCAGCAATTACTGCTGTAAACACCTAAAGATTCTCGTATTGACCTCAAACAGTGAATGCAATCTGATACTGCTACTGTGTGACATCCTGAAGTGATTTATTAGCTCAATTTTGTCACTAAAAGTATTACTTTGAAGTGATATGCCACATTTCGACTCTAAATGCCTCAAATGGCGATGGCATTCTGGAATTTGTTTACAAAGTGTTCGTAGATGAAGGCAACTGAATATGTCTGAAAAGTGCAGTTTTGGTTGTACTGACAGGCAATTCCGGCATACCTGTATCACCAAATGCGTCTGTTATCAAGTAATAATAAATAATGAAATGATAAAACCAATTCATTTGTGGCTTTGAACCACTGTCATCGACGCTGATACGTTGTCACCGGTGAGTCCGCCCTAAAACACCGTTCGAATCAATCCACTAATGCAGACACACAATAAATAATAAGTCTTCTAAGGAATTCAACAATAACAGCCTACTTGCACGTCCGGACGGCACTTGAAAGACATTGTTCATAAGCCGAAAAACTGGAAGGCCAAAGGGTGCCTTTTGGGGGTGACCTTATTGTTTTAAAACACAGACAACAGTTTTTGTTTTTTACAGACAATAGACGAACTGACGGAATAATAAATACCTCGCAAATGATTTCGTAATTGCCAAAAGTTTAGATGACTGTAAAAAAGTTATAAAGCCAATTGACATCTGGGAGGTTCTCCCGGCGTCTTGGGGGAAGAGGAACGACCCCACGGCGTTTAACCAGGGAGTTTCTCCTCGGCAGACGGACCTGTGTCTTAACAATGCGTGCCCCCGTGTGGAAGAGCACAACGGAAAAAAACCAAAAAGCTTCAGCATGCTCCGTGAACCCTCAGGAAAAATGCAAGTTGTTCTTTTTCATTCGAACTGGAATTCAATTCGCATCGTTTGGCTTTTGTTGCCGCTGGCGGACATTTTTCGGATTTTGGAAACAGTTGTTATTTTTTGTGTGATCGTTGCCGGGCGTTTAACGATCCGTTGGCAACGATGCACGGGCTCGTTTGCGACGTTTTATTGACTAGGCGAGTTATAATAGTTTTGAGGTAACACGGCCAACATGCCCTCTTTCACTTTTTGAAGGATCGTTGATAAATCGATTGCTTAAGCGCATCCAGATGTCGAAAAAGCACGCTTCATCATAGTGCTTTGATGAAGGGCTTCAAATTCGGGTTGACTATGGCAACGCACTCTAATTCGTATGCCTTTT
Organism: Panagrellus sp. LJ2285; assembly: GCA_024447235.1. Taxonomy (NCBI): domain Eukaryota; kingdom Metazoa; phylum Nematoda; class Chromadorea; order Rhabditida; family Panagrolaimidae; genus Panagrellus; species Panagrellus sp. LJ2285. The sequence continues at coordinate 133,010 of JAMRYB010000004.1, read as the reverse complement.
ATTAATCATTTATCCACAAATCACACTTTTTTGAATTCGCTTGTGCCGAATATCGCTCATTTTGTTGCCAGAAACACATTGTTGTTCAACAAAGATGATAACAAAACTTTTATAAACACAAAACAAAATAATTACAAATAAATAACATTAAAGTAACAATATTAAAAAAAAGCAACAAAAAAACTATTTACAAATCGGTCAGATGACCAACCTTGGTCAGCTGACCGGGATAATACACCCGTTTGAACTTGTGGCACGGGGGGCCATTGTTGATGCTGACGATGTCGTCGACGGCGATGTGGGTGGTTTCCTGTAAAAAGAAGATTAATAAGAATAGAAAGTGTAGAAAATCAACTCACCGACGGCAGGAACCATTCGACGATATCCGGCACCTGGAGAACGGGGTTCGGCGGGATCACGCGAACATGTTCGAAAACAAGTCGCGATCCCCCGCGGTCACCGACCGTGTCCGTCGGGAAGAACGGACCGGCACCGTTCTCACAGGTGTGCATGGCCAACGTCAATCGAACCCGAAGGACGTGGCCATGCTCGTCGACGGCCAAGTACCGCTCGCCAGGGGCACAATACCGCGGCTCCTCGAGGTTGACGAAGTCATCGAAGGAGATGGTCGCCAAGGCCTCGAGGCACTTCACCGACGGGTCATCCATGCGCTCACAAGCCACAAACCGACGAATCGGCTCGATGACGCGGCGGTGGCGGTGGCTGTGAAGCGCATGGATGTCGGCGACCCGCCAGTAGTTGGTTGAGCCTGAAAAGTCGGAAATCAAAACATTCAAAGAAGCATGAAAACGAAAACATACCAAGGAAGTTGAGCATGGCTTTGAAGATGGTGGTCGTGGTGTGTTGACTGACCTCAAACAAATATGCAAATTGCAAATGAAACACGTAAACAAACATTTTTTCGGATATTTATCGCAAAAGAAGACGAAAATCAGATAAAAGGAAGTTAAATGCACTGATAAGCACATAATGAACGCCATATTACCGAGTTGACAACTAGTTGAGGCCAAAAAAGGGGATAAAACACGGCAAAAGTGAGGAAAAAAGAAAACTGAGACCAAAAACAGACCAAAAAGTTGGACAACAAAGCAGTTTTTGAAGGGAACTGATAGCAGAACAAGCTTTTCGTGGTTGGACCACCCAAAGCGTCAACTTTTTTTCCAAAATTTTTGCATATTGCAATCAACGTGTTGTTTTTTATTGTCTTTTTGTCATTTCCCATGATACCATTGCAAGTGTGTGGACAGACGCAAAAGTTATTATTATAATTTATTGATGGAACACATGAAAAATGCTACTGATTGTAATTACGTAAAAGTCAAATAATCAACAGAAAAATATCTAAAACAGCACATTATCGACGTACAGATCCTCAATTGCTTTAACCTCAGTGTTGCCGAAGTAGTTCTTCACCTTGTCAGTGTTAGTTTTGTAGACGACGACAGCACGAATGATCTTGTCGTCAACGAAGAGATCGGCGAAAGATTGAGCAACTTCATTAAGCACTGTGTCGGGATCAGCAGCCCAGATTGTAGAAATTTGGTTCCTGAAACATTCATTGTGGTTAAAATGTCAGAAATAGTAGTGTTGAAAACTTACTGAATGCGATCGACATCATTGGGAACATCGCGCACGTATTCGAGGACAGAGAATTTGCCAGCACTACGCACATAACCGACAGCTTGGACAATCTCGGAAATCAAACTACGCTTTGCAGCATCAAACTGATCGGCATCAATTTTGCGGCTTTCGATCGTGTCCATAATAACCTTCTTCGAAGCGGTGTAAGCTTTTTCAAAGTCAGCAGCACGGTAGATGTAGAACTGAAGGCCTTCACAGGTAGAAACGTAAACACTGACGCCATAGGCAAGGCCGTTGCCACGAACATGGTTCCAGAGAGGACCCTCACATTGGCTAAAGTATTGAGCGAGAAGCTTGGCATAAACACTGCGGGTTTCAAGGTAACCCAAAGGAATTGGAAGGCGTTGCAGAAGGAAGGAAGATTCACTACCGCCGTAAGGGATGCAGTAGGTCTTGCCGAGGCCAAGAGAATAATCGTAAGAGAGGCTGCGATTGCCGCGAATATCCTGGTCCGTGGTGGGCACGTCGCCGACAGACTTCCATCCGGCTTGAAGACACTTGTCGAGGTTAGCCTTTGATCCGGTGAGGTGAAGGTTGGCAGGGCTCTTGACGATAAGCTTCGACAATTCTTTCATTCCGTTGACAACAACATCGTCCTTTCCTTCGTGAGTAACCTTGGCAAGTTCACGGTTCAGTTTGGTCGTGGCAAGCAACAAGTTGTATCGCTCAGTGGACTCAGGTGGGTTCATCATCTTGTGGAACAGTTCATCAGCAATCGAAAAACCATCATGGAGAAGTTCGCTGGCACTGCCGAGGAGACGGTTCGCAGTGACGGAAATGCGAGAGTTTTCAAAGATGATATTGTTGAGGAAGATGTTGGTCCAGTAAGCAATCTTGTCGTAGTTCTTCGGCTCCACGGCGTACGTGAACGTGAGCAGATGCTGATGGGCCTTCTTGATACCGAGCGAAATCTTGTAGTCAACGACATCCTTCTTGATAAGCGTCGAAAGCTCTTCATACGACACAACCTTGCCGTCGATCAATGCATTCGACTCAGGGATAAGCTCCATAAAAACTTGGATCAGCGAACGATACTTCAGTGGAATGTGGCTGATGTCATAAATAACGTTGGCGTAGAGGAAGTTGCCTTCGATTTCATGGGTAACCGTCGGGAAGGGGAAACCGGGAGGATGCTGGGTATTGCGGTTGACACGGATGAAATCAACACCTTCCATGTGGCTAGAGAATTCACGAAGGGCTTCCTTGCTGGGTGCGGATGCTTCGTTGGCGGCGACAGCTTTGGCAAGAGTTTCAGCAGCTTTGGCGAGGCCATCTTTGCCGAGACGTTCGACCTGAGCCTGGATACGATCCTTCTCACGTTTCGCCAGAGTATCCACAAGTTCAGCGTCGGGTTCACCGAAAACAAGAACGCGGTCGTCAGTAAAATACTTTGCGATGAGGTCATTCCAGAAACCGACATCCTTGTTCTTGAGCTCTTCCAGCAACTTGGTTCCGTTAAGCTGACGGGTCAGGAACTCGACATTGTCGTTGGTGGAGTTGACACCCGGAGCATAGAGCTGGTACACACTGAACAAACCATGGTAGTAGTCGGTGGGGTTGCCTTCCAGCTAAAATGTAGCATAATATAATCAAGACAGGAGAGATTACAAGCGAAAACTTACGAAAACTCCGATCTTGAGAATGTTCTGTTCAATGATAGCGCGCATACGATCAAGGTCAATCTTGTGAGTACGAATGACTTCAATAGCCTTCTTGTTGAACCTAAAATATATGCATGATCAAACTGAACTGATTAAAAGTATTAAAAAACATACAAGTCATCATTCTTCAAATATTCTTCCTTGATTCCTCCAAACCGGAAGCCAAACTCCATACGAGGACGCTCACGGAATTCACGCGAGATGTGGCTGCAGATGGAATCCTTCGCTTGAACGTATGTCTGTTCCAAAGGAGACTCGGCACCGCCGCAGAGGTAGTTTAGTAGGACAGGCAAAGCAACGTTGTCGGAATGCTGCAAAACATTGTTTAAAAAGGGTCACGAAAAGACGTTTCGACAACTTACTTCAAATTCGGGTCCTTGCCAGACCATTAACATAGTACCATTAGTGTCATCTTCAACAGGGCAACGAATGCGCACGATTTGGTGGTTGTATTTTTCTGGCAGAACGACGTCGTCAAATGGACGAGCAACGGTCTTGACGGGCTCCTTGTAACCAGATTCGGCTTCAAACTTTGCCAGAGTCGAAAGAACACGTTCATGATCAATCTTTCCAACCACAGTCAAAATCATGTTGGTGAGAGTGTAGTGTTGCTTGTGGAAGGCTTTGACGCGTTCAAGAGAGCACAATTCACGCAATCCCGGAAGCGATCCACCGTAAACAGCCCGATAGGGGGTGCCCTCCTCCGAAGTAATATGACGCTTCTTGAGATCGATAAGTTCATCCATATCCTGCTCATGGTCCTGCATCTCAGCATAAACGACACCACCGTCCTTGCCTTCACCATTGATGTGATGAATTTCAGTAGTGTAGTGCTCAGGCGTCAAAAGAGGGTTCAACAAGTGATCCAAATAAACGGGAAGAATCTGAACAAAGCCATCGGTACCGACGGTGCTGATAGAGTAAGCTGTGTGATCCTCATCAGTGTAGCCATTGGTGCCGGAAGCCATGCAACGATTGGCAATGCAATCGAGGAAACCCTTGTATGGATGCTTGTGACTCCCCATGAACACAAGATGCTCCAAAGTGTGAGGAAGACCGTCATCAGTAGTCGCCTTGGTAGCTGAAAGTAGAAGAGTTATGAAAAAGGCCAAGCTTCTCGCATGACTTACAAAAACTGAACCAGCCACTCACAACAGGCGACGGATGATCGACGATAGCAACACGAACACCACTGAGCTCGGATCGGTAAAGCGCGACCTTCGTGCCATTGTTGGAGTTGATCTTGGCCACGTTAATAAAACGCTGGGCCATCTTCAACATGGAGAGATGCGTGAGGTACCCAGAAGAAACAAAAGAACCTAAAGCAGTGACAATTAAATAATAGCAATGAATCTAAAATGACGGTAGTGAAGGGAAATCAACCCTACTATTTGTCCACAAGCACAACGATAAAGAATTCTGTTATATTTAAAACTTGTAAAATATAAATTATTATGTACAAGAAAAATTACAAATTAAGAATTAAGATTTCTCCTGACAACAGTTATAAGTGAAAGAACATGGTTCTTCATGGCATGATTAACACAAAGAGAACTGATGGTAGTCAACGTTTGCAGGTCGTTATGCTCGGCAGCAATGTCAGCAGCTTTCTCGTATTGTGACATTAAGCAAAGCGCTTTGCATTTCAGTTCGACGGCTTCAATCTTATTGGCATAGATTTCAGCGAGTTCAAGGTCATTGCAACGCATGCATGTTTCCACGACAGTCTGAAAATGTAAAAATAATTGAACAGTTCAATGGAAGGAAGAACTAACCATGAGTCCAGGGAAATTCTTCTTATACACCAAATCGTTCAAATTGGTTGTATTCTTTGCTTTGACGAAACCTTCAATGGTCCAGCGCATGACTTGCTTGTCAGACAGCTTGAATTCCTTTTTCAACTTTTCTGCGTAAGCAGGGTCATTTCCAACGCCAACTGCGAAAACAAAGGAGTCACGTAGAGTGTAATTTGCAATGTTGGTGCCTTTCTTTTGATCGTACGCCGTATTCATAGTGCGTAGGTTGGAAGCACTTTTGACAAGATTCGCCAAATCGTTATTGCCAAACTTTGAGAATCGATCTTCCGCTTTTGCAAGAAGTGCATTCTTCGCAGTCGGATTTTCCTCAGCAACAGCTCTGTCGAGGTGGATCAACGCTTGTCGAAGAAAATCATCGCTCTGTTCATATAGAGCAAGCATCTTGTTAGGTGAGTCTTCTCGAACGAGACCTTGGTACAAGCGAGCGGCGTGGGGTTGTTGTCGGAGTAGAAGCATGTCGACGTCGATGTTTCGCCGATTTTGTTGAAGATGATAGATTACCATATAAGCTGAAAAACAACCAAGTATGCAATGTCATTAACGTTTTGAAAGATAAATTTACCTAAATTAGGCAGATGGCTGTTATTGGCAATCTCGAGAGCTTCCCTGACATTCTCAAACTTCAACAGCATTTGAACCTGTCTCGCTACATCTGTCTCCTTCTGAAGCACCTTGTTGGCAAGAGCGGAGTTCTTTCCGTTGTTGTAGATGGCTTCAGCAATGTCGGCATAGCTGGTGTCTTTGAACTGTGAGAACTGATTACAGATCTTTGCTGCTAGCTCGTCAACTTCCACATAACGACCATTCGCAGAGGCTTCCTCGAGCAAAACTTCCGTCCAATTTCGCATGATACGACCGCTGCCAACTGATGCTTCAATGCCCATGGTTTTGCAGATGGATAGCGCTAACGGCCAGTGACGAAGCTCCGTAACACGATCGACGAAGCTTTCAAGAGTGAACTCATTAATCTCACTGAAGGAAATCGGAAGTCCAATCTGACGAGCTGCGTTGAGGCATCGTAGAATATTGATCAGATACACAAATTTGGAGGTATCAAATTTGATGTAAAGAGAACTGGCCCATCGTACTGCCTAAATATGATCCTTTGAAACAAAAGAGAATGTATTGCATGTAAACTTACACTCATTAACGTCCGTTGAACGCTAGCATTGAAATGATGCGCCGCAGCATTCATGCATTGATTTATGGCTTGATTAAGGACAGATCGAATTCGTGTAATATAGTCAAAAGCATTGTAATCCTTCTTAGTAGCACCTTCAAAAGCATAATACAAATATGCTCCAGGCTGGGATGTCACCAATCCGAGGACGTGTTCAATGTCCGATGGCACAACTGTGATCAAGTAAGCCCCAACGTTAGTGAAACAACGAAGCCCATCGCTGTCGGCATCAAACCAAACTGGACGAAAGAAGTTTTTCGTGTTTTCATTATCCGTCATCGAGTAGAAAGTAATTTCCTCTGACGACTTTCGGAATGCAAGGGTATCTTTGCCAGACCTATAACCAAAAGATTTAGGTATATATACAGTTTGCAGTGACAAACATACCAAAATGGCACCATGTCAGTCATAGTCGGTTGAGTCAATGCAACAGCATGTAGAAGATAGCATAAATCGCCCGTGCAGATCTGAGCCATTCCAGAGTTATGAACAAAAGCAATCTTGCTGTTGTCCCACGATGCCTTGCATGCAACATACTTTCCACCATCAGTCAAAAACCATTCTTCAGCCCGTTTAACGATTGGACTATCTTGCGACCCGCTGTAGATAGCTTCTCCGTAACACAGAATCACCGATGTAGGACCACCCGTGGTAGCAACAACTGTCCAGCATGAAGGGTTTGAAGATTGGCCTACAAATAATTTTTGTAAAAAGGTTAACCCAACGCAAAACAAAACTAACGATAAGTGTCGGCAATTGTCCAAATCAGTCGACGCACAACTGAATTCACAATGAAAATTCGATGGGAAGTGTCCATCATGGCGAGTCCCGTATCCATAAAGTTATTGAAGGTAATGGCATCAACGAAGGGATTGTCGCGAAACTTCTGCAAAGTTTCATATGAACAAGAATATATAAAATTAACAAGAAACTGACTATGTTCATGTCGAAGGCAGCAATCTCTTTTCCCCGTACACTGAAGAGCCGTGTTTCACCATTGAGTCCAATCACAATCAACTGAAAACTTTGCTTTAACTGTGGCAACCATCTTTCCATCGACAAAAACCTACTTTAAGGCACCTTGTCCATGCAATTTTATAAACCTCCATGGCTTTCATTGAGGCAAGCTGTTCGCCTTTTGCGGTAAACACAAAGACAAGCCAATTCGTCTGATCAAGCGGTTTTGCAATTGCAACAGGACCTCCATAGGGACATGAAGCAAAGAGGCAATCATCGGAAAAGGGAAGATTTGATGTTTCATAAAGGGATACTCGTCTAAAACGAAGAAAAGTCAAGATTTTGATTGGATGCTAAATGTTGGAACAGATGAAAATTACCTTAAAGGCGTTGGCCCCAGGAAAAGCCAGTCGTTAGTGGATTCTGTTAGCATCGTTTTGCGGAAATATACAATAATAAGTCTGACTGTGAAACAGGAATGAAAAAGGAAAGCGATGTCAGCATTAGTTTACATTTTCATGAATAAGCTGAATGATGCAATACCCGTTGCGCGCACATTGCCAACCCATGCAATGAAGACATCTTTGATAAGCCAGTGGCTTTACGACAACATGAATAGTTATCACCGATAGTTGAGACATTATAAAATATAAGTCATTTTTTGAATGTAAAAAAGCACGTTAAATAAATACAGCTCCGCTTTAAGGATGTGTGATCCCATATTTTTGGTGCACTCGCGTAAACTAAACAAAACACGTCTCAAAATGATCACCACGGCTCTGATGTGAAGTATAAAAATTAACAAAGTTAAGGTAAACGGCGAAAAAGCCGTGTAAAAAATGTGACAAAAACGGTGTAGCCAGCGGCAGTGCAAGCGTGCACCTGTGCATTTCCGACCTCCCAAAACGTCTCTCACTGTGACGAGCCGAATAAAAAATGCAAAAACAAAAATCAAAGCTGACAGTTTTGTCGAAGGCGGAAAATGTCGCTTTTTCCAGACGCTTGATTGATCAGCGAAGTCCATTGTGGCTTGTCTCTTTTCTTGCAATTAGTCTTCTCGATTTAAACAGCAATTTCGCCTTTGGCATTGTGCCGTTCTCAGTGTCCCATGTGGGGAACGAAAATTCCGTTCCAAAGCATTTTCACATCGTGGTTATCCGTGTTTTTATGCGTCTACTTTCACATTGTTGATTGTCTGGAAAGGGTGCGCTGTGCTCGCCACTCACTTCCTCACCACCCAACTTCGTCGCGCTTCATATAAATTATGTATCTAATTTACTCCGAGTTTTCGATATATGTTTTGGTTTTCAGGAACTTTACTTGGTGTATCAACAATGCTATCCTCTGAGAATACTGAATCGAAGGCGCTTACTGATATTCAGAACGTGATGAAGGTACGTTTGCACTTTATGAAACTCTTGATGCAAATAAAATTTGTAGGAAGTCGTATCCCCCGACCGCGCCGACTCTTCCGACATCGATGCTGAAAAACCAAATCTCCTTGATTCGGGCGACGGTGAAAATAATGTTCACTCCACCGACACTTCCGAAATTAGCGACAAGAAGCCAAACCAAGTTGATGTGAGCGACGGTGAAAACAATTCCCCCTCCGTCGAGAAAACTGCCAAAACGTCGGACGATGCACCGACTTCTGAAGAATTGACTATCGCTAAAGAATTCTCCCGGGTTAGCGGCAGACTTGCGATTGCCACCAAGTATTCTGTGAGTTTTCTGCGTTGCGTTTTGGATCAATTTCAATTTATAAAATTGCTTCAGGTGACCATTGGCGAAGTTGCTCGACGCATCCACGGCCCTGAGCAGTTCAACTTTTCCTTGTTGGGACCCTACCTCCGTCGCGGTAGAACCCCTAGGCACACGGAAAACCTGAAGGGTGATCTCCATGCCGTTGGCTTATCTCTTAAATGGGGCCGCCGATGCATCCATAAAACAACATTGTTTAGCAGCCTGGTCGAAGCTGAAGCCCTCCGATTGGGTCAAGATTACAAGCATTTCCTCGACACAGCTTTCCCAGTCGAACCCGTTGTCTCGAATGTACTGAAGGATGCCGTGGAAAGTAAGGCGGAACGAATCGAGGGTCTGTCTCAGGTCATGAAATACTCCCAGGAGTTTTTGAAGATTGCCGAAAAAGATGCTGCTCCCATGTGTGGTACCTATCCGACGCCTGTCCTTAACAAGGAACTCCAGCTGCAGCTTAACCGATTCTCAATGCTGACTCACGGATTCGGAATGATGGGTGTTCGCGCTGTCATGGAGCTTTTTCAGAAGTACGTTGAATCACAAATCAAGACCGTGGAGACGTATGAATAAGCCTTGTTTCCATTTCAACACTACTTAATGGACGGGCGCTTGCGCACAAAAGTATGTTTTGTGTATGGGTTGCTGTTATTAGCATTCGGTATCACCGCTTAGTTTGACTTTGATATTTAACATTTTACTGGTTGTTATTGCTTTACTTTTATCGTTCTACCTTTGCATTATGTTTTTGTTTTGTTTTTGGAGTAATAAACTTACTTTTTTAATAACTGTGTAACAGAACAGCCAATCATGGTGAAAGAAGTAGATACGTTCACTTTATTGGTGGAACGAATCTTGGTTATTGTATTGGAGGCGGTGCTAAACTTGTTTTGTATTGGGGGCGGCGCTAAACTTTGCGCAGACCGAAACAAATTATGACATAATTGGTGACACGTCGCACGCTGTATCAATTGAATAATAAAATTATTGCATTGGTTGCCGATTTGAGACGAATTTTCGAAAACAACATCAAGTACAACTGTGATAGACGCACTAACTGTAAACTAGAGAGACCGACTCTCGAAATTTAGGCGTCTTGCCCCACCTTAGAATCCAGACGTGGCACTCTAAACACTAACAACATTATTGGAGCTTGTTAAGGATAATCAACCTGAAGTCAGCAAAGGTGTTGAAAACTGGCAGTATATAAGACTCATGCGAAAACAGACTACAATCCATACTAGTTCAAAGGGGTCATTGTAATCGGAAGAGCTGGGCGAAATCTTACGTGTCATGCCCGTGGAAGTCTGAGTTTAGGCCCCCAGTAAGGTCCATGTAGTGAATGGCAAAGATTTTTGTTTCACTTTGTTTCCACTATCTTATCAAACGTAATTCTTATCTTTGAACCTTAGAATAACTGCCAATTCAGGTAATTATCACAATGTTCACAATCTTCCGCGTTGTCCTGATCGCTTCGATACTTTCAACGGTCTACTGTGATGAATACAATGATCTAATCAACCGCTACGCTTCACTCAACAAAACTCTGTTTTCTTGCCCGTTTCCTGAAAATACGGTCCTGATTTGCAACAACAACAAACCGTACATGAAACCATGTGTCTGTGGAGGTGAAAACTATTACAAAGTAAGTTTTTGTTTTATTCTTATGGTAATCTTGACATTTTCTGTACACTAAACTGTGAATCAGATAAGACGAATTGATCTTTGCACCAACTCATCCCACAATTTGTCTGTCCCAGAGACCACCGAAATGCGAATCACCGTTAGTGCTCCTTTATACGAAATCTCTTATGAGGAGCTTCTAGCCAGGCTTGAAAGACCACTTCTCCATGAACGGTTCAATGTGGTGAGTTGAAAGGCTAGCAACCGATATCGTAACTCAACTACTGAATTTTCAGACACAATTTAGTATGGTCGACGTGATGTGCTTACCCTTTTCTGATAGTCATTATGACGCCAACCTCAGCATTACATTCCGAGTTCCAAAGGCAGAACTTGACAACTTGAAACTCACAGATCTGATGTATCAGTTTATAATGGATTACAGGTACAGCGGTCTTGCTCTTACGAGAGAATACGTGCCCCCAACGACCACTGCCAGTCCCGAAGATATCGAAGAGCTAGAAGAGCCACCATGCGTGCCACTACCACCACCACCCTTCTTGAGCAATTATCAGATACATTCGATTTTAACAGTACTTCATTTCGTGGCCTACTGCCTCATTGTTTGGATTTTTTGTTATTGAGTCAATTCCCCCCTTTCTCCGATCCGATTTCCCCATATAATATTTGTTGCATGTACTCCATTTTTACACATTTACTAAACTGTATACCCATATTGATGTCCCTATAATAAACACGGTCTTCCCCAATATAATAAAATGTATATTCAAATCGTGTACGGTTTCTAAAGCGTTATTTGGCAACCTTAACCCCCAAATTCTGCATTGTTGTATCATTTCAAAATGATATGTATACGTGCTCTTTGAAATCATTACACCCAATCGTACCTTGTCGTCGGCCACAAACAAACTAAACTACTTCACTCACTTAGCTCAGTCATTTTAAAATGCTCCGTGACGTCTTCCGCCCTCAGCCATGTCAAATCTCACGCGTTATTCATTTGCAAACATGCCAACAGCTTTTTGTGCCCGACTCACAGAGTACGGTCAACCCTCAACCGATGCAGTTTGTAGCATATAATAGTCGCACAGTCTCCATTGCGCCAAGTCGAGTACCTTTGCAATCGCGTTTTGCAAAATGAACAACACCCTTCAAAAAGCTCATCCTCAACAAGTCATATGTTGTCAGTCGTACGGGTCCGAGGTTGTCGAGCGAGGCTTCCGATCTATCATAATTTTTTCGTCACCTTTATCAAACTGTAACGCTGATTTTGTGATTTCCGTCACCGTCAGGCGGCTTTTACAAAAGCCCTCACCGCCGAATCGAATTTTCAAGTTGTTTCCACTCTAAATCCAGCCCAACTGCCACGCGACAACTTTTTTTTGCCTCAGCTATGTCGTCGGTAGTAAGCCCAGCTTCGAGATCGTTCACGATCGTGGTTTCACCGGGCATGGCTGCAAAGAAGCGTAATCCCAACGTTTTTATTGCGGATGTCGATGTTGATGAAGCAGAAGTTGTACAAGCTTCTGTCGGTCAGGATATGATTCAGGAGGCCTGTGATCTGGGTTGGCTAGCTTTAAAGGTGAGTTTCTCTGTTTTCCGTTCTTTTTTGTCGTCATTGTCAAGTTTTTTCTTTTCAGAAATTCACTAATGAAGGAGAAATGGCTCGTTTCCTCAAACAATATTTTGATCGCACTTATGGAGCAACCTGGATTTGCGTAGTTGGAAAGACTTTTGGTTCTTACATTTCCGTCGATTCAAAATATTTCATTCACATTCACATCGGCAAAACGGCTATTTTACTGTACAAAACCTTTTCTGCGGGAGAGTATGAGCGGATCTCGAGACATTTAGATGATCGTATTGTTTGATTAGTGTTTACTAACTTTGCTTTCCGATTAGTTTTTCGTATTAATTGATAATGCGGCTTTTAATTTTGACCATAAATTTGCGTTTTTTTGACAGTTATGTATAATACAAACGGTTATTATTGTTATAACGACCCAGAAATAAATTTATATCCAATCAACGATGCTAAAGCGATAGCAAAGATGGTCGGCGACGGAGGAAGAGCGGAGTTAGAGAAAGGTTGTCCGTTACAAAGATTTCCGGTGCATGAGCAAACACTAAAAATCACGTATTACACTGTTTTTATGAAAGCGGATCGTTTTTTTCGCTCTGTTTTAAAACGAAAGTATGTATATCTAGTTTGTTCAAGTCTCGACTTACTGTATTTTTGACTCCAAGGGTTTTCCACTTGAGTCGGCTATCAATTCAGAAAGATTGTATTTATGGCAGACTTCTTCGTTGCGTAGTTGACCTACTGTGCCCGTTTTATTAAAACCAGTCACAAATATGGATGACCAGCAACCGCGAATGTAACCAAGCGCACCCACGCCTAAACGGATTAGTGTGATCAGTGTTTTTGGTCGAGCAAAGTGCGCGACAAGTTTTTCTCAACTACCAATGCGCTGACTCACCGATTTGAAGCTCTTCCACAAGAGTTACACAGTTTGAGTGATCGTCGCAATATACGTAAGGCACTTGAGACCCGCGTCGATTTGGATCGGGACAGTTGTCCGTAAATGCCCGGGGTTCCTGGTAGATTTGAGAATATCCAGCAAACTCCCAAGTAACACCATAATATCTGGACATGCAGCTATAACATCGAAGTGCACCTGAATCCTTATCAGTCAAAAAATTGTATTTGGCAATCGATATAGCTCACCATTTACCCCACTTATTACACAAATAATAATGACATGCAGAAATATTGATATTTCATCGATACGCATGTTTTTCAAGCACATTCAAATACGTATGAATCATTCCTACTTAATCATAGTATAACCAAAGTGCTACTACGGCAGATAAAAGTGTAATGATGTAATGAAGTTTATAAGTGAAAACAGCTGAAAAACATGTTTGCTTTAATCAAATTATTGACAGGTGCAGTGTAATACAACTCAAAATGGTAAAAATAGGCAAGAGAGAAAAAATTGGCAAAAAGTCAAAAACATAACCAGGTCACGTAAAAGCTTATAGGGGCAATGCGGATGGGACAAAGGTGATAAAACACAAAGAACACGGTAAAACAACGGAATAACAGCGTCAAAGCATAAACTATTCAACTTTGAATACGGTGGATACAACTTTAACCTAATATGCATAATGTTCATCAAATATATCTGTTTATTGAAGGTAAAATAAACGTCCTTATCTTTCCCTTTCAACATTCTTCATGTGGTTAGTCCATCTTGACATCACCCATCACGAATCACCGACAACGATGATTGGCAACAATGGCAGGACCCTCCCGATTGTGGTTGTCGTCGTTTTGACGAGTGAGCGTCACCTGAGCGACAACCTGTCCTGTCAGGAAGGTAGTCATTGTTACGGCACCAAAGTCGAACGTCGACTCATATACAAGCATTGAATATTCAGTCGAATACTCTACCTACGAACTAAGCCCTTTGAAGAGCTTCCACAAATTTCTGAAGACAATCTCAAAGGTCCGACATACCCCCAAGGCGTCGAAACGGGGCACTATTGCCAACTCCCATTGTTCGGACGTTTGCGTAAGGTGCAGAAGGACTCCAGGGCCAATTGTGCCGAAAAGGACCACTGGGTGACGCCCTCCTTTTCGGGGGTTGGGTCAATTTCAAACGAACTGTGACACTCTGACTACACAACGCGTATACACTAAAAACACTGCTTCGCTTCAACCACTGGTGTTGAATATCGTGAGAATGTGCGCGCCGGAGGGCACGGGAGGACAAGTTACCGGAAATCGGCCCTCAGTGCCATGCGAGTTTTTTTCGCATCGGCATAACCGGATGCATATTGGGGCCAGGAAGCTTCTGAGCTCTAAGCTTCTCTCTTCGCTATTTCACAGGGCTGTTAGGATACTACTGCAGTTTCATGGATAACGAAGAGACCATCATTGCTAAAGTGCTGCACTTAGTACCATACATAACAATAAAGCATCATAGTGTCGATGGTTGACAAAAAAAAACAGTTTCGGTTGCCTTGCCTCATCTTCGGCAAAGTAATGACTGACTGCCCAACCATCGAAAGGTCGTTTCTGCTCCTCCCAAAAAAGATGTCGTCGCCCCACGCGTCAGAACAGCGGTCTAACACTTCAGCATGACAGGCATTTTCAAAAGGCTAATTAGTAGAACGAAGATCTTCAGACTTGAATGCTTTGGGCGAGAACGTGAACAGGGTTTAATACTGGGGGTGATTGCTGATACGCGAACTATCGACAAAACCCAAATAAAACACACATTAGATAAACTTTTTACACGATTTCATGGACCAAATAAAACGCGTCAATATGCATTTAAAGAGCAGATACATTTCAGACTACTTAATTGAGCCGTCGGAGGCGTAACGGATAAGGGTCCTTTTCCATAGGAACATATACTGCAAACCGTGGGAAACAAACTTCTGAATACACAAAGTAGGTCCATCAGGTGAGACAGATCTCAGGCTTCGGAGTGCCATCTGAGAAGCTCGGCCTCCAAAGAGTGCCCGAGAGGCATTCTGGCTCGCGCAAAGTTGTGCCACGAAAGTCGACCGTGTCTTTAGTGAGAGGCTTACGCCTTAAGGCTTTAAAGACACTGAAGATGCTTGCCTTGTAAGAGAAAAACGAAGGGGAGAAAATGGAGCGCAGGAACTGGCACAAAAAGGCGCTTCGGTCTTTTTTTGTGGCCAGTACGCAAAGGGAAGGTACTGCAAATAAATAAGTAGTGTATATTCTAAAGCCTTCTTAAATGACTGTTATCAAAAATTCAAACTTGCGCATGCACATTTCTAGCTTCGTCTGGAGAAAAGAGGAACGAATATGGGCGTATTGTTTTTGAGTGACCAACCAACTTCGGGAGCAGCCGTCATGAACACGTCAGACAATGATTTTCAACAGAACAGTCAAGAAAGTCATTTTTGGAATAGGGGAAACAAAGCTAAAGCAACGCTACATGTCAACAGTTTCAACCGACCCTCGAAATGTGGCACCATAAGCAAGTCTTGGACACAGTTTTAAAGACTTTGGTCTGGACTGGTCGCTGAAAGCAATAAGCCGTACACCCATTTGAAAAAGCGTGTAATATATGGCTCATAAACACGGCGCAGGAACTTGGTATATTGGTCAGACCTCCGCGGTTTCACTGCTAATTTAAAAACGCGCACCAAGCTAACTAATATAAATCGTACTTTCTTCTGCTCAGCAAAATTTCGTGACCGAAAAATTAAGAAAGAAGGGTCAGCTTTTTTTAATGCTGCAAAGTGGTCAAGTTTGTCAATGCTGTTTGCACTTCTGAACGGACGGCATATGCAGACCAGAGGGCACGCGCATCACCAACTGGTAGTTTGGCCGGATGCTTCAAAATTTGATTATCATAAATTATTGTTTGCCGATCTTTACTGAAAAGTCGTCAGATGGCGGGTAAGAACAAATGCGCGAGAAAGTCCCTTGATAGTGACAACATGATGGCTATGTTTGCCGTTAATTATGGGGTAAATCCAGTTGTTTGTTTATGATGCATAGTGCCGTTAGGCATATGCGCCGCATGGACGATAAAAATAGCTGTCTCGCAGGGTGAAATACTAAATCATGGTTAATAAGGGCATACAAATATCACCAAGTGCAATTCCCAGCTGTATGGACTCATAGTTTTAACAAATTCGGCAAAAAGTAAAACTATGATTGATATAAAAACAACTTTACATTATTATACTTAATTGATTGAAAAACAACTTTGGCATGGCATTCTTAAAAGATAGTTATTGAGAATAGCGAGAAGAAAGGGAAGTGAAATACTGCAGACTAGCCCATATTTAGATAGGTGTGACAAAGAGAGGTGGTTATTTCGTTTGAAAATGCGTCTGTGTTACGGAGGCTTTTGGGGGTTGAAAATATGACAAAAAAACTCAATGACAGCATGCATTTTAGACAGCCTTTAAGACGAAGTAATGATCGATCGGAAGCAGGTGTAGAATTTTAAAGATTGCATTCTAACAACCTCGAATTCAGAGATTTGAAATATTCAAACTGTACAAACAAGTGCCAGACACAACTATTTGATTACAAATAACAGCTGAAATTACTGGTTCTTAATCAACTGAAGCATCGAAAAACGCTTTGCAGTGCATGCTTCAAAACACTTGACTATTTAGAAAACTTCCTTGCCTAATAACTGAACAACCCCCTAATTTTTAGATCAAAGTTATTCAGTTTTTACAAAAAGAAAAATGTGCAGAAATTCAATTTAATTTCCGGTTTCACAAATTCTCCAGATTCCCAGGCTCACGAGAATTCGGTATATCCGTCGCTTTGCCCTTTGACAGGTCAATCAAAGGCAAAATGTTAAAAAAAAAAGGCTGGCGCGGAAGGCCATCTGGGCATTATTCATCGCCATTTGGAACATAGTGTCAATCACACCCCTACGAAAAACATAGACATAAAGCAGTAGGATATTGGCCATCAACTATCCTAAGATAGATGGCAGTACTAAGACTTGTTTTTGTGCTTTTTCAATTTTCTGCCGGCAAGGAATAAGTAATGGCGTTCTTTATAAAAAACTGAAAAGCACTTGAAATGTAAGACGTGAACGATGGTTAATAATGTATATCGCAACACAATGAAAGGTATGTAATCATGTATTGTGATTATATTTAAGATTGATGTTTATTTTGAGGAAAAAACAGTAAAAAGATACATTCTGCAAAGTAAAAGTAAAAACGGAAGGCAGTGTCCAGGTAAAGCTGGTTATTGCGCCACTGGTCATCCTTGAAAGCCTGTTATCTGCCAAGATCTTTATCGATGCTGGTTTGTTGATTGAAATCGGTTTTTCTTTGTTGGAGACGAACGATTCTACCCTCTGAAATCCGGATATGTTCGAGGTTGAGGGTGTGCTAATGAAAGCAAAAGGGGTTGCGCAAGAAGGGCAGGGTGGATACGTGGCCTGGTCAAATAGGAAAAACGATCTTGTCCATTTATACAACGTTAAACGGTAAGGTTATGTCCTTGTTTTTGTGAATCTAGATTTTTTTTCAGATTTGAAACGCTTCAATTACCATCTTTTTTGCTGTATTTTATGAGCAGCTAAACTCTACTACATTTAGAGAGCTCCCATCTCGTGCTGTGTGCCAAAACATCAAAATAAGACCCTTGCTCCTCGCCAAAAACTGAAATATGGCCGCAAAGCGGATCTCTTGGCATAATTCAGTCATCAGTGAACGACCACGGTAAGCCATACAAATCTTGTCTGTTCAATGATTGCACTCTACGCGCTACGTAGTCTCTCAAAAAACAATTTTCAATTTTAAAACTATGAAATTCGACCTCTATATCCCCAATGTCTCCTCTTTCTTGTCACCTATATGCCCAAATGAAATCCCAGCCATAACTCCTGCAATGGCACATGCTTGGAAGTAAAAGAGTTTACATCACAGTTTCCTTACCGGGTGTGACGTGAACACATATAGGAAAAGCAAACAGGGATGGTCTGTCAGTCTGCCAGTGTTTTTGTCTGAAGACAATGTGTTTTCTTCTATTTTCTTATTTGATTGCTATTTAAGAAGTACTAGATAACCCCTGAGGCAGTCACGGTCTCATTGGGAGGCCATAAGTGCGCTTGAATTGTAGTAGTTCTTACATAATTTCATCGCTTATGTCATTTTTAGCCCTCAAGAACTCGAAGTCAAGCCAATGATCGCAAACGATTCATTCAGTAGTGGTGAATCCACTCCTCCGCCAGAACCCTACGACAGTCCATCTGGCATTGATGTTCAACTTTTGAACATTTTGAAGAAAAACTACGATATAAGTAAGTTGACTTGACTGCTTCCAACTTTTAATATCTGATATATGCGCGAAAGATTATTGAATCTTCACACAAACATTGTACTTTTTCACCTCCAAATATGTGTTCCTCCGTATCTTTGTTCTCTTTGGACGTCTGCAACCGAACAAATGATCTACCATATTTTTGATTTCAATTCGCTATCTGTAGATCAAAAACAGCCCCCCTATAAACACCTGAATGAGGGGAAAAATTTAAAAGCGCCTGATAGCATCTGCGACAGTATTTTGTTGTAGGTATAAAGTAGTCATTACATGTGATGTGTTGTTAGGGCTCCCATTATTTTGACTGGTGTCGCTTGCTAACAAATTTGTTGATCTCGTTGTAAGTTGGGATTATATGGAAGGTCAATATGCCGGTGCCGCTTGGGTTTAAACCAAAAGAGAACCCAAAATACTTCAGTCGTTCCGATATTCTTACATTTAGCGATTTTGAGTTTGATCGAGATTACACGAATTACGGCTCGGAATCGCCGCATTGTGGTCAGTAAAATTGATGGCAGCATCATAACCAATTTTTGATTAATTGGGTTTCTTTTTAGCTTTTTAATCGTTGTTTTTCAGTTTCCTTCATTACCGACATCGAACGCTCCGATTCACCCGCACTAAGCATGCCACCACAAGTTAAGCTAAATCCTCCAATGCAGAATCTATCGTAAGTCTGTGTTTATGACCATGTCTAACATGAATTGAAATGTGATTAACCATCAATCATTTGTTTTTCTATTCGCAAAAATGCGTAGCGTGTGTTTGGTGCGTTTTTTTCTTGCAAATACACTTATATCTTTCAGTGATCAGGACAACAGTCAAGACCGATCGTCACCCCTTCCGTCAGTCCGTCATCATCGGACACGTTCGATTGCTGTGCCATCGCTCGTGGTACGCGAACCACCTTCATCGTCGTCCAGTAGCTCGGAGTCGCTGTCTATGGCTGATCTCAACGTTATTGATGAGGATTCTTCTGCACCTGAAAGTAACACGAAAGAGGGTGTATGGTTTCAACTACGTACCCATTGGGACGGTTTTGTAACCGAAGTTTCTCAAGCTCTTGATGAAACAAATGAAGATGTGAAGGCTCGGCCTCCGCTTGAACCCCCAAAGTTGAGTGCTTATGCCTTGCGGCGTGATATCAAGCGATGCCGTAAGTTTGGTTTCAAAACATGAACAGTCTGACTTTTGTTATTTAGTAGCCGAAAGTCAGCCGTACATCGAAACAGCTAATGGCCTGCGCGACCTTTTTACATGGAAGAATCCAGTGGCTTCACTTTGTCTGTTTTTCGTATACATGTATTGCACAATCCGTGGATGGCTTACATCACTTATCTTGTTTCTTATTCTTTTCCAACTGATTCTCAACTATTTAACCGAACACAAGTAAGTTAAATCAATCTTAACAGTATAACTCATTATTTTTTAGAAACATAAAACTGGGTCTATACTTTCTACCTCGCAAGGAAATCAACATCAAACGGATGGACCTATCTGGTGCTCAACTCGTATTTGACGTCGCTCGTCGTGCTCAAGTTTTGTTAACTGTCGCCGCTGATATTTTTGAAAAAGCCAAAGCGTAAGCCCTTTTAGCAAAACTGATGGTCTAACTTTCGCTTTGCAGCTTGTTCACATGGAAACGTCCAGACGTTACTTTTAAGTTTTTCATGATCATTTTATTCTTTTTTGTTTCATCCATAACTTTTACCACCAACACTTGTATGACTGTTGTCGGTTTAGCCTTGGGCGGCAAGGCATTCATTACAACTTACTTATTCCATCGATTTCCGAAACTGCAACGTACATTTGACGTCATTATTTACTTTTATGACAGACTTCCTACTACCCGGCGTCTTTCCGAATCAAAAGCACCATCGATGCAGAAACAGTTTACGGGATCGCTAGATGTGTTGAAAGTAAACTGGAAAACTAGTGGTGAAAATTTGTCAAAGGTAATCGTTTTTTACATTGCGTGAGAATGTAATGCATTTTTACCATTTGTAGTCTCCAAGTACCATTAGTATACCGGCGGTCGAATGTCGTCGTCGATCGATTGGTGTTATTCCGATTCCAAAGAGTATTGCCAATATTGCAACGCCTCAATTGAAACGTGCTGTAATTACCGAAGCTCCCATCAATACAGACGCTGTTCCTGATGAAGTTGACGAGCAGTCTACAAGTGATGTCGAGTGTAATGACGACATGTTTATTATCAGTACGTGGCTGACTTTGAGTAACTTATGAATTCATTACACTTTCAGCTCGATCTTGCGTCATTGTGGATAAAGATAAACCATTCCCTCGAGGCATGAGTTCCGGTACTTTATGTTTAAACGAAAAGTAAGCTTTTCAAAACTGGTAATGAAGTATGAAAACATTCTTTTAGGATGCTTGGCTTTCGTTATCAGCGCGTGCGAGACGGTATCCGCGAAATGCTGCAAATACCCTTCAGCGATATTCAATCCGTTCGAAAAGTAAACTTTATTTGAACATGTAAGGTTATTACAACCTTTACGATTACAGATTAGAACGCTAAATGTCTTCAATCTCATGCCGGGTGCCAGCAAGGCCCTTGAAATTCGCCTTCTAGCTCGCAAAAAGCCGATTCAGTTTATCGGTGTACCGAAGAGAGACGAATTCTACGAATCACTGGTAGAAGCAGCTCGGATCACCGGTGTTGAACTCGGTTTTGCTGATGAAGAGTAACACGAATTTCAGTTGTGTAAACTTCAAGGCTACACATCCAACCAAAGATGTAAATATTGCTGCACAATTCATTCAACACGTAACCATTCGGGTGTGTATCATTGTGTAAATGTATTTATGATACTTTTATAAAACTTAAAAACCAATAACTACAACACAATCATATTGAAAATACTTATTTTTTCATTCCATTTTTCTGAAGGAACTCATCGAAATGGCTGTCGGCAATCGCAAGTCTCTTGCGGAGTTTCTTTGCTTCCTTAAAATTTGCCATTGACAGTCGGTATAAGCATTCAGAAAAACTCACGTAAAGCGGGTTGATAACGGTGATGACGTACTTGTTTACGGTCGGCATACGGAATTTGACCTCGTGGACTTGTTCGACGTTGCCGTTCGGAAGCTTGGCGATAAAACTTTTGATTGGAAGGTAGTCGCACTTGACACTATGCAGAGCGGCAGTCAGGAATTCCTTGTAAGTCTTGTATTCATCGGGTTTGGCACAAAATTTATTATCGACAAATTGACCAGTCTCAACGTCAGGATAGCGAACGTTGACAACGATCAGATTGGATGTATCGTCACTTTCACTCATCTTGACTGCAACAGTGAAAGATAGCGAGGGGACCAAATCGGCTGATTAGAAAAAAGGCTGACAGCCGTTGATATCAGGTAATTCAAAATTTTTTGCATCAATACATTCCGTAGAAGAGTGTATGCAATCAGACGACGAAAGAAATCAATAACATAGGTGACAAGCAAATTTGCATAACGTAAATGACACTAATTGTTCAAATGCCATCCTTGGTATTGATGATTACGTTTTTAATATTTTCATTAAAACTGTGAAATTGTAATCGTTGATGTTATGAGTCAATTAGTTTTGCAATCTGGCTTATGACGGGATTAAAAGCCGTAATGGCAAAATGACATTAGTCACTTGAAACATGTTCCAAATTAGTATACTTTTTGGGCTGTCAAACCAATAACATTTGCATTCACCTGGCATATCAATTGTTAAAATCAATGGCTGTACAGAGAATTGTGATAATCAAAACTGTGTTGGCTTTATTTGTTACTTACTACTGAAGCGAGTTTACGTGCATAGTCCACAAAGCTGATTTCCATTGTAATAACTCAAGTACCGATCAAACAAAAAAGTTTTATGATAGAAACGAAACTGAATGAATGAAAGTAAAATGAAAAATAAAACAAAAAAGTTAATTGAACAAAGCCGCCTTTTCATGGCTGAATGAGCTAGGCAGATCAAGTTGGTTTGGGAACCCGCGTGTGCCAAAAACTTGAGCGGAAAAAAAGAAAAAAAACTGAATTCAATATCACAGGGCGTTGAGTTCTGCCGTTAACTTGGCAATCTCGTCTTCAAGTTCAGATTGTCGCTCGATCTTCTGGAGCTGGGTCAACTCAAGCTTTTCATCCTTCGCTACGCGCGCCTGAAATAATATACAGTTTTATATAATTCATATTGGTTAGGTAAAATCTGCACAAACCTTGAGTTTCTCAATATCGTCCAACTTTTTCTGGACGCCCTTGATCTTCTTATTAATGTGATCCTGTGGCGTCACGGGCGCATTGTTCGATACAACTGCGCTAACCGGCAGTTTAACGGCAACGTTGTTTTTCAAGGCTTTCGCCTCGCGGGCAATCTCCTTCAACTCTTTCGGAGACCATCCGACCGGGTATTTCACGGATGAAGCCGCAGATTCGGCTTTAGGGACCACTACAGCAGCTGGGCACTTGTATTTGGGCTGTTCCTCTTGCGGAACGTAGCCCTCACGGACACGACGGGGCTTACGCCAGGTTCCATCGGCACGTTGGGTGGCGGCGATGTATGTTTCACCTATAGAATATTATAATATTAGTAACTGTGACTTCCAACTTTGATTAAACTGTACTTACCTGTCTTGGTCTTCACTCGGAAGTCACCGACACGGACATTGGGATCAGCACCAGCACCAGACATTTTCAGTTACTTATTTTTGTTGGAGAGTGAAATGAAGAATAGAGATAATTTCCGAAGAATTATCTGAAAATTACGTTATGTCATTACATGTATATACAATTTTTTTCGCGTGACAAAAGACGGATGGAAATGCATGAATAAAATGTAGCAAAAGGGAACAAAGGCTGAAAGGAAATCATGTGTGACACGGGATAATCATTCACATGTTTACGGTATTTTTGTTTAAAATACAAAAAACAAACTATAAATGTCTAGATGGACAGCATCGTTAGGAAACTTTTATACTAATATTGGTTGAATTCCCAATGTCAATACAAAAGTATATTATTTTGATTAAAGTAAAAAGCTTGACGACGGTTTTCCAGACTACCGAGCGACTAGATGTGGGGTCGCTTTGCATGTTGTTCGCAGTACTGCTTGCATTATGCGCGCAAAATGGGAAGTATTCTCTATAGCACGGAAGACAATGAGATCTACGTTTTCACTATTAGAAAACTATTAAAGGTAAGATCACTAATAATGACTGCAAAACCAAAAGAAATGAAAAATGAAAAAAATAAATGAGCATAACCTTCCCCATGTTCCAAATACTAAGCTACATACGATGAAAAGAAAGATTGAGCTGTTGCGATTCTAATTATGAACGAAAAAATAGACAACAATGCCCACTAGACGACATCAGACAACCCAACCAATCACCAGGCAAAAGATGGTGCCCAACTAATGGTCAAAACTAAAAATAAACTACTGCTAGACCTTCGCCTTGGCCTGAAGAAGCACCTAGTGTCCATTATGGCCAAGGTTGGATGCTTTGCAACTCCCTTTCCGGACGACGTTGCACCTAGGCGGATTTCCATGCGCACACCATCTACGACAACAGCCGTAGGCCGTATTGATTTTTTCCCTCAATCAGTTTATAGTACGCAAGCTTGATCTGTGGCTTGTTTATAGACGAACGAATAAACACGCACATGCAAATGCACTCCATAGCGTCCACTTCGTCCAGTTCAGTGAGTGTATGGATTGATTGGTACGACTGCGCAAACTTATTGGCCACAAACTGTAGGTAGTCCAACCTACAGTGGTAAGTACTAAAAGACATAATTATATATTTTTATATATTCAGTCGACTAATTCAAAGAGTTTCTTTAGTTGGCGAAGTGTCCACTGCGGGTTGTTGTGGTTCCACCCTTTAACCGACTGAACAAAGGGAAAACATCTTTGCGCAAGCCATTTGTTCGTTTCCGACACGTGTTTTGATTGAACACCATTCACTTGACAGTTTTATATTGCATTATTGGAATGCACAAAAGCCTGTTGACAGTTGACAATGAACAAAGATGTTATCTTGGATATCGCCCATAGTTGTGCCAAGTTGAGCAGAGGCCGACATGATATTACTCTACGAGATGGCATTGTACTTCCCGTCTATATACGTCATGTAAATGATTCATGCTTACTGGATACATGGGCATCGAGCAAAAACTTGTAAAGTGAACCTTTCATTCAAACATTTCAAACAGTTTATATCATTTTGACAGGCTAGCAAGTCCACACCATAAACTATCGTCGCTCATCCGATCAACAAATTTCATTGAAGAAAATATCACACCCACAAAAGTTCGAAATGCACATTCCTTTATTGAACAACTCGCTTCATCATTCAGTATACCTTTACTGTTAACAAATACCTCACCAGAAACATCTAACCTCATTTGGAATCCACCGATATCGGTCCCCCACATTGCTCCGATTATATGTATTATTTTGAATGAACTCACCGGGCAGGCAACATTTATATATTATAATGAACCAAAAAAGTTGAAAAAACTTAGTTTTTACTGTCTTTTCCCGCAATATGCACCTACTGCTAATTCGATGGTATGAAACTTATATATAATTTCTGTACTACATCGCTGTTTACAGGTTTTTAAATTCTACATTGCACAACTTCTTGCATTATTCAAAGAATGCCATGCGAAGAATTTTTATCCTATATTTGACCCGAATATCATTTTGATCAATGAGCATCACTGGATTTCGTTGAAGCTTGACGATGCCCTGGCAAATGTGTCTCGTACAAAGTTTTTTACAAAGGATGAAAAGGAAACCGTAGCTCCAACGGCAGAAACTGATTTGAAGAAGACAACAAGAGAATGGTGTTCGGGAAAACTGTCAAATTTTGACTACCTGATGTTGTTGAACAAGTTTGCCGGTAAGAATATATATATAAAGTTTATCAGTAATATGAGTTTTTAAGGTCGCAAATGCGGAGATCACACTCGCCATCCTGTTATGCCATGGGTGTCTGATTTTACGAGTCCCAATTCAAACTACAGACCTCTCGATCGCACAAAGTACAGACTAGCAAAAGGTGATGCTCAACTGATTGAGCAATATTCGAAACAGACTCCATCGTATCATGTACCTGAACTATTGTCGGATATATGCTACATGGTTTATCGTGCGCGTGTCGAATCAAGGGAAAATCTTTCCAAGCATGTAAGAACGCAATGGGTTCCTGAAGAGTATCCAACATCAATGGCACGACTGTATCAGTATACCCCTGATGAGTGCATACCAGAATTTTTCAACGATCCAAATATTTTCAAATCGAGACATAGCGATATGGCAGATTTACAATTACCAGAGTGGGCACCGACTCCTGAAAAGTTTGTTGCATGGCATCGAGAAGTGCTGGAATCTGATGTTGTTTCCGACGCTTTACACAGTTGGATTGATCTTACTTTTGGATATTTGTTAACTGGCAAAGCTGCGGTGAATGCTTTGAACGTCCACCTGAGCTTCACTGAACATGTCCAAAAGGAAAGTATTGTCGGCCCAGTTCAGCTGTTTGAGAAGCCACATCCACGGCGATTTTCAAAGAACTTCGATATTTGTAGCAATCCTATCAACGAGGATGCCATTGTTGAAAATAATCTTGGAGAGCTGTTTTCAAAAGAATGCAGTTTGACAGAGCTATATAAAAATATAATTTCCATTCATGTGAGTCAATCAAAACAATCTTTTGATTGCAAGCAAATCCTTTTTTTCAGAAAGCAGATACCCCGGCGGCACTGCAATCATTCCAAAGTATAGCTGTTGTCATTACCGAACTTTTGCTTCCCCTCCAATTCCGGGACATTGTTGCCGGCAATGCTGCGATGAAGTTAAATCGGGCACAGCAGTTGATCCAACAGAAACTTGGTGACATCCCCGGATATTTACGCCGACCGTTGAAGCGCGTTTTACTTGCGCATACAAACGAAGATCCTATATGCGTTCGAAGTATATTGCATGAGCTGAATCACTTTTACAACCTTCCGAATGTCATGACTGATATTCACAACAACCTTGTTAAATACTTTGACAATGACTATCTGATAACAACGACAAGACCCTTTTCTCAAGACAACTATGATCACTTGTCCAGAAACAAGATCAAAATTCTTGAACACTGCGCAGATTTTCCATCCATGGGATCGATTTGGTTGGACTTTTTCACCGAACTTCTAGCCAACCGACGTATTGCTGCTAAAGTTTGCTATGTTTTACTACCACAACTTTCAAAAACTTATGAACGACAAGAAATTATGAAGGTGTTGCAACCTATCTGTGATGTTCTTGACATCGGAACGACTCATTTAATCATGGTATTTTTGAAATTTTTGCTTTGAAATTTATCACTGATGATCTGTTTTAGCTCATCGACACCCAGTTTCTCATCAACTGTTCCATGACATTTGGCAGCAAAAACTTTCTTGAAACCATTGTCCCTAAGTTTTTAGAGCTCGTAGTCGTTGCACGGGATAACCTGTATCAAGCAGTTCGTGAAATCATTCTGTGGATAGCCCGACGATATGGTCCAAACCTCACAGCAAAGTATATCACGGCAAAGCTGCTGTGTCTATTACCAACTTGCTATACTGATACCGATCAGCGCGTTGTTGTTGGATCACCGGATTCATTGACCTATGAAGTTACTGGAGATTTGCCGTTTCAAAATGTCTCCAAATGCTTGATTGAAATTGCGATCATGTTTGGTTCTTCATTCATCACAGTACAATACCTGCCATTTTGTGCCGACGTGTTTGAACAGGCGCATGGTCGAACTATTATTTTGACAGCTTGGGAAAGTGCAATGATTGCATCGGTTGTTTTGTTGAAAAAACTGGTCGATTGTTTAACTGATAAGAATCTTATGGATCAGCTGGAGGATGTCGTTGTCGGAAAGATTCTATTCAATGCGGTCAAGCTAATTACCTCGACATCTCTCGCCTTTTCAACGAGTGATGGTCGAAAATTGTTGGCTTACAAGACTATGAGCAGCCTGCATAGCATTGCCGATCGACTCGGTGCTGATAATGTTGAACGATACATGGCATTTGCCATTCAGAGGCTCTTTTCAACATTTAGCGTTTTGTATGAGTTGGATGCTAATGAAGAGTTGAAAGAACTGGAAGCGCCGCATACAGAGGTTTGTTTTGACTGCAGCATGAATGTAAACGGATTAACTTACTTTTTTAATTCAGCTATCATCAATCTTCACGCCAAACTTTGCTCTTCTACTAGTGCACCTATTCTCGTTCACATGTGGTCGACAATACACATTTTCAATCATACAAAACAAAGAATTGATACATAAGTTAGAAGCAGCAGCACAACTGACACCTGTTCTACCACAGTTAGATCCTCGGCTACGCTATGGCGCTAGCATGCCAAAGTCGATTACTTCATCTCCGTCATCATCAACCAATTTGTCAAGATCATTGCCAAGCGGTAATCGAATTTCAACATTTTACATGCCAGAATCGTCAAATACACCACCAACTTCTTCGCTTGAGGACAACTATGCTTTTGATAGTATGACTGATTGGTACGTAAACTGTGCAATCTAGAGCCAAATGCCATAATCATAAACTTTTCAGTCAAAAAGTCAATGATGATAACCAAACCCACCTACAAGGAACTTGGGTTGATCACTTCCGTGGAATTCTAACAGCGTTCTCACCCTTTGTGGCATTCGATCAGATTCAACTTTCTTCTTTCATTGGGCATAGTTCCGCTATTAAAAAGACCTATGTGATGGAGAATGAAAATTCCTTCATCTCTGCATCAGCTGATAAAACTGTTAAACTATGGTCGCTCAAAAACTTTAGTGAAGTTTGCACAGCTCAAATGAGTTATGAACGGCATTCGAAAGCTGTGGTTGATGTACTTATGCTAGAATCTGAGGGGAAGATTGTATCAACTGATGGATCCCTTCATGTAAGTTGTCTCACAATCAGTTATTATAGTTTCAATCATACATGTGTCGTTTTCAGATTTGGGATCCGTTCTGCGACAAAACCCTCCGAAGACCAACATGGCAGGATAGCGGCATCGATGTAAATGTAAATGGGATTGCCAAACAAAACTCTTCAACTGTATTGGTCAGTTCGCAAACATCACCGTTTGTATTGACGTACGATACCCGCGTTCTTGATTGGGCAAATCGCTACGCCGTTGTTCCGCCGTCTGAAGTACCACACGGCGTTCGAACAATTTCTATTTCTCCAAATCGCAACTACCTCGCCATTGGTCTTGCAACGGGGTATTTGTCAATGCTTGATTTGCGAGCATGTCGAATCATCGGTTACGCAAACGTGAGTGATAGCGAAATCGTACAGCTGGAATGGTTATCCGATGAATTACTGGTGGCAGTGAATGCTGATCACACGTCGATGATGTATGAATTGACAAACAAAATGCGCCAATTTGGTCACTTGAAAGAACCTATTACGGGTGTTTACACTATCAACGACAGGGAGTATCTAACGCTGCATCCGATGAATCGATTGCGATTCCATGTTGACGGCGATTATCGAACAGAGGTCAAATTGCATTCCGAAATTATTGGCGGTGGATCGATCAGTACTTTATCTTATATGAAATTAAACCAAATGTTTTTGGTTGGGTCTAATTCGGGAAGTTTTCGCTTGGTTTGTTGATATAATTATTGTGTTTGATAAGGTACTGGGTATTTATAAATTGAATAAAGTTGGACATTTTACATAAAACCGCAAACTTGTATAACAAAAAAACAATTTTTGTCAACAGTTCGTCGTCGGTAGTGACCATTGACGTTCATCTTATCATTTTTATACTTCAAGACGCTCACAAAGGTCAAGATAACGTCAGACTGGCAGTCAGTCAGTCGCACACACCCAACCGAACAGTCTGAAACTATAAAAAGTTCAATTTTTGTAGTAGAAGACTCTTTCGATACACTGATGAGTGAGAGACAGAGCGTGTGTGATTCACCATCATTTGGTATATTTGTCATTCATGCAGATCAAAACTGTTCTTCGGTGAAAAGTCACAAGCACACAGTGGGGCCGCCGGAGGTGGGATGGATGGGCCATACACATTTACGTGGCGGTGCGATGGTTGTGTCAACTTTCTCTACCAGCAACTAGGCTTCTCGCGTTTCCGTTTCGTGCGATGAGCGCAATGCTCTCAGTTTTTCTTATACATTGTTCAATTTCGGTATGGTCTGGTCTCGTTCCAATGTACGTGAATCGATTGTAAGAATATCGTTCTTTGAAAATAAGTGTTGTCGAAAGACGGGCAAATGACAGTCTCTCGAGAATTGTTCTCCGAGCAAGGGGGCCACAATCATGCTAATCATTTTCAATATTGTTTCACGTTTCCGCCCTTTTCCGTTTATTTTTAGCCATTAGACAGTTTATTAAACGCAGTTCTTCGAAAATGTTATTTTTTAATTTGAGCAAAATAAACGCTTTTCAACTGAGTCAATGTATGTATTAATATTGTTGAAAGATTAATCGCGAATAAATCGGATAACAACACATTTTATCCTTAACGCAAATACGTTATCTTCAACTGTGATCCGGACTAACTTTTCAGTAGTTGAAAAAGAGGCATATGAGCTCACTGCCACCACCGCCGCCAGCTAAACCTCGAAATGAGTCCCTTGCTGCGAACATACCTAGCTATCGCAATCGCCCCGAGGGCCACGGCCATGGGTCGTCCTTTGCGGAAGGTAATCAATTTTGACTTTTTTAAAGATAATAGATATTACAAAATAAGTTGATGAAATACGTTCGCGTACTCTATTTAACCAATATAATCTAACATAATATCATTCACTTTTAGGTTTCTCTTTCGCCAATACACGAAGCATGTTTGAATCGCTCAACAAAGCCGAAACTCGTAACAATGTTATGAATTTCCTCAAGAATCCAGCTGTTCAACGGACTGCGGTGGCGGCTGCAAAAAATGAAAAAGTCCGAAATGCAGCCGTTTCGGTTGCACAAAACCCGAAAGCCCGTGAATTTGCTATTGAAACTGCCAAAGATCCTCAATCTCGAGGAACTATTTTGTCTATGGCTAAAAGTTTTGAAAATAAGCCGGTTATGGGTTTTGCTACATCTCCTGTCAATGAACCGCACCATTCGCCCATGATGCCATCTCAAAGTAAGTTAGAAATAAAAGCTGAAGATCATGTTAATATTTTTCTTCTAGATACGAATCTATCACCCATGTCTTCCTATCAGCAATCTCAACAACAACCATTATATCCCAATCTCACGGGTGACTCTTCCTGGAATAATCGTTCGTCATATAATAGTTCTTATCCCACCGAGCGTTCAAAATCTACGGATCCCGAATTAAATGCCATTGTCGACGAGCTTTTTCCAACTGGTGCGCTAAACAGTAAGTTTTTACACACTGTTTTAATTTATATATCTGTTATGATTTATATATGCCTTCTAACATGTTCTGCTGTTAACAATCAAAGTTTTATAAAAGCTTTTTTCCAGAAAATGCCCCGGCTCGACCTCCTCCGCCGCAATTAAGCTCGCGCTCTATCCCCAATTTGTCCATTGGCAATTTTGACCAAATTACAGAGCCACATGCAATTGTGAAATACCCATATAATTCGGATCAATCTGATGAATTGAAATGCGATGTCAACGACACTGTTTTGCTCAAGAATGAGGTTGATGATCAGTGGATTTATGCTATGAATGTGCGAACTGGAAAAAGTGGCATTGTTCCTATTTCATATTTATCGATTAAAATTCCGCTGGTGCCAACACAGGGCAATTCTTATCCCTCACCAATGTCGTATGGATCAACTACTCCGACATCTTATAACAACAACAGAATCTCCATGTCGCAGTCCACACATACTGGATTCTTGTAAGCTACTTTTCATTACTTCTATATTAGTTTTTTTACCATTATTGAAAACCACGATTAGCAATAACGTATGTCATTGCAGGGACAATCACAAAATTATTGCTCGCGGGTTATATGATTACGACACTGGAGTCGAAGGCGATTTGAAGGTGCGTGACTTTTTTTTAATCAACGAAAAATATAATTAACTTTTTAGTTCCAAGCCGGTGATATCATAACGGTGATTGAACGTGTCTCCGCAGAATGGTTACGAGGTGATGCTAACGGTCGACGAGGCATATTTCCTATCAATTATGTTGAATGCCAAGACATTGATTCAGTTCCCATGGCCAAATCGGGTGGCACTGGAAACCCTCTTGCTGACTCAATGGCAAAACTCAGCTTTAAGCCTAAATTTGTCACTGCATTGTATGGCTATTACAGTGGCGTCCCTGATGATTTGGTCTTTGAAGCCGGTGATGTCATTCAAATCGTTGAAGAAGTTGATGATCAATGGGTAAAAGGCTATCTCAATGGACGTACCGGACTCGTACCCCTCACTTACGTCGAACGTGATCTATTCGATTAATATCAAAGAAACATAAACTTGTTATCAATACGCGTGCAAATCTTATTTAACTGCTTTTTTGTTGCAATAATAGATGTTTTAATTATAAATAGATAGAAATTGAATTCAATGTGGTTCTTACATGTATCAAGATGATCGACTTTTTAGAGACCAACAAGGCTATCTTTAGGCATCTTGCCAGGGTGCCATTTCATGACAACTTTGTTATCGGGGCCAGTTAATCGCATGCCGGCCATGTGCCGCGCATTCAGTAACAATGACCGGGACATTCCAGCCTCCAACATCCCAGAAGGCATTTCGTAGTTCTAAGCCGACTTTTATTGCCCTCGGTCTGGCGCCTTCTTTCCATTTTCAAGTCAATAAGCAGTTGCTTTGCCAGTATTTCTGGAGGAGCTAACTTACAAAGTACAAAATTAGAGCCCAGCTTGTAATATCATCGGATTTGCGTGATGCTAGATTCATGTGTGGCATAATGCAGTCCACATTGTTTTGTTTTGTTGTTTTTATTATGCAAACTACACATCCCGGAAAGCTGCCACTCGCCATAAGGCATCCCGCTGCGCGATTTCCATGCTTTTCATCCCCGTCGGCTTTCTTGTCACCCCGCAATGTCACTCTACCCCCCGAAGGCGGTCTAGAGCGTGTATATCTGGTGCCAGTCATATCTCATTTCATTGTTTCCTAAAATTGTAACATTAATTCGATGTGTCAGTGGATCATCCCAAATGACGTCCATTGTGATACACATTTCAAGTTTGTTTTGTCGAGACAAGACTTGATTTCATTCATTTTGATCGTTAATTCTTTTTCATCTGTGTTCTAATTAACTTTAAACTCAATGAACAACGTAGTAAACTTTTTTTAAAACCACATTCCGCGCAGAATCAATGTTTTGCTTACTTGTTTATGTCCGTGTTTTCGAAGCACCCCGGCAGCAACAAAAAACTGACAACATTATTCATTCATTCTTCCGACTATATCCTTGTTTCAAAGTTATTTATTTTGTCGGCATCCTTCAAAAAACCATTCCCCAAAAATGTGTAAATGTCAATCAAAGTCCGAGGTGAACCCTTAACTGATAACCGCCTCCGCTTTACCTCTCACTGACCGAGTTTTGTTGACTCAATTTGTTCTGCTCCATGGGCTGTTGTTGGATTCATTCTTTATTTAGAGCTCTAATTTCAACATTTCAATCATTCTGAGCATGTTAAAAGCGATTTTTTAAAACTGAACCAACGTATTTGGTATATTTTGCCCTTTCAACATCCGATTTCTTTTGCCATTTTTCTACATGGCAGTGTCTTTTGTCCAGCTAGTTGGTCTTTAACCTATTACTCATTTCTTCTCAAAACATTTCCCACCCAAAGACAGGCTTAATGGCATGTCTTCCAATTCCCTCTATGATGGCACATTGATTATTCTCGCGCTCATTCAACTGAGCCGTAACGCCATATTTTTGTGGTTGGCCCTGTAGATAAGGCTGCCACGCAAACGTGTGCCTTCGAGAGTCTTGTTGCCCCAAACGGCATCCTAGAAGCTATATACGGCTCACTCGTATGTTCGGCGTGCCCGTAACGGCCAAGACGAAGTCTATTAGCATTGCTCAACGGATGTAGTACACCTTTTTGAGGCCGACAGCTCTAATGTGCTTTGTAGCGCCCTAATACTTGCTTATATATGAAAAATGTCCGTGCCGTAATATTTCACCTAGGTACTTGCATCTTTGCACAAAATGTACATAATACTTTTTTCGAAATAGACAAAACAAGGCGTAGCCACAGGCCGTTGCCCGTCATGACCTTCCTTAAGTCGACTTTACCACTGGTCGTTGTGTCAGTGCAGCTGCAACCACAGTTGTGGCTGCAATTCACGCTGTCTGCCCCTTTTCCCAGAAGCCTGCCTCATCACGACAGGTTTCAACTTCGAAGTTGCAATCGCTGTTACTTTTCGGTGCATTTTATGCGACGAAGGGGTTGTTGGGGTGACGAAAATGTCTTGTTTCGGAACAATTCCATGCCTATGACAACGACCTACGTGAAAGGGAGATGCGCAAGCATGCGATAGTGCACTTCTAGTATGTGTTCATTTTCACCTGGAAACATGCACCAACACTTGCATTTGTAAAATCCTAGTTCATTTTTCGGCCGCAATCGAACATACTAATAAAAAACATTGTATCCGTTTGCTTACTTTCAGCCAGTCAGTTAGTCTGGAAGAAGCTCACGCTTTTCAAATTTCACCTTTTTACCGCGTTCGCAAATCCTTCCAAACCCTTTCTTTGTTCGATAGAAAATTATGCGCGCCGCTGCCACCTTCCTTGAATCTCGACGCCTTTGTTGACACAGCCCCCTTTCCTTCATGTTGTTAGGTGTTTTTTTTAAACCTCAAACACGTTGCCATTTCATTTTCCCTTTCTGTAGAGGCGGTAGGCGTTTGCGTTCGTTCACCTCACCGCCGCCCATTACGTGTGGTACACGCCTGGAGGTTTCATGGCCTAGCCTAGGCGGATTAGAATCACTCTCCCGGTTGTTTGGCTATCACTTGCATCATCACGCATTACGCTATTAAGCTGGTACTGATTTGTGTACAATTTTTCAGTGAGAACTTTGGAACTTGTAACTGATGGTCCAACCTCACGGTCCACAGTGTATTTGTCAGATCTGTACTTGCGGGTAAACTGTTTTTTTTCTTTAATTTATGCGCATTTTTAATTAACTTTTCCTATTTTAAGGCGTCATAAATGTCCGTACAACGCTAACGCAAGCACACTCCAGTTGGGAAGCAATAATGAACAAAGCTTTCATCGCAAGGCATGTTATATTTGACCCTATATTGAATTGTCTCAGTTCTCAGTTGAAAATTGATTTCAAAGGCCAATTTCAAATGCACAGCTTGCTTTCAGGAGTATGCAACGGTCAACGGTGGAAGTGCTGTCGAACGTGCGCGACCAGTCCGTCATGAAGGCGAATTGAGTGCCACCAATTTTGGTGTAAGTTTTCACTAACCCCCGTAAGCTCAACATTACACCTCTTAAAAGGGCGTTCAAATGTCTCGCTCAGTTTGAAATTGTTTAGTACCGCTGTATTAGTAGTAAGAGCGTAACCCAGGGAGACCTAAAAAAAGTGCCAATGCCAGTGGGCATATACCTTTGAGGGAAGGCTGGCAATGCTATGCGACAGAGCTATGGCCCTAGGGGTAGTAACGACGTAAACAGCACGATGAAGGGAGAACAGAACAGCAAAGCGAGTAATCGTAATATGCCGGAAGCCAGCCGACGTAACTCGTGTGCCTTGTAAAAGTTGACCACTTGTTAATTGCGTCTATACTTATTATAACTAGCCTAAAGATAGATTAGTCTCATAAGTAGCTACATTTACTGTCCCAGGTTGATACCCGTCCCCAAAGCAGTGGCAGCAACCGTGCAACTGCCACGACCAACAAAACGACCATCTCGGCGTCGAAGAGTGTCCATGATGTTGCCAATGCCCGTAATCACTTCATCACATCGGCGGCATTGAAGAAACGTGGGCAAGCATCTCAAGTATGGTTGAGAAACAACGCAAAGTCACTTTTATTGATTATTCTTTTCCAAAACAGATTCTCTTCGACTCATCAGCAAACAACAATGACAATGGTTCAGCAATGCAAAGCAGCTATGGGGCTACAAATCAAGCGACGCTTTCCCGAAATGACGCATCTGCAGCCAGGCAATCGGCTATTCGTCCTCGACAAACAACGGAACTATTCGACAAAAATGGCACTTCAAATGTCGCAGTGTCCACAACCCAGAATGAATACGGACAGAAAAAAGGGGACCGTTTTGTGGCAAATCGTCCGCGGACATCCGATCTCTGGAAGGTTAGCATTTCCGTGGCTATTGTTCGGCATGTACTTCAACAAATCTCTTCCGTTTTAGACTAACGGCACTATTGGCACGTCGACAACAAAAGATGAATATGGTGTCAAGACGGGTGACCGGCACACGACAAAACGGCCACAAGACTCAAATATACTTAAAGGCGATGGTCAGTTTAATGACACCACCGTGAAATCGACCGAATTTGGCGTTAAAAAGGGTGATCGGTACGAGGTGCACAAACAAGGGTCGTCTGACATTTGGAAGGTGCGTTATCCGTTGTTGTTTTTCGATGAGTGTAGTATTTTGAACTTTGAACAAATGGTTGAGTTTTAATGCCTTAAATTTTTAGACTGACGGTACGATGGAATCGACAACAGTCAACAGGAATGAGTATGCTCGAGGTAAAGGCGATCGTTTTGAGGCGAAAAAACCTGTGGATTCTGGAGTATTTCCGCAATCGGCAACATTTACGGCCGTAACAAGCAATGCGAGTGAATTTGGTGCAAAAACTGGAGAGCGGGCAAATGTTGTTCGGCCACAGAGTTCCGACATTTGGAAGGTAGTTATACTTTGTTTTCATGGACTGTTTTTAACTGTTGTTGTTTATCAGAACACGGGCAAAATCGACGCCTCAACTGTCAACCGGAGCGAGTATAAACACACCAATGGTGAACGGCATGAAATTAAAAAACCTGTTGACTCCAATATTTTGAAAGGAGAAGGAACGTTTGAGCGAGAGAGCAGTAATATGCAGGATTTCCAAGCAAAAAAGGGTGAACGTTATGATGCTAAAAAGCAAACGGAATCGGATGTTTGGAAGGTTGGTTTAGTTTACAATTTTGGTAAAAATGATAGGCATGATTATATTTCCAGGCTGAAGGAAGCATCACAACGACATCAGTTAATCGATCCGACTATGCAGCCAAAAAGGGCGAACGTTACGATACGAAACGCCCTCAAGATTCAAACATTCTTCGTGGCGATGGTACTTTTGTCGGCGACTCCATCAACGCAAAGGAATATGGCGCCAAAACTGGTGAACGTTATGAAACTCGGCGACCAAAGGATTCTGATTTGCTTCGAGGCGATGGCACATTTGCTGGTGAATCTGTCAACGCTAAAGATTATGGAGCAAAAACTGGTGAGCGGTATGAACCTGTTCGACACGGCGAATCCGACATCTGGAAGAACGATGGCACAATGAATGAGACAACCGTCAGCAAATCCGAATACGCTGCCAAAAGGGGTGAACGTTACGACGCTAAGAAACCAAAGGATTCTGGCATCCTAAAAGGCGATGGCACATTTTCAAAAAATACAGTTGCCTCTACTGATTTCCAAGCCAAGCGAGGAGAGCGGTATGAACCCAAACGCCAAGGTAGCAGTGGTGCGCTAACTCAACAAGGCAAAATCGCTTCTGAAAGCACGAATCGAGCTGAGTATGCGCATACGAAGGGTGAACGGTACGCTGCTACAAAACCTAAAGATTCTAACATCTTGAAAGGTGATGGCAGTATTGAGAAGAATACCGAGAGCCGTGCTGAATTCGGAGCCAAGAAAGGCGAAAGCTACCAAGCGCGACGTCCCAAGTCGTCTGATTTGCTTCGAGGAGATGGAACATTTGCCGGAGAATCTGTCAACGCAAAAGAGTATGGCGCAAAAACTGGCGAACGTTATGAGGCAAGGCGTCCACGTGATTCTGATCTGCTGAAAGGCGACGGCACTTTCGCTGGTGAATCTGTCAACGCTAAAGATTTTGGTGCAAAGACTGGTGAACGCTATGAAGCACGTCGACCAAAGGATTCTGATATTTTGAAAGGAGATGGCACTTTCGCCGGTGAATCCATTAATGCGAAGGAATATGGCGCAAAGACTGGTGAGCGGTATGAACCTGTTCGACATGGCGAATCAGATTTATGGAAAACTGAAGGCACTCTCGACGGCACTAGTGTAAACCGCTCCGAATACGCTGCAAAGAAAGGTGAACGCTACGATGCACGTCGGCCACAAGATTCTGATATCCTTCGTGGCGATGGTACTTTTGCCGGTGAATCCGTTAATACTAAGGAATATGGAGCTAAAACCGGTGAACGCTATGAAGCTCGAAGACCAAAAGATTCAGATCTTCTACGAGGTGATGGCACCTTTGCCGGCGAATCTGTGAACGCCAACGAATACAGTGCAAAACAAGGAGAACGTTACGAAACTCGGCGTCCAAAAGATTCTGACATATTACGCGGAGATGGTACATTCGCTGGCGAATCCATCAACGCAAAAGAGTATGGCGCCAAAACGGGTGAGCGGTACGAACCCGTTCGACACGGTGAATCAGATATTTGGAAGAACGAAGGCACTATTGGTGACACTGTAAACCGATCAGAATATGCTGCTAAAACTGGTGAACGCTACGAAACAAGACGTCCCAAAGATTCCGATTTACTCCGCGGTGATGGAACTTTTGCTGGTGTATCTGTTAATGCCGGTGAATATAGTGCTAAGCAAGGAGAACGATTTGAAGCCCGCCGACCAAAGGACTCAGACTTGCTTCGTGGAGATGGTACATTTGCCGGCGAATCTGTAAATGCCAACGAATATGGTGCAAAGACTGGTGAACGTTACGAAGCGAGGCGTCCACGTGATTCTGATCTGCTAAAAGGTGACGGCACTTTCGCTGGTGAATCGATCAATGCGAAGGAGTATGGCGCAAAAACTGGCGAACGTTATGAAGCCCGACGACCGAAGGATTCCGATATTCTACGCGGGGACGGCACATTTGCTGGTGAATCCATCAATGCAAAGGAATATGGCGCTAAAACAGGTGAACGCTATGAACCCGTCAGGCATGGTGAATCTGATTTGTGGAAAACTGAAGGAACCATGACCGATGCAACCGTGAATCAATCCGAGTATTCTGCAAAGACGGGAGAACGGTATCAAGTTCGACGCCCGCGGGATTCAGACTTGCTCCGCGGCGACGGCAACTTTGTTGGCGATTCTATCAATGCCACTGAATATGGCGTCAAACAGGGTGAACGCTACGAAGCTAAACGTCCCCAAGATTCTAACCTTCTCCGTGGTGACGGAACGTTCCTCGGCGATACTGTGAACGCTAACGAGTTTGGCCCCAAGACAGGAGAGCGGTATGAAGCCACAAGGCACGTCGCTTCTGATATCTGGAAAAGCGACGGAACTACCGATGGTACAACAGTCAACCGTCTTGAATTTGGCAAAAAGAAGGGAGAACGTCATGAAAAGGTTTATCGCGGCGAAAGTGAGATATGGAAACATGACGGAGCACTCACTGGAACTTCTGCCAACACAGATGACTTTGGCGAGAAAGTCGGCGACCGTTTTGCACCCACATACCACGGCGAAAGTGATGTTTGGAAACACGAAGGGCATACGGGTATTTCTGCCAATCAGAGCGATTATGGTGCTAAAGTTGGCGAACGTTTCGAGAAAACTTATCATGGCGAATCCGACGTTTGGAAGCATGATGGAACGATTGACGGTACAACGGTCAACCGCGCCGAATACGCTGCAAAACGAGGTGAACGTTATGATGCTCGAAAGCCCCGCGACAATGACATCCTTCAAGGCGATGGCAAGTTTGATGGGGAATCCGTCAATGTCAAAGAATATGGTGCAAAGACTGGTGAACGTTATGAAGCCCGACGACCAAAGGATTCTGATATTTTAAGAGGAGACGGCACATTTGCCGGTGAATCGATCAATGCCAAGGAATATGGCGCAAAAACGGGTGAGCGCTACGAACCCGTTCGTCATGGCGAATCCGATTTATGGAAAACTGAAGGCCCGCTAGATGCCACTAGTGTAAACCGCTCCGAATACGCTGCGAAGAAAGGTGAACGCTACGATGCACGCAGGCCACAAGATTCTGATATTCTTCGTGGCGATGGTACTTTTGCCGGTGAATCCGTTAATACTAAGGAATATGGAGCTAAAACTGGTGAACGCTATGAAGCTCGAAGACCAAAAGATTCAGATCTTCTACGAGGTGATGGCACGTTTGCCGGCGAATCGATCAATGCAAAGGAGTATGGAGCTAAATCTGGAGAGCGCTATGAACCTGTTCGACATGGCGAATCCGACATCTGGAAGAATGATGGCACCTTTAATGGAACCACTGTGAACCGCTCTGATTATGGAACCACAAAAGGTGAACGATTTGAGAAGGTCTATCGTGGAGAGAATGAAATTTGGAAACACGATGGAGCAATCACTGGTACTTCCGCCAATCAAGAAGACTTCAAGGAAAAAGTAGGCGACCGATTTGCGCCCACGTATCATGGTGAATCAGAATTGTGGAAGAACCAGCAAGGTGCTTTTGATGGAACAACCGTTAATCACTCTGAATTCGCGGCTAAAACCGGTGAACGTTATGAAGCTCGTCGACCAAGAGATTCCGACATTCTTCGAGGCGATGGAACTTTCGCCGGTGAAAGTGTGAATACAAAAGAATATGGAGCCAAAACTGGTGAACGGTATGAAGCGTATCGCCCTGTAACTTCAGATCTATTACGAGGTGATGGCACATTTGCTGGTGATACAGTGAACGCCAAGGAGTACGGCGCAAAATCCGGTGAGCGGTATGAAGTCGTCCGTCATGGAGAATCTGACGTGTGGAAGAGCAATGAACCCGTTGAATCCACCTCCGTGAACCGTTCCGAATACGCTGCCAAACATGGAGAACGTTATGAAACTCGACGACCCATTGACAATGACATACTTCATGGTGATGGCAGATTCATCAGTGACACAGTAAATGCCAAAGAATACAGCGCAAAAACTGGAGAACGCTACGATAAGACGTATCACGGTGAATCTGATCTCTGGAAGCACGAAGGCGCCCTTACTGATACTACTGTCAATCGATCTGAATATGGTGCTAAACATGGAGAACGTTATGATCCCCGTCGTCCACAAGATTCGAATATCCTTCGTGGAGATGGCTCTTTTGCTGGTGACACTGTCAATCGGTCTGATTACGCCGCAAAAACTGGTGAACGTTATGATGCTACGCGCCCTAATGAATCAGATTTGTGGAAAAACAATGGCAAATTTGACGGAACGACGGTCAGCAACACCGAATATGCAACGAAGAAGGGAGAACGTTTTGAAACCCGTCGACCGAAGGATTCCACTATTTTGAAGGGTGACGGAACTTTTGCTGGCGAAACCGAGAAGCAGAGTTCATACAGTGCTAAAAAAGGCGACAGATATGATGTCAAACGCCAGAGCGAAAACGATATTTGGAAGAATACCGGCAAACTGGAGAACACTACCGTCAGTCGCAGTGATTACAATGTGAAGAAAGGCGAACGCTTTGAAACCCGAAGACCTAAAGATTCTGATGTTCTTCGTGGTGATGGCTCTTTCATGGCAGAAACTGTTGCCTCTCGCGAATACAAAGCTAAAACTGCTGAAAGGTTAGCTGCCAAGAAGTTACAAGACAGCGGTGTGTTGAAAAATGCTGGCAAAATTGATGGTGAAACGGTCACTGGTGCGGCATACAAATCGAAACGTGTTGAACGGTCTGTCGCTACACGGCCCAGGACTTCTGACATTTGGAAGGTAAAGTTTAATTCCACTTTTGTTAACTTGGTAACAACTTTAAATTTCAGAAAACCGGATCAATGGAGAAAACAACGATCAAACAAGGTGACTTCACTGAAAAGCAACGTCAAGGTGTTCACGTCGTGAAACCGACAGAATCCGGAGTTTTGAAAGGAACTGGAAAGTTTACAGCAACCTCCACTACAGCGTCAGAATTTACTGGACCAGTACATGGCGATAGCTACAGCGTGTCACGACCGAAGGATTCCGCATTTTTCGACGATGATAATCATTTCGAAGGCCATACAGTTTACAATGAAAGCTTCAAGCAAGAATCGACGACCCGATCCCAAGCAGTTCGGCCAACGACTGCCTTAAAACTTGATGGCAAACTTGACCTGGTCAGCGGGTATAAAGCCGTAAGTTTTTACAGCTGTTTTTCACAACTCATTTCAACTTATAGGAATTTCAACCAAAAGTTGGTACTTGCATCGCGGGCGAGTTAATCGCATCGGTGAAGAAAAATCATCCCCCAACAGAGCATTTTGAATTCCATGACGTCAATTCCGGTCACCACTTTTATAAATCGAAGTGAACAAAAGTATTTAAAACT
The DNA here is from genome assembly GCA_024447235.1 of Panagrellus sp. LJ2285. Lineage (NCBI taxonomy): Eukaryota > Metazoa > Nematoda > Chromadorea > Rhabditida > Panagrolaimidae > Panagrellus > Panagrellus sp. LJ2285. The sequence goes on along the minus strand of JAMRYB010000004.1, from coordinate 90,973 downwards.
CCTATTTATATCAAACTTAATTGTATTCATCGCTATATTTTTAATTTATATCTTTATGTTTTCCGACAGTTATGTCAAAACCGCTGACTTGATCATCATTTCTTTAATAGTATAGTTTAAATAAACACTTTTTGTTTTTCAAAATCCGCCTCTTTTCGCAAACAATAATTTTATAGCAGTACCATTCAAGTAAACTGTTTGTGTTGTGGAAAGAGTAACTTTTCACGCCGCTTTGATCATCACATTTGAGATATCTCATCTCTGAGCCCCATTCACATGAAATTTATGAAACTAAGTTATGGTGGGAAGTGCCACCATCGTCTTTCTTTTCACTGACGAGGCGCCCAGCCCCAAGGCAAATACATGGGCTTTCGCCATGGGCCCTCTCAATTCTTGATTGTTGCTCGTCGGTTTAAGCACATCCTATTTCCTCTTTTATTGGTGTTGGACGTGAATCCACAACGTCAATTATTTTATCTCTCAGCTTCCTTTTGCTTGTTTACGGGGCAATTCTATTCGGGTGATGCCTATGTTTGTCCAAATTAAGTTTAATCCTGATTCAATAATACTCCCGCTTGAATTTTTTGGCAATGTCTGATGTCCATGCATGCCGTTGTTGGATTTATCATTCTTAAGAGGAACTGTACTTATCGCTATTTTTGTGTTTTGACAAGTCACGATGGTTTATTTATGCCGTCTTGAGAGTCAAGTATTTTACGTCCGTGACGCACTTGTTACTGTTCTGCATCCACGGGCATTGTCAAAGTGCATGCAGTGTGCGCTGTGAATGCAGATGTAAATTGTGTTTTGTAAAATTTTCGTAACTTTTTCAAAAAGTTTATCTAAAAATTCAACAACTGCCAGTTTTTGCGATTGTACAATTTCTATTATGTTCGCAACAATAAAATCCTGCAAATAACTTTGGTTTTATTCTATTTTAAGTTTATGACCCTCTTTCGTCAAAGATATAATCAATGTTAGATCGGCCAGATGGAGGACCCAAACATAAGCCACTAATCGATTCTATATTTTCCCTAACTGCTTATATTGTCATGCTTATGTCCTTGTGGTGCAAGTTAATGCCTAAATTGAAGCAAAGAATGCCGTCACGTTTGTTATTGCAATAATAAATAGGCTAGTTCATTCCTCCATTGTACCTATGTAAGGGCATTACAGGGACAGGAAGCTGACAAATAAATAAGGATGGGTAGAATGGAGCTAAATTAATGACAGCCGGGCCCAGACGCATCGCTTTGCTGGAGCGGCTCTTCATGTTGTGCTTTGCCACTTAACCCGCCCATTAAGCGCTACCTAAAACCTCTCTTAAGTATCTGTGGTTGGCAAATTCTTTCGTTAGTTATGAGGCTTTTGACTAAATTTTTCTTGCCGCTTCACTTTTTAAAGTGCTGTTGCTAATTTTAAATGTTACTTAACTGTGTTGCACAAAAAAACATCTGTTCTTTTTAAAAGTGGACACTGTGCAGTTGCATTTGTGCATGAAGTTCACGAATTTCATTTATAATTACTAGACTAAAAAAGGTTTAGTTCACTATAGTCCGGACTAATGGCAAAGGTCATGTTTTCTTTAAATGACTGCTATTTTTATTCCTTTGCACAGCCTGATTTTGCCTTTGATTATAGCTTTTGCGCCTTCTACCGCCGGTCTAGCCCAATGAATCTTGCTTCATTGTACTTCAAAAGCACCCAGGACCGTTATAAATTTTTAGCTTTCAACACTCAAAAGAAAAGCCGCACGCATCTCGTATTCTCTGAAATAGGTAAACGTCTTGAAGATTGTTTCCATCCCCAAAATTTACTCAGTCGAGAACGGCATGCGGTCTATGAAATACTGCCTTTTTTAAATGTTTTTTGTTTATCCACCTAAAGTTAAAATTGTTTTTAGCAAAACTGGCCTAGCCATTCGCCCATGTTTTTTTGGGTAAAAAAGAACGAGCATGTTTCACTCAACCCTCTTTTTTTAAGTACCATACATTGCAAAAACATGTGTATGTCTAACATTAAAACATCGTTTTTTTCGGTGCCTTTTAAGTGCTGACATCAGTTGAAATTTGATCCATGTTTTATGGCGTGTGCTTTGTACTAAATTGAATACATGCCGGACTTCCCCGAAAGATAAATCAATCTTAAACAGACAGCGACAGTTTTATGGCATTTCGTTAATGCCATTGGATACTGCCGTACAAGCTGTGTAGTCAGTATTTTAATTATCTGGACGTGAAAAACGCCAGATAAAAGCAAGCAAATTGACAGTTTTATGCGTTCTTTAAAGCATTGCATACGCGCGTCGGATTCGCATCTGAATCTGTTTGCTTTTTTCCGAATCTCCAAAGTCCCAATATGTGGTATAAATCCTTAAAATACAAATATTTACGCGACACGCCTGAATTGTCTGTGCCACTGTACCACAAAGTTTTGGAAATTGTAGGTGTGTGGTAAAAAAGCGGAAATTAATAGTTTCTAAACTAATTTATAGTTTTACTTAACTGGTAGCATTCAAATGTGGAATTAAGAAGGTTGGTTTTCCGCCGATTCGAAAGGTGCCACTTGGACACTCAAAGGGATAACTATTTACCAAACCGGATATAATTTCACAGCTATTACTCAACTATTTTACCAAATATACATCTACAATTTAAATTTTTCGCTTTGACATAAAAATTACGCCAACAATCAAAATAAGCCCCCTTTGCTATTTGATAAGATGTAAGACGTAACTTGAAAAATGTTTCCGCGTCTGCCTTGCCCCCTTTAGCCCTTCCTTCCAACAATTACGAAGGTTTAATACCGCTGACAGCCCTCGAAATAAAAAGAAACGAACATGGCATTCCACTCTATGTAGACTTTCCGGTCAAAAAATGGCTGTCTTTGTTATGCCTCTTTTCTATCTTCATTCTAATCTTTCTGGGGGAGCCAGTTGCTTAACATTGTGGTATTTTAATCGTTCCGTATTTTGACTAAACTGTTTTTGCGTCAGGGAACGGTCCTGTGTCTTTTTACTGTCAAACTTTGAACTCCCTTGGGTTTTTTGATGTTTTGTCTGACCGTTTTCTACTTTTTGCGGGTGCCGCTCGTTCCATGATGTGAAATTTTTGCGTTTTCACCTAAAACATACCATATCACATTTTGTCGATTTTTTTCCGAATTACTACAACTCCCGGTGAATTAAGTCTTAAAAGTAGCCGCTTTTCCTTCTTTGTCGGTACATAAGAGGCGAATAAAACTGTTCGGATGACATTATTGATAGTGCCGCCAAAAAGAACGCCTGTCTACATGTAATGTTTCAGGAAAGACATGATGAATCTACTGCTCATAGTCTGCGGCTTGTCGCTTTTGTTTCTTTCGTAAGTCCTGACATCATGTTGCATTGCAACCATTAAATCATCAAGTTTTCAGAGAATTTGTATTATCACAAGATGTAGTACCACAAAATCAAAGTAACATGAGCACCCACCCAATTTATAAACTGATAAGGAAAAAGATACCCCGCGTTGGGAATAATCCACTCGACGTCAAATTTGGATTTTACATTGAAAGTTTGGGCAACTTTAGATCGAATGAAATGGTAAGACTTTCATTTTACCCATGTCTTATCCATAATACTCTGTTAGGCATTTGACGTGGATATGTATTTGTACATGAGTTGGAAGGATGCAGCCATGCAGCATGATGATGAAGATTACGTCTTAATCAATGATAAAGCAGTCCTTGAAAATATGTGGGTACCTGATTTATATTTTGCTAATGCTCGCACAGCGTACTTCCATGATGTCACGGTTCCTAATTTTAACATGTTCATTAACAAAGACGGTGTCATTGCTTACGGCACACGGTTAGTCATGTTAAAAACTGGAAATTATTGAAAGAAAGTACAATTTTTTGCAGGGTTACTCTCACGGTCGCGTGTAACTTGGTTCTCAAAAACTATCCTTTGGACTCACAAACATGCTCCATAAAAATCATCAGCTGTAAGGAATTGAAACGAAAATTGTAGGTTAGTAACCCCGAGCAAACATTATAGATGCCCACGTTATCCCAATGATGAATGTGACTTGGTTTAATGAGGGAGCGGTTCGCTTTAATCCCGAGATTGGCCTCCCAGAATTCAAGATAATGTCGATTCGACCAGCTTATTGCAACGGAACCTTCCACTATACCATAACAGAGAATTCGTCACGCGTGGGTGAATTTTCGTGTCTCATGGGATTGATCGAACTGGAGCGAGCCATTGGCTACCACCTAGTTCAAAGCTACTTGCCTAATGCTGCTATTGTTATCATTAGTTGGGTGTCGTTTTGGGTAAGTTTAGGTTCAAAGAACTCAAGTTTTGCCAATGGGGGGCAGTAACATCATTATCTTCTTGCAGATTGACCGACGAGCCGTGCCGGCCAGAGTTAGCCTTTCGTTTACTTGTCTGCTTACGTTGTCCACTCAAGTGAGTTTCGGGAAAGGATGTTAGACGACCATAGATGGGATAATAACGACAACAAACAAGTGACGATTCTTTTTATTTCAATTTTAACGATAAAAAGTGCCGCAGGCAACAAACTTGCGATGTTTGTGTCAATAGAGGGTCGTCATTAAAGTTATTTTTATAAAAAGTTGGCTACATGCTATAATTATTTCAGGGAAATGGCCTACGGTATGCTCTACCTCCAGTGGCTTACAGCAAGGCAATTGATCACTGGTTTGGAGGTAAGTGTAAACTTTTTTTGAAAAACTTGACTCTTTTTACTATGTTTGACAATCAAAAACTTTCAGTCTGCATGCTATTTATCTTCGGAGTTCTGCTTGAATTCGCCCTTGTAAACAGTTACATGAGGAGAGCAAACAAATATAACAACCTGGCTCAAAGCATGCGATGGTCCACCTCACATGGCTATCACCCCGGTGAAACTGATACCGATACTGAAGATGGTCCGCTCCGAAGGCACAAACTGGGAAGCTACGTGTCTCAACCAGAACTCGTGTATAAAGCCATGTTTTTCAACAGACGGGCATTGGCTGTGGACCAAATCAGTCGAGTCGCATTTCCAGGTAAGTGGGATGGTTCTAATAAGCAAATCAGTCATTACTTGGTTTTTAGGAGGCTTTGCGTGCTTCAACTTTTTGTATTGGTATTACTATCTGTACTACAGCGTTATTAAGCCAACGTTACCGGAATCCTGACAACGTGTGTAAAAAGAAAAGATTCTTTAAATCCTTTTTTATCTTGAAATACAGTAATAATAAAGTTGGTTTATCAAGACTACAAACATAAGCATTGTATTCTTAACAATACTGGTTTCTGTGCAATGGCACAACAGATCGGTTGGATTATAATTGTTAGTTAGTGTGTGAACAAATGTGTTCTGTACACTGCGATTATCCCCCCGTTGAAAACTGAACAGTTTCTAAAAAACAAAACCCATGATAAAACTGAGTATGTTAAAATGTAGCATTCAGTTAGCTGATAGCCACGTCAAAAAACTCCGAAACAGTGCAGGAATTCGATGAACACAGCAATGAAACAGAGCCATTCGACATGAAAATCGGTGCATTGAATGGCGAAAAACTCCGAAATTTTGAAAGAACCAAATGCATTTCAAAAGAGCAGATACCTCAGAAATCACTCATCGATTTGTCCTCGCAACATGCTTTTAGGAAGAAGCACGTACATTTGCAAAACTTTCCCGAACAAGCTCAAACCACTCTCGAATGGTGCATCGCTCACAAAAACTGATCATCGAAGGACAAACCCCACCCTCGGACAAACAATCAAGCATAAACGAGGTTCATGATCCTCTTCCTATCGATCGCAGTTCGCAGGGGTGACGTGAAACTGATCTGGATTTATCCTTCCGTTTTCAAAGGTTAAAGTTCTCTCAATCGAAATAATACGTTTTGTTCGGGCAAAGCGCCAAGTCGTAAACAAGCAACTGCTCGTCGTTTTTCATGGAGCAATGTGTCCGCGCGGGCAGCATTGCTCATCGATCAGGACGGGGACGACGACGACCCCTAACGCGCAGGAGGCTGGCCGGCGTCCGTGGTTGCTTTTGGCGCCGATTTCGCCTCCTTCCTTTCAAAATTTTATCGAAAAACGCGCTCACGGTTGCAAGAATGCTTGCTTTCATTGCCGCCAGCAGTCAGGTTACAGCCAGTCTTTCGACTGATGTGGTCTTCGCTGTGTTGGTGTTTGTGTTGAATCAACAACACACGCAGTGTTCCCCTCCGCCTTCCCTCCCTTCGAGTCACTCGCGTCTTGCCTCGTTGCGAAACATGTTGCAAACTTTATTATTTTGCTATATTCCGCGACTAACACCTCTGTAATCCGTGCCATTTTAGACGTCAAGCAGGTTAACGAAGAACTCGAGATCTGCCCAATTCTAGCGTTATGCTGGGGTTATTATCTCCGCGTCGGTAAGTTGTTTTTCCGTTTTCCCTTCCCACCATGAGTATTGTTTACTTCAGCCGGAAGCCGCTTCCTATCCGTACTCCTTCTTCACCATGTTTGACACAGGAGGAGATCGATCGCATAAATTCATATCCTGAGGATACTGGATACACATATGCCCGAAGGTTGGTCCTTTATTTGCTACGAAAAATTATATATTAATTTGTTTACTGTTACAGCATCAGCTACTCGGCGTCTTTCCCGCGCGAGTACACCAATCCCGCCGTCGGATATCGCCATTCTCTGAGCAATTCTGGATTCGAGGATGAACGAACTTATTTCACTCGTGCCAGCGATTTCGTCTATTACTTGATCTCATCTGTCCTTTACGGTTTGTTTGTTTGTTGTCGTTTTCTGTTTCATGGTTTTTGATCCCTTATTTTTCAGCCATCTATTCCTCAGCCTATTATATTGCCTCATACCTTGTTTATGGTGTCATTTCCTTCACACCCTTGTATTACGTTGTCAATTTATCCAAGACTGCCAACGATGTTTCTGCCGTTGTTGGCATTGTTGCTCAGTTCATTGCTCGAATCACTCAGATCTCATACTTCTGCATCAAAGACTTTTTCCTTCAAACCGGATACAACACAATCTCATTGAAGAATGATATTCGTGATGCATTTTGGAATGCTCTCGGTTATCGTGTTCAAAACCAAGTCATTGTGGAAGAACCCGAGTCCGACACCGAAGGTGAAACCAGCTTCGTTCGCCGACACCAGTCAACATTTGCCACCAGATTCGAGCATCGCCAGGATCCCGTTTCATGGCCTCGACGGTTCCTTGATTCCATCATTTACGTCACGACTTTTGGACATTACCCGGCTCGGTTGGCCAATGCTGGTGTCGTTCCTCCTGCCCGAACCTATCATCGCACATCTGGATTCGGCAATAAAGGCTTCCTTGCTCGCAGTGCTCTCAAGATCGCTGGCTTTGCTTACTACATCGTGACTGCCGAATTCCTCTTCGAAGATCTTGAACCGATCAACAGCCCTGTTGCCGTTCGTACCCGGCGTCAACTCGCTAACAGAACAAATGTCGTAGTCGGTGAGCGAAGAAAGAAGTAAGAACTCACATGTGTTATGAGGCTTATATTACCGGACACTCTTTTTCAGATTCCGGTGGGGGCTCTTCCTTGCGCTCGTCCTCGGTTTGACCGCGCTCATTTTGTTCTTTGGATTCGGCACTCGTAAAAACCAAGAAAGTAAGTTTTGTATTTTCACTACTCTTTTTACTGTTAACTTGTAGAACGTCATATGATCTCTCCTGCAGGCGCGACAGAATCCGTTGATGAAGGTCATTACCCAAGTCTTCACCTCACCGAATCTCTTCGTCCCACTGTTGAACTTGCTTATACTAAAGGTCTCGAAGCTTCTGAATACGTTATTGATACCGGCAGCAATATTGTAAATGCGAGTGCTAACGCTTGGTCGCGCTTCACGTCCCGCTTTTTGAGTACTTTTGATGAGGCCCGTAAATCTTCTCAAGCCAAAACGGCTAATGTTCTTGAAAATGGAATCGGCTGGTCGAAATATGTATTTGGAAAAATTCTGGCTATTCCACGATTGTTATTGGATCTGATTTTGGCGCTGATTAGCAATGTCTACTATTTGTTGAAAGCTGCCGTTTTATTTGTCGTTGATTTCGTTCGTTCAATCAAAGATGTTTTGTTGAACGTAACCTTCAAGGTTCTGAATACTCTGTATGTCTGGCTCAGTCGAGTTAGCCAGAAGGCTGGCGCTGTCTACGATTCCGTGCCTTCGGTCGATACTGTGGCGGTCGTCAACAATGTGAACAAGAACTTTGGCGCTGTCGTCGGCAAGAATGGATATCTCCATATCTTGTGGGAACAGTTCCTTACACTTTGTAAGTTGTTTTTATTATTTAGTGTCTGTGTTGTTGAATGGTGTCTCTTCTTTCAGTTTTCTACGTCGCTCTTCAACTCTGGAATCTGTTCAGTTTCATTGTGTTGCTTCCTTACAATATTGCGTTGCATCTTTTGGGATCGGAAGGTTACATCTCTCAGTTGTGGCATTACATATTTTCGACCTGTATGTTTGTTTCTCTGTTATTGACAGTTAATCAGTTATATTGTTTCAGTGGGCCAGTACACCAAGTCCATCAGTGGCGTATTCAGCTACATTGTCAGAACGCCGTTGATCTTTTCAAAGTATATTGCCGATTGGAATGAACAACGGCGTCAATTGCCCCTCCCGCCTGTTGTTGTCAATGAAGTTGCGTCTCGCGTTATCGACGATGAAGATTTCGAAGCCCGAGTTCTTGCCATCGTGAAGAAGCACTACGCTAGCCTGCCGCCACCCACGGAAAATACTGTCATTCACTTCAATGATGAAACGCTTCATAACCGCATCTTCCCGGCCATCTCCCAATACGTCACGGCCAATCCCAAGTTTTTGGAGTCTGCTTTCAAGAAATATTTGGATTCACACCCGATTGAAGCTGCTCCACAGAAGTTTGATATTGATGCCAAGATCTCCTCCATCGTTGCAAAGGATCATAAGAACCAACAAGCTGTTGTCGTAGCTGCCATCGAGAAGTACCTCAGTGCGCATATTGCTAAAATTGTCTCTGACTACCATGCTAAGAATCCGGCTTACCTTGCTGATTTGATCAAGACCCATCTCACCGCGAATCCGTTGATCAAGGATGATGAGCTCAGAAGGAAGATTGAAACCATTGTGAAGGATGAAAGCGTCATCAAGGTGGCTTTGACGGAGCAACTTCAAAAACTCCAATCTGCCGTGGCTTCGCCTACCATCAACAACACTTCTGGTCTCTCCGTGGCTTACCTTGACAACCGTCTAACCGAGCTCTACACTATCTTTGATGCCAAGCTTCGCAACTATTCCTACGATCGCACTGGTGAACCTGATTATGCCCTTGAAAGTTCCGGTGGCTTTGTCGTCAGTACCCGTTGCACCGAGGAATATGACGCTTCGACTCGGCGGGAAAGCATTTTCGGCATCCCTCTTTGGTACACTCAGTATTCTCCTCGCTTCGTGATTCAACGTCCATCGGCCAATCTCAATGCCGGTGAATGCTGGGCTGTCAAGGGTCAATCCGCATTCCTTGTTGTACAACTCGCTCGTCCGATTACTGTTTCTTCCATCAGTTATGAGCATCTCCCCAAGGCTCTGTCTCCTGATGGCAATATTGACAGTGCGCCTAAGAAGTTTAAAATTTGGGTGAGTCTACAATTTTACTAATTATATGAATTCGTATTAATTGTTAACTTTTCAGTCACTCCAAGGAGAAAATGACCCCAACAAAGTCCTCATCGGTCACTACTACTACGACGAGAATGGCGAGGCTCTTCAGAGGTTTGCTGCGGTGAACACTGATCACCGCGGAACGCCAATGATCGAGTTCGAGCTCACTGAAAACTATGGCGCCGCTTACACTTGTATCTACAGACTTCGTGTCCACGGAACTCCGTTGTAAATTATGTTTTATTAATTTTGTTGTTGTTATCTCCGAGTCCTCCACACTGATCTTCAGCACCTTTTATTTGCATACTATTTTGTTTACCCTTTTTTCGTACAGTGGAAAGAAATATAAATCTTTAGAGCTTACATGGTGTAGTGATGGGTTTTGTTGTTACATTTGTGTTTACATTTCATAAGACACTGGGTTGACTGTTTGACACTGATTTCATTATGCATCAATCAATTTGTTTGATTGCTTTTCTTATCGGACAAGATTGAAAGCGTAACGAACCATAATAACTGAAACAAGTTTGAGTTGTCCGTCTCCCAGGCATAAGTGAATAAGTGAATTAACGCTTTGGTATTGCTTGTGTTTATGTTTTCCAACGTGCGATTTTCGTTTTTTGTATTTCCATTTCAAAAGCAATTACAAAAGCAGACGCATCAAACAGACACCAGGAACATCGTTCAGGATATGTAAATCGGAAAGCGTGTCGACCTCCGACCTCAACCCCCTGCCGGTGGCGATAGCCTCGTCCATCGCCTTCAGCATATATTTGTTTCGCGGCAAGACGCTCTGTCCATGGAGTGCACTACCTCCTCTTATGTCTATCTCGCCTCACATCACAGCCAAAGTTTATTTTAACTTTGTCGTGCGCGTTTGTCTGTGGATTTTAGTAGTGCTGTTTTCCCTCTCGCCCCCCTTTCACCACCCCTACTACCTGCTCGGGCCGATTCGCCGCTTAGTCACCCCCTAAGGGCCCTCTCCCACTTCTCGGTTGTGTCACCACACCTCGTCGATGATACTGCCTCAGGGTAGGGACCCGTGATGGGTGGAAATCGCAACTGACCTGTGGCATATTAGCACAACTCATATTTTATTAAAACGATTTTGTTTTCACCTTCTTAAACTAACCACAAAAAGCCCCTCAATGTATCTAGTAGTCGACGCCTGACTGGCTGACCAGTTTGCTTGCTCTATTTCTAAAGCATGTAGATAGAAAATAAACACCCCCATGAGCCACCTGGTTCTGATTTTTTTGCTGCAATGCATGTACGAACCGGCTCGTGTTGCCAGTAGCAATGAGCTTGCGAATGATCGGCCGATGCTGTTTTCTCCGTTGTCTATGCTTCTTTTTACCAACTTTGTGATTAGCGGTGTTACGTGTCCATTCGTTTTCTATTTTCACTTTCAAAACGTGCAAACGAAGCATTGTTTCAGGTGTCAATGACCGACAATTTTCGCAACGCCAATCGCCAACGTATCGAGCACATTGAGGCCTGTTTCGGCTCCCAGGGCCAGCCTCTCGTTGGCGATGGCCGTATTCTGGTTGGAGAGGGCGTCCTCATAAAAATGTGCCGAAAGAAGCCGAAGCCCCGACAATTCTTCCTGTTTAACGATCTTTTGGTGTATGGTTCTATCCTTATCAGCAAGAAACGCTACCACAAACAAAGGATTATCCCTTTGCAACAAGTTCAGCTCGAAAACTTGGAGGATGAAGGTAGTTTGTGTTCTTGAAGCATAGTTTTATATATAATTTTGTCAATCTTTCAGCTGACAAGCATGGATGGGTGGTTCGAGCTCGTGGAAAGTCATTTGCAGTTTACGCGGCCACATCAAAAGAAAAGGCTGAATGGATGCTTCATATTGAGCGTTGTGTTCAGGATCTGATCAAGAGTATGTTTTCACAGTCATTAATGTTGTGGTTTATTTGAATGTCTCTTTTTGTAGATGGCGTCCGCCCTGATAACGTCCACGCTGCTGTTTGGATTCCTGACAGTGAGGCTACTGTATGTATGTGTTGTCACGAAACACAGTTTACGCTACTTCATCGCCGAGTATGTTTTGTTTTTTACATGCTTAATTTTAGTTTATATCTTATTGACCTTTTAGCATCACTGCCGTTCGTGTGGCCATGTCGTCTGCGGTTCATGTTCGCTGAAGCGTTTTGTGATCGCTGGCATTGATAAGCGCCCTGTTCGCGTTTGCAACCGTGTAAGTGGTTCAATGACATCAGTTATTTTCAAAAGCCGACTGTTGTTTGTTCCTTTCAGTGTTATCAAAAGCTATCCATCGGTGATAACAGCGTCATTCGTACCCGTGCCGAGCAGACTATTGAATCCGACGATTCTGACGATGATGATGAAGTCAATGAAGCGCCGACTTCTCCGGCGAATCCGGTATGTCGTTGTTATTGAAATTGTTTGTGGTTGTGATTGAATTATTCCATTTCAGACAACATTTTATGAAGGTCGCGAGGGTCCTTCGACCGCTGCCGTGACAATGTAATTCTTCACAGATCTACAGCTTCAGGGTTGATTCCCCCTTCACTTACTTTGGTCTTTTATCCGCGGGTATGGCTTTCTTACTTCCTTCTTTGCCTGTGGCTGTATTACCGCTTTTGACACTTATCGGTTTCATTCTACTGATTATGTTTTGAATGTTTATTGTTTCTTCTTGGTTTTGACTTGACGCCTTACTGATTCATCCAAAATTGTGATTTTAATATTGGTTTTCATTCACCTATGTTGTGCCTTAACAGTGATAAAGATTGTTATTGTCTTCTTTTATTATGATTCAGATAACTGTGATAACATTCTAGAGAGTGATAAAACATTTTGGATATCATGTATTTTTGGTCAAAGGTCTGCTTTTGAGTTCGCAATGTCGATAAGCGAGGAGTGATTGTTGAGAGGGGGCGGTACTGCGTGAAGTACCATGGCGTTAACACTATTTGTACCCTTTGTATTTTCAAACATTGAGTTTGATCGATCTACTCTGCAAAACTATGACTCAGGTTTCACTGAAACACTTTCATTAACACAGTTTTCGGTACTACTCTACTCGCAGATATTTGAAAAACTAAAAATAATAGCTCACTTGGCATTTCGTACAGCAGCATTATCACTCGATGTTATTCGACCATTACAATTATTTGTGACAGTCATCATGCTGCAATGCTCATCGCTCGGATTATCATGTTTCATTTGCAATTGGGTGTTGAGTAGCCCGTAGAGAATCCAGTTGGATGCGCTTCCAAAGTATGGTAATAAGTGAACACAGTAAATGATAAACAAAAGTTGTTCATTCGCTGTTTCATTACTTTTAGAAAATAGGCTCATGTAAACGGCGTAAAGCACGCTGCACCAATAAGGCGTCCAACATACAAAATACAACACAGCAATCAAAATGGTGTATATTGCAATGCGTCGGAGGGGGATACCACTTCGTGGAATTACTCTGCAAAAATTGAAGCGTAATTTTCTTTGCATCAATGATTAAAAAAAGTCTCGTCACCATACTTTGTATGAATATATAGCTTTCGAATCAGTTGGTAGTTAAAGTATCCTATGAGAAATAGAGGCACAACGAACCCAAGAAGGAAAGTGCTGAAAGTAAGTAATCAGCCTTCAATAATCAAGTTTTTAAGCCCCAATCAATCATACCTCGAAGTAAACCACAGAAAGACCCAATATGGCATCATGTCTGAGCATTTGTGAACTCGTACTCTTGTGACGTTTTCAATGCCGGTACCATTTTCAATGTGGGATAATTGGTGAAGCAAAATTTCGTTCGCCTTCGCATACAATAACATTGGTAATAACAACACGAAGGCACACGTCCAAAGTATGGCTATCGCCGACAAAACAAACTTTTTCGAACGATAATATTGTTTGTATGGATGGCACACGGCCATGTATCGATCGAATGACATGGCCGTGATTAAAAAGGTGGACACAATCCGGCCCACACTGCCACATGCATGATGTAGTTTGCATACAAACGTGCCAAACATCCAAAACCCGATTATATTGTCCTGCAAAAAAGGGATTATTATCATTACGAGGATTAAACCCAATAAGCTTACTAATATTGCTGGAGGTAGCGACAAGCTCATTAAGAAATCGACTACACATAATGCAGCGATGTACAAAATCGCGTTATCTCTATTGCGGCGTGTGGCTCGCGTTTTGCGTTCCGACAAAATGCCACGTATAATTGTCCAAACACTCGCATTTCCACAAATTCCAACGATAAAACAAATAACAAATATAATGACAACGAAGAGAACTCGTGATTGCAGTTCCTGGATCGGCGGATACACATTTCGAATAACGATTTCTCGGGAATAGTTGCGACAACTCAGGGTTCCATGATCCGTTGGACTACAGTCTTGTAGATTTGGAATATAGGGCCCAGTCAACATAGTAAGTGACTGCGCAAAACTTGAAGGCGGCTGTGAGCGACGGCTTTACAACATTTTCACAGCTACAGGACACAGTGTTTAACGTTATTTTCGCGCTTGGCGTTGCCTGCAAAGATGAAGCATTTACTAAGAACATGGTTAATTAAAGATTGCAATGTTTGATATCGTCTAGAAGAAAAATAGAAAATATCAAGGGACAAATACAAGTCTCAAAGGCGGGGATAACAGTTTTGTCGTTAAAAGCACAGTTAAGCACGGAAGTAACATTGGAGGGGAACGAACCTCCCTAAGTTCATGATTGTATGTGGGGGTATAGAAGCCCCATTTGGCACAAAGTTGCGTCACGATGGAGGCCGGAAACACATGAAGACAAAAAAGGAGCTATAAGTGTAGACAAGAGATTAAAGTTAGAGCGAACGGAAGTAAGGCAAGGTTTTTATATAGAAACGTTAACGATTGGGAGGTGATATTACAGACAAGCAAATTCCACGCAGGAAAAAAACCGTCCAAATGTTAACAGTATTAAAACCCGAAAAGTAAGCTCAACAAAATTACGGAAAAGCGTGACATCTCAAGAGCTGGCTGCATCGCCCACAAATAACAATGTCAAACTCAAATTCAAGTGTTACCGTAAATTTTGCATACAATTCGATTAACAATGGGGGTTATTGTCACTCCAATTTGTAAACAGAACATATTTGGCTTCATTTAACTAATTTAACGTACACATCAAACTGACATGGAACCACCAATGTTATGTTATATTTTTCCCTGTCTCGAGATTAGAAAGGCGTGCCAGCGACCTTCGAGAGACAAAAAAAAACGTTCACGCAGAATTTTCCGAATGCAATCATGCGCTAACGCGTGATTCTCTCGGAGTGAAAACACGAAAAACAGAAGAACGCCTATGGCTTATGGTAAACCGCATGAGGGAAACGTTAGACGGCGTTTAACCATTCAAGAAAAGTTTAATAGTGCGACAGCAAATCAAAAGCACCACTCTTTTCGCGCGAAAAGCGATGGATGGCGCCGTCAAAGGAGATGCCTCAGGGCTTCCGTTTGGGCACTCATCAACGTGACAGCAGTCATGGCGGCTGTGAAGGTTTCTAAAACAAACATACGTTTCTTTCTACTTTCAGGCTGGGGTAGTGAAGTGTGGGGAAGAAATTTTAATAAGCAGACCAAGCAAAAATGATTGTAAGAGTTGATAGTCAACCGTCGAGCTTTCTGGGTTGTGTTGAAGTTCCTACTTTTGAACCACCTGCCATCACGCGTTAACACTGATGAGGAACATAGAACGCATGACGAAAAAGACAGTGCGTCAGATTGGATATCGAATGGAATACCCATAACATTTTGGGGGAGGCAAAAGTCTGTTGACAAGACTGAGGAAAATACAAATTTGCCATTTATGGCAGGCACTTTATTGCTTCAGCATCACTACGATCATATCCATAGAGAGTGAGGGAGGGAGTAGGGGAGAGACAAAAGTGGCTCCTCTCTCACGGAAATCAATTTGACGTTCATGGATAATGCATATGCGCATAACATATATGAAGCATCCGTGGTACCACCACGTTTCACACGCTAGCTTTTACCCCTGTACCGTAATACGTTGAGAATATCATTACAAGTTACATACGTTTGGAACCTTGTCGATCTTCTGACTTGGGTCATGACACTTATGACAGTTCTATGGTCACTACACCGAATCAGCAATCACACTATTCATAAAGGTCAATCAACAAATAAATCGCATTGAAAAAACACTAATTTAACTTTAAAACTGTTAAATATTGATGCACATGTTCATGCCAACATATTCTTTTAAAATTACGTCGACTCCCATATGAGCTTTTGCTTTCCAGTTGGAATATTTAAAGGGCACGGCGTACCTATACGGCACAAACATCAGTTAGTTGAAAATGTGGCATTAGATGTATCTTGGGTGTCACATTGTGTACAGCTGACAAGTATCTATAAGATACGTTGTTGAGAAGTCTGTTCCTTTAAAAAAGACTTATTTTGAAGACGCTAACGGCCTAGTCAAAGGTGAATGTAGAAGAAAGCTGTTAACGGTCCAGTAGGCATCAATGGGAAAGTTCATGACGTACAAATGATATGATTTTTCTGAATGAAAAAAGGGGTTTCGTCCTGAATGGAGAGACAAACATCAATGGTAAATGTTTACAGATTAGTGGAACAGGAATAAAAATTAGTGTCCACCATTAAAGGTAAGATTGTTATAAACGGTTTAATACGGCATAGAAATCGGTTTGCAAAGAGTAATACAAGAGGTCAAAAACCGAGTCCTGGTTTGTGAGTTGGTTTAAGCCTTTTAATTAAGTTGGGTTCTCAGAAACGTTTAAACTTTCAATCATTTTGGAGCCAAATTAAAGTCAAAAAAGTGATTCCATTTGACCTGGGCCTCCAACGTAAACACTATTACACGTAAAACTATAAACCGAACAAAAATGTCGGCACCAGAGCACATGAGCCTGGGCACTGCTGCCTGCAGTCAAAGATATCTCTAGCCCCACCAACATCCTACTTGGGAGGGAGAACGGGATTAACGGGGCCAACCTCCAGAAGGATTTTATACCATCATCTTGAGGGAATATAGACATTGGTTTGAGCCGGAAATCGGTAACATAAATTAGTGTCGTTCATCATTAGCATCCTGATGCTTTTAAGAAGAACATGACGCGCGTTAGCTTGGCTTGTCTGTTGGTGGGCGCCTGTGCCGTACAGTCTGCATCAACAAAATGAGTCTGCTCGAAACGAAAAAGGCTATCTCAAATCCTACAAGCATGTCTGGTTGATTACTGCGAAGAAGTTGATGATTCTTTGAATTCACCCTCTTCACAGCTTGCTTGTTAATGGCAATAACAATGACTAGAAGAAGGTAATCAAATGAATACACAAATCACCTGAATTTTAGTCAGTTTGTAATACGCAATGCTTGGTAATAGCAGCTGAAAGAGAAGAGGTCAAACCGGTCGAGGAAAAGCCATTGTTGACAAAAACAGACTAATGTCAGAAGCATGAAGTATTAGGTTTTCTTATCAAAAACAGGATAGCTCAATTACCTTGCA
Organism: Panagrellus sp. LJ2285; assembly: GCA_024447235.1. NCBI lineage: Eukaryota > Metazoa > Nematoda > Chromadorea > Rhabditida > Panagrolaimidae > Panagrellus > Panagrellus sp. LJ2285. The sequence continues at coordinate 73,773 of JAMRYB010000004.1, read as the reverse complement.
TAAATATATTTCAAAAATACCCCAACAGATAAAGTCAACTTGAAAGTGGTTTTTGGTAAGTAACAGGGCATGATGATGCATAAAAGGAATACGTATTTTGGCGCGGAAAACTATATATGGACAGCGATACTAAACAGTACCTGCTGATAAAATCAGGCTTAACAATTGGTTTAAAAGCATGAGAAACATTCAATAACCACAAATAAGTGTTCTTTCAGAACCGAAACTTCTATTTTGGCCATAGTAAAACTTTATGGGGGCAGTTTTTGTCCAACTGATAATATCATTTCGGGTGGGCGCCATTCATTAAAATAATAGGTCTCATATAACAGCCAATACTACCGAATCAATTATCTTACTGCGATTTAGATTCAAAAATGCTAGATAAGATTTTTTCAAAACGTTGGTCTGTAATGTTTTCTGAGGGGGCTGTAAAAGGATGACAACCTATGACCATTTTATTGCATCCCACTTATGCATGCACCTTAATGGTATTTCCGTTACTTCTGAAATCGAATTCCATGCAGTTTTCGGAGGGGGGACTCATATGCAAGGAGATAGGGTCGGCATACCCATTGAAACTGTGGCACAAGAGTGCAATATTGAGTAGATGAAACAAAAACAAGTACCACCGTCGACTATGTTCGGGGCTTATTTTGACAACTATCTCAACGAAACATAACTTTATGGAAGCTACAAAGCAATAAGCCCGGGAGTGGATGGCAGACAACGACTTGATTAATTCGGGTATCTGTAATTAGTTGACCTATTTTGGGAGGGGAAGGCCAAGATAGCCAAGATAATCCCACCCCCACGCCAGACAAACAGATCGTCGCAAAGCTATTGGAGAAGAATGACTCTTTTTGGACAATGTTTTGACGGCTGGCTAGACAGTAAAATGTTGGACTTTATGCACACCATTTAGCTTTGACTTTCACGTGCAAGATTCAAAATACAGAAGCTTTAATAGTGTTTTCGATATTTTCGGAATAAATATACATAAGCTAGATAGATAGGAATGCTTGGGATGTTCAGATGATGTTAGTGCCGGAAACGATGCCCCGGGCAGTGTACAGACCAAAAGCATCAGATGTCGATCTACACAAGCTTTCAAAAAAGAAGAGGACTACAGATGCGGAGGCGTGCGCGGACATTTCAACGCGTCAAGTGGATAAGCTAAAGATGCGCGTCTAAATTGAACAGCTAAGCTAATTAAAAACTCTACACAAGTAGGCATACATTCGTTCTTTCGAAATACAAAAATTTACTAATCGACTGGTACAGGCTGCAACAGAATTTGAAGCTATTTATCCTTTTAAAATTGTAGAAACATTTCAAATTTGTTGTTTTGATAGCCTTCTAGGAAGTCTAGTATCCATCCTATTGTTTCAAAGATATTGGAAGTCGAACCGAAAAAAGACAAGGTTGCTTCCCAATATGAATGGGTGTGAAGCCGTGCAGATAAAGAGATGCTAAATTAACGTACGCTTTCGTGGACACTTGATATCCGGAAGTGCACCCCACAAGAAAATGCCTTCAGGCGTGAAGAACGTGCAAATGTAAGCCATTCGGTCGTCTTAGACATACCAATATCAAAGGAAACACGCGTCGGTTAACCGGAAACACTATGTATTCGAACAAAAAAGCATTTATATAAATATGCAATTTAAGGAGTCTTGAAGCTCATCCAAATCAAAGTCCAATTACAAATGAGGAACGAAGACCAGAAGAAGTAATGCCACATTCTAAATAACTGTGATGTAGTCGGCATTCGTTTTGGTTTGTCTAAATAATTACTTACTGAAAGTGGAGGGAAAACAAGTTAACATAAGAGGGGAAAAGACAATCAGGCAGTAGGATTCGACTTCCGGGGGCAGAACCACTTGTCAAAAGTGGTGAAAAATTAATAAAGAAGCTGCGCTTTGTGTACAACAAAACGCAGCCACCCAAACTACGCTGTTCGGTTGTAAATTAGGTAATATGTGGCATAAGTTGTCATTTCATGCAAACTTTTCTGATTGTTGTTTTTTGATCAATGCAAAGTCAGAAGTTTCTTTTCTAAGTTAAATCTGCAGCTGTGATTGAGTGATGTGCATAGTAAGCACAACGTAGCATTGAGTCAATTATCACAAAGGCTACTCTTGAGTCATCTCAAATACTTTCAATCCTTGTGCTCATGCTGCAAGAAACCAGTGGAGAACCCTCTACTTTTGCAAAAATATCTTTTATGCTTGATCTCTTGATAATATTATCCTTGTCGATAACTACGCCATTCATTTGCCCATAGTTTAAGGGTTTGTTCGATTCAATGTCAGAGTCTAGAATTTTTTAACTGGTCCAAACGAGCGATGTACGTTTCATGCGGCCAGCTGCGTCTTCGTATTTGCCGCCTGCGGCCATTTTCGATCCGGGGCTCACCTTGCTGCGATCATTTGCGCACACTGGAGAACTGTTTTTGGTAGACGCCATGGGTGGGCTTTAAATAAGGGTGTGTGAAAGCAGTGTCAGAACCATTGATGTTACTTATCGGACAGTTTGTTCAACCATTAACTTTTAGGTTTCGGACAATAAGTCGAAGTGTTTTTTCAACTTCAGCCATTCTGAAAAGCCGTCATAAAACCCAATGTAGGCTTATTCCGTTCAAAGCGCCCAAACTTTTGTTTCATCTGAATTCGAGCTTCTTATGTTCTTTCATATAAAGCAGAGTGTCTTCAATTTCGTATTTTTAAATGACTATTTCTGTAAAAAAATATTTAAAATAAAAAGCCTGCCTTTTTAAAGCGTACCGAAACCGGGCAACGTCACAAACCAGCAATCAGCTTTGACTGCGGGCGCACAGCCGCAATCGTCTGAAACGTCAATTCACGTACATGCTTTTATATACCCGGCTGAACCCAGTCCGAGTCATTCCACGAGAGTGGTACTTGAACTGATCTTTTTGGGTGCCAGACTCGAAAATTGTGCAGTAGACGGCAGACATGCAGAGATGCCAGCCGGCGCGCCATGGATCGCCGTTGGACGTTGGCAAACTGCCCTCAACCTTAATTGCTGATCGCAAGCTTTCGTTGCACTCTCAAGTGTTCTTTGATAAGTCATGTCAACTTATCACTCACTTCAGTTTATATATAATTTATCAGTTTCAAATCAACTTTCCAATGTTCATTGTTTTTACAGTGGATAGGGACACCACGGCACATTGAAAATGATGTAAGTATCTAGGGGACACGGATTCATTCATGACACACCCGGATTTCGACGGAAATAGTTTACTCTTCACTTTTGCAAGTTGGTCATCAGTTTTGTGGGGTTGTCAACAGATTTGTCACATAACCAGTTTACTTCGTTACCGACTAAGTTATTTCCCGTCTGTGACGAAAGGATACTCATTGTGATACTGAATCTGACAAAGTTTATCGTTGATGTTGCTTGTCACTTTATTAATTTCGGATAAAAAGACATCATTCAACGTTTTTTGTTTTTATTATTTTGAAGTTGAAAATGTGATCCATTTAAAAACATATTCAATGCAATTTAGTTTACTTGACATTCATGGAATTTGACACAAACGCAACCTTTTGCAGATATGACTCGTCAAAATACCAAAATACTTGATTGACGATCTCCCTGATTTTATCTATCGACACCTTGTAGTGAATCGGAACTTTTTATATATAAAAAGCCATAAGGAAAAGAATACCAGCATGCCCTGAAGCATTAACAAAAATGTCGCACTCGGGCTACCTTTCACGAGACCTTTGCGACCAACGGCGGTCCTATAGCGAATCCGATCGCGTCGCGTCCAACAAAATCTGCTTTTCGTCGTATCGACGGAATTTGTGCTTTTCTACGTAAAATTACTATGATTGACGTAACTACTTGCATATCTTGTTCGGCATCCGCCTCATAGTACAGTTATGTTATGATAGCTGGAATTTATGCTTCTGTCATTGCGTTTACTTTGACTTTCCAATCTGCACGTTTTTTCGTTTTCTCCGTGTTGCGTTGCAGCTTTTATATATTTCGGCTTGTTCAATCGTGTTGTTATCGTTTTTATCACGGGTTTTCTGTGGTTATTCATTGTTAATTATATAAAATCTTGCAGCCATGTCTCTCTTGCGTGTCGCACAAACGCTGACGCGCACGGTTCGCCCGTTGTCGATGTCCGTGCCTCGTGCCGGTGCCCACGACGACATCATGGAGAAGTGGCCCGCAGATCGCTTTGATAAGCACTTCATCGACTACCTCAGCCGCCCCGAGATTGACGGTTGGGAGGTTCGTAAGGCGCTCTCTGAGCTCCACGATTTCGACGTTATCCCTGACCCCAAGGTTGTCGAAGCCGCTCTCCGTGCTTGCCGCCGTGTCAACGATTACTCTCTTACCCTTCGCTTCCTTGAGGCTATCAAGATCAAGTGCGGTGCCGGCAAGAACCGTGAGCTCGTCTACGGTTATATTATTAACCAGGTTCGTTAAAAAGTTATAATATTTGTCGCAATTTAAACGGAGATATATTGGTTTTAGGTCAAGCCCGTCCTTGATGAACTCGGAATCAGCACACCTGAAGAGCTTGGTTTGGATAAGCCCGAATTGTTCGTTCCCCAGCCTGAATACTGGTGGGAGAAGAAGTGGTACAAAGAGTACGGCTACGACAAGAAGCCCGGATACGAGTTCTAAAACAGCCGATCGCTCGTTTTATGTCTTCTGTCTTTGCTAGACGTAGGTACTCGTTGCGTAAGAGTGCTCTCTTTGTTATATAGTCCTGCTTTGTGAAAACCTTGACAAAAATAAAATAGAGAGCCTTATTCAGTGTTAACTGATTTGTACGTTTTGAGACAATGAACTTCATTTGACTTTGTTATCATTCTATATGGCTGTCAGCAGGGTTGCGAAGGTGATATCACCATCATTTCTCCCGGGTGATATCACCGGAGATCTCCGGTGATATCACCCGCTATTTTAATTTCACCCGGGAGAATTCGCAACGAACTTCTCAAAAAGTACCAAACTTTTGATCGATGACAAGTTAAACATGGACAAAAACCGTAAATTTCATGAAATTTCAAACTGAACGTAAAAACGCTGCAAACGATTACAGTTAATTAGTTGAGTGCAATGCGTTGTTATTTTTTCATAAAATCGATTTTTGTTAGCTGGGTGATATCACCGGAGAAATGGGGTGAAATCACCGGTGATATCACCCGAAATTCATTTCACCCGGGAGATTTCGCAACCCTGGCTGTCAGTTTCATAATGCCGTCAGTACTACATAACCAATACCAATGACATGGTTTAGAGTTACAGTGATTCTGTGAAACATCTTCAGTTTTAATTTTCTTTTATTTACTTTTACATGTAGCAGGCTTTATTATTATTTTAGCAGGAATGACAAAACTAGCTGCAGTCTACGGTATAGACTTAAAATAGACAAAAACGCTGCTCATAAATATGGCAGACAGAGTAAGCACTTTAAGCTGGAAGAACAGATTTGCACAGAGTGTGAACTTGAACATGGCACAGATCAACGATGATTGGGGTTGATAGGCGCTGTGAAGGCCTCTGCTGTCATAGGACGGTTCCTGAAAAGGATTCAAATCAGTTAATAATGAACAGTTTCGACATAAATCGTACTTTGAAGGACCTGGATTTTATACAAATTGACTTGTTTTTCATTAATGACATCTGTTCAAAGATCCTTCAAAGTACGATACAAAAAGAAAAAAGATAGCATGGGGATGGGGGTAAGCGGAAAGAGTGCAGTACTTTTAATTTATAGCTTATTTGCTGCCGCCAAACTTAGAACCATCATCCATAGTGAGTGACCCTGCACCTAAACCGAATCCGACACCTTTAGGACCATATTTACGTCCGTGACACTGCTTGCAATAGAGCTCAGCTTCATGCGGTGCGACGTTGAATGAATCGAGAAGCTTATTGCACATGTCTAAAATGTGTGAATGTGATGGGTCAACACCATCGAAGAGTCAAAGTGTTTTGAAGGTTGTGAGAATGAATGGTTTAAACTGACATGAGTGTTAGCGACAGATAACAGACAGATAATTAGTGATTCAAGAACAGTTATTACAGTCATACAAATCTCAAATCAAACGTACGTCATTTCGACTTCTTTGTTTCCAAACTGCTCGCCAGTGTCCATTGTCAATGCGCCGGCACCAATTCCGAATCCAATGCCCTTAGGGCCGTACTTCCTGCCGTGGCACTGCTTGCAATACAGTTCGGCGGCGTGTTCACAGCAATTGGTTGAATCGAGTAGTTTGTTACACATTGCTGCAATAGACAGTGGACCTCTTCACATTTGGTACTCAACGGAACAGGGGACATTGTTATTGTTAACTGTTATCACAATAATTTGTACCGGTTTTAGCTTTCTTTAGAATCTCCCAATGCATTGTTACTTTAACTCGTGTCTACGTTTCCATGTCTTTAGTCGAAAAGGTTCCTTGACGCGGGAATAGTACAGGTAAAAACTGAGGTGACAATAGAACTCCTCACGAAAGTCTTCTACAATGAAACTCGTACTATTTGTTCTTCGGCTATCTGTTTTTAGCGCCGACCTTTCAAAAACAGGCATGTACAAATGCACGAAAAAGCTTTTTTTTGCCTTGGGGTGATACATGATTATTTACATCCTACAGATAGTGACTCATTGCACCCACTAAATGATTTCCTCAGGATGCCAGACAAAATAGATTAGTCATAAAACAACGCCGTGGCCTGGAATGATTGCAGGGAATAGGACGAGAAAAAAACATTGCCGGAAGGAGCAAACGCTTCGAGCGTTTGAAAAATTCATCGACTGCTGTTTTTTTCTTTCAAAAGAAAAAATTACACAACAAAAACAGTTGCATCAATGAATTACAAGCTTTTAAAATGAGCTCTAATGTATTCGTATACGAAAAACTTTTAACGTTCAGTTTACACTTTAAATTTAATTGTTAATGTTGTTAAGTTAAATGAGAGGCTAGAAGCGCATTGCCTGCCACCTGTCAACACTTAATTTTTTATCTGTTGACACCAAACGGCACGCACAATCTTGGGAGATGATTCACGTCAGATTTTTGCGTAACGAGTTAGAATGCCAATCATTCATCACAAGAGTTAGTCATTTTAAAAGTTTTTGGTTTTGAAATAGTGTTCATAATTTAAAACTCACTGCACTTGAAGCAAAATTTGTGCCACTTATAACCTCCAGCTACCATTTCTTCAGCAGCATACACGGACTTGCCGCATTTTGGGCACTTGGGATGTTCAACAGGCTTGAACGGCATTGTGAATACTGAAATGATAAGCATTGACTTTAGGAAACTGGACTTTGGAAGGTAGAAGTAACAAGAGATCGAAACAAAAAAAAGTAATGAATGGGAGTCTCGAATCTCGAACAAAAGCAGTAAAAACAAAGCAAAAAGTTTAAACTTGCGGGAAAAACTTGTGGGACATTCAATAAGCAGTTGGGGGTGGCGACAATGAGGGTGGAGGATGTTTTTAGTGTGATATCGGTAAATAGCGCGGATAAACGAACAGTTGTCAACCAATATCAAAGTTGTTTGGAACTAGTCAGGTCAGGCTAAAGGTTAAGCATCGAACCGAAACTAACAAAATTGCTAATGAAAGGCGTCGTTTTCATATGATCGAAAACTTGAAAAACTGTTGCAAAAACAAATAAACCCGGATGTACAATCGAACTGACATCATTGAAGGCAGGCAGAATGGAACGGCTGAAGGTAAGTAAGGATGCGATCTGCAGACGCCCACGTTTCGACCTCAGGCACCTCAGCTTAGACAATCACCGACAAAACGAAGCAGCCGCGGGTCTTCTTGACAATGAACGCGCAGACAGCCGGTTGCGGAGGAGGCATATCGACTGGTGACACGGTCGTCGGCGGCGTTGCGGAAACGCAGGAAAAGTTGACTTCTCGCGTAACACCGGGGGGAACCAGTGGGATCTTTTGCCTCTTCATCGAGGACTAACTGCAGAGTCGTTGCATTTAGAGACGTTGGGGGCTGTGACGCTTGTCGATCGGGGGGATGAGGGGTTTTTGAGGTCTGCAGGGCCATAAGGCTCCCCCCTTACCAGCCTGTTCGGTTGTTGATGCTCTGAAGGAGAAGGAGGGTGTTATCTCGGACCGTTGAATGGAGTACAGTTTGAGTGCAGGGAAGTGAGGAGCAACCTCCGATCGCTTCGAGGAGGAAGAAATGCTTGACGGTTCAATGATGGCCGTCCATAGAAGTATGAAGAAAAAGAAGAAAACCTTCGCCGTTACCACCTCCATCAAGCTATTGAGGGCGTGTTTTTCGACGTCGCTGACTAGCGCATCTGTTGTAAGCAGAACGATAGTTTTTAGGGGGTCCGTCCGTTCAACCAAGGATTACACTTTGATGACGATCGTTGTAGTGGCCCCACTTGGCAACACATTTCAAATGCCCCAAAGGCATTCAATGAATGGGAAAAAAGGAAGATGAGACGAACGGCAAAAAAATCCAGATGTTGATTCAATTCGCGGAAAGAGGGTGAAACACCGTTCTCGATAAAATCAGTAAGGCAGAAATAAAGCAATTTTGAGAGTATATTATTTTATTCGTTTCATTTCAAAACTGTTTTTATCGATTCAACGGATTACGGAATAAGAATGAGATTACACAAATTCCAGGGAAAATATGCGCATATCGCGAAAGTCAACAGTGGGATAAGTGAAACGCATTTCGAAGTGAAGTTCGATCTTGAATGTCCGGTTTAATGTACGAAACGAATGGCAAGATTTAAGATAGCTCGATCGCAGCAGTCAGTCGCACGCGCTACGACGCATATCAGGCGCAAAAGTGGATCATGATCATCCCCCCGAGGTATGGATTCGAAAATGTGAGCAGCGCAGGTGAACAAAGCCACAAACCAGATATAATGCAGTGCCTAAAAACTGTCGTCAATAAAGCTGGTGCTGCACACACTAGCTCAAGTCGAGGTCCTCATAGTTTCGGATTTACTGAATTGGCCAGTTGCAAAACATTTATAACATCTTGAGTGAGTGCTGCTTAGAAGCGGTTACCGTTCATTGTGTTTATCAATTAACGTCGATGTTTTTATTTGCCATCTCTTCTAAACACACTTACAGTCAGAAGCACTTCACTTTATCGCATGTTAGCTGATTGATCTGTACTTGTTGTTACCGTAAATATGTCCGTTTGCTTCATGGAAAGTTAACATATTTTATTACAATGAATACATGTGATTGGGCAGATACAAACAAAGGCATACGTGCTAATAAAAATGCAAACATCAAAATGCAAATATTGATTTAAAATGCATTTTTAAATCAAAAACTGCTCCTTTTCTTGTGTGTGCGCGACAAGGGTATTGAGGTATGCAAATTTCTGCTTATTTCCGCCCGTAGTCTTTTGGATTGATACTCGCCTCGCCCATCACTCGGATACCTCTTATCCAAAAAGTTCCACGTTCTACCTCGTGCTGCAACCACCAAGAGCTATGTCGACAAAATCCGCCAGCACCGTCAACGCGGAAAACCGCTCTTTCAAGATTGACGATTTTGTTCTCGATAAGGAAATCATTGGCAAAGGCAAGTACGGCGAAGTTTACATTGCCCGGGAAAAGCGTACTGGTTTCACGGTCGCCTTGAAAGCCATCCACAAGACCAAGATTGCGAACCCCCGCCTGCTCCGCTACCTGAAGCAGGAAATTGAACTCCAGTACCACCTCAAGTAAGTGTTTATCAATCTGACGAGTATAGCAGTTTATATATTCTTGTCTTTTCAGCCATCCGCATATCGTTGTTCTCTATGCCTTCTTCACCGATCCCGAGTGCGTGTATCTCGTCCTCGAGCATTGCCTCAGAGGTGATCTCGGCGATGTTCTAATCGCGAATCCCAACGGAATCAGCCACCATCGTGCTGCCTTCTACACCGACTGCATTGCCGATGCGCTGCAGTATTGCCAGGAGCGAAACGTCATGCACCGAGACGTCAAGCCGGACAACATTTTGCTAGATAAGCGTCTCCACCCTAAGCTGGCTGATTTTGGGCTGGCTGTCCAATCTTTCGACGAGTTGGTTCTATCACAACTCTCATAATTTCTAATTTTGTACCCTCCAGATTGAACCACACGTTGTGCGGCACGACCGAATACATGGCGCCGGAAATGATCACCTCAAGCCGCCGCAACGGTTACAATCGTAAGATTGATAATTGGGCGCTTGGAATACTGTTTTATGCGTGCTTGACGGGCAATGAGCCGTTCGAAGGCGAGAACTTGGATAAAAAGATCTGTGAAGGCAAGATCCCCAAAAACCGAAAAATACCGAACTGGGCATGGATCCTCATTCAAGGCGTATGTTTTACACGAATAATATGCTTTTGATATCCAATGTATTTCAGCTCTGCAAGGTCAACGCTGAACGTCGTCTAGAGCTGACAGAATTCCGTAAACACAAGTCTCTTCGCAGCCTTGTCGCCTACTTCAACACGCTCTACTAGGATCGATGGATCTTCGCCTGTTTTGGAATGCTCATGAGAAGAAGGTTGAATTGAATGATTGTGTGATATCGTTAGACTAATTCGATTGTTTTATATCCTGTCTTTTATATATAATTTATATTAGTAACTTGCTTTCGAGCTTCATTTACGCCTTATAAAACTATATCTTATGCAAGATTGCAAGCCATATCAGCATTACTATACATTCGATGTAAACTGGACAAAAATAAGTAATATACGCCTGCATGAAGACAGATGCATACCCCCGCATGGATTTCGCCTGGGGCTGCTAGAAAAAAAGAGTACCCCTCGCATGCTGTTTTTGTGTGTGGACAGAGTGGTTTTACATATTTCCGCAGACGTCGAGGGTGGGCTCAAAAAGAGGGTGTGCAAATTATTTCGAACAAGTTGATGCGCTCGAAGAACGAAAGCCGGCGTTGCTAGCGTTAACATTTGGGTTTTAGTTAATTACTATTGTATTTACCATTGGATTAGGATGTGCAAAGAATAATATTGAACGTGATAAGGAAAAAATTGCAACGTAAATCATAGTTTTTGTAAGATTCGACTCAGAATACCGCATGGGGATTCGTAAGAACATGAATACATGGCCCAATTTCTATTCCTGCATGCAACCAAATTTATGTTACAAATAGTTTTTTTCAACTTGGTTAAAATAAAAAACTTTTTTGGTATGTAGAGAATTCAACGAAAATAACTTCATTAAGCGGTGATATTTTATTTTTAATGTGTCATTGTCTCGGCCCTCAATAATAAACCAGAAATGTTAATATAAAGTTCATTCTCTAGTTTTTGACGCTATATAAGCATTAGTTGCTGCGGCAGAAAGCCACAGTTCAATCAGTTAACTCGCTGTGAACTTCATCAACCATGCAGTCGTCTCTGATTGTCGCCTTGTGCATTGTTGGCTGCCTGTATGCCGTTCAAGCCAAGCCCCACCGTGGTGGCCGTTTGGGAGATTTAACCCGTGAAATCGAATTTGGCGTTGACGGCTTTGAAGGCGTTCCTACTGATACTCTGTTGCGCAAGGCTTACGCCAAGCTGACAGGCTTGGTCGATACCTTTTCGGTTGACGAAGCTGAAGCTCTCCGCCAATGCCTGAACCGTTATGTCGTTATCATTGATAAGCGACTTTACGGCGACCGTTCTGACGTGGAGTACCTGCGCAAAACCGTCGAAGCATGCACCCTCAAGGAACTGATTGAATTCGTGAAAGTCAAGGATATTGATGTTATCGAGAAGTTGACAGAAGACGAAATCGAGAATCTCCGATTCGTTCTCATCGAATTCATGAACGACCGTAAACCGGACATTATGTACTACCTCAAGCACGGCTTCTGCAACCTCTATGGCCGATTCGATGTTCTTACCGTTGGAAAGCCGATTGAACGTGTCTTCACCGAGGAGAGCTCATACAAAGAGTTGTTGTCGGAAGTTGTTCGCAAGGTGTATGCCCTCCGTGACAGCGTCTGGACCACCAAGAAGAACGAGTTCACCAACGTTATCGTCAAGATTATCAAGCGTGCCGATGAAGAACTGATCAAATGCAACCAAATTGAGAAGGTTGAAAAGTTGATCGAACGTATCCCGTACAAATCCTTCGACACTCTTACCTACGGCGAACTGGTCAAAGAAGCTGAACTCCGCATCGAAGCTCTTTTCGAATGCACATGGGAGGACGAAACCGCTACGCTCAAAACCTACTTGGTCAAGTTCCTCAACACCATCGATGAACAAATCGTCAAGTACAACCGTATTGAGTAAATAATATGTTGAATCTGAATGATATAAAATAAAGCATAACCAAGCAACTCAAATTTGTCTACGTTGATACAATTATGCTTTTGCAGACCCCCTAAATTAAAGACCACCAACGACTACTTGCTTCCTTCTTTGGTCCAAACGGTCCCTCGATCGCGCAGTCCGTAAAACCAAAAAGAAAGTGTTATTCATAACTAGACAAAGTTGTAAAAGTATAATAACCATTTCGAACGTTTTTTAAAGTTTCAGAATGTATCTGAACACGATTCTGGGCGCGTTCATTGCCTGTGGCAATGCAGTTCAAAAAAGTTTAAAATTTTGTTCTGTGCACTGTTTGACGATGCAAATAACGTTGAATCGAATCGTTTGGCCATTGGTAGGCGTTTGGGAGTCGTTTCGAATCAGTTTCGCGGACACTGGATGCATTTCCATGCAAGATAAGAAACCATGAGCCACAACGTCCGTGTGCCCCGTTGACTTTGTATCAATCCAATTGTGGATTCTTTAATCCTTTTCGCCCCCAATAATGATTATTTTTAGGTTGTCGCAGTCAGCTGCGATCACACTCAAGTCAGCAATTCTTCTTATCAGTTGTCCTATAATCCTAATGTGTCCTCCGAATGATCCGTTTACTTGCACCAGTATGTTGCTAATTTAAACATCCTTTTGTTTATTCTGTCAATCATTGTTTTAACTGTCTAGACTTTTTTATGTTTGCCCTTATGAGGTATTTGATCTGTTTCATCACGTCAATGCGTAATAACAATAAAAATAATAGCATGCAGGTAAAAGACAGACCATTGATGATTGACTCCAGAGAACTGATAACATTTTTCACATCGCCTGTTCATATTCCGGAAGGTACGAGCTGCCGGTCGCCTTAATACCTTTGATTTTGTCAACTAACAAGGTATTCCGGATTATGGGAGCTTATCAATCTTAACAATGACACCGTTATTCAGGTGCCGTTTAGTGATTTTCTTTTTTCGTTGGTTGAGTAAAATAGTAATGGTATAGAACTGATCTTTCAGAAATTCTTCAGTATGAACGTGTTATTTTATTGCCTTTTTATTGCGTTAGCGACGCTGGTACGGTGTCAATGTCCAACTTTTGGAATGTATGGGTACGTACTGGTATCGATAACATCAAGTTCGTCGATCGATACTTTTGAAAACTTATTGGATTGGTATGGGAAGGTAATACAAACTGTTGTAATGTTATTACGGCACTAAATATTCAGATATCCCATGCATGCGGCCAAACAATTACCCATGAAATCCGTTTTGGACTATCCAAAAAACGCACAATTACAACTCAAAATTTGACTTGTGCCAGCTTTGGGGCGGATATTCCTGATTTATATGGGGCCGCCATCATTGACGATGCTGATTCCCATCTTGTCGCCAATGTTGTTTCGGACTTTTTTGTTGAGGTTTGACTTTTTAAGAAACTGCTTCAATCTCAATGCATTTTGTTTAGATAGATGATCAAAACACTTCACCCGATACAGTCGTACTGAAAAAAGTTGTGACTATACTCACAGATCATTTCAGTCCCAATAGTACGTCCAGTATTGCTGGAATGCCACTTGCATCGGTATATTTCCATCACTTTTAGTATTTTATATATTTATCTGTATGTTAAGGATAACGCAGATGCTTTCATTATGACACCATATCGATCAGTCATTGATTCTATTGAGCACTTTGATAATGAAATCAACACGTGCCTCATGGACGTTGAGAGTTTCGAAGCGTGTGCGAGTATTTTCTGCAAAAATTTAACATTGAGTAGGTTTGTGTTAACGCTGTGCTTGTTTAATTTTCAATGCTTTTAAGGTATTAAAAACAGTGTGCTACCAACACCCCCTCCACAAGTAATGTCATACGTAGAAAGTTTCGATGGCGACATTGGAATGTTTCAAGAATTAGCAAAACAAATGGCAACTGGTGATTTATGTGTGGATAATCAGCGAACCATTCTCAAAAACCATCACATTGTTCATTTTATGAATAATGATGAGGATGTTGGTATGGTTATCTTAAATCTTGAGCTAAAGTTACGCGTCCGTCAGCAATAAGTTTCAGTTTTCTCACTGCCATGGCTTGGTAATATGACTGAACCTTTCTATGGAAACTGTATTACGCCTCAATTGATGGATAAGCTTAATATTCGGCTCGGAAATAACACAGCTCTCGTCAATATCCACCGCGACGATACCTGTCAGGAAGAATCACTATTTTACACCAACTTTATAACTGACCTGTCGAACCAGACGCTTTCAAATGCATCCGTTGTTGCTTACACTACAAAAAATACAAACTGTTTGTCAAGCACCTTATTGAAAACACCAAAACTAAGCGTAAGCGAATTCAAAATTTTGTCTCTGCTTCTTTCAGTTGGAAATATTTCAGGCAGAACTTCAAATATTCTTCAAAGAAGCGAGCAAAAGTCGCAGAAGCAGCTTATTTGATACTTTTATTGCCCCGATCCACAATCACTTTGTGAATACGAAGTCCAAACCAGTGACTATCACCTTTGTAGCCTCAAGCGATGAAGTCCGAAACAAGATGGTAGTATGTCAAAGCATAGTGCCCATGGCTAATTTGACCCTTGCGGAGAAATATAAATATCGCGAACCATGGTCCATTGCTATTGATCAATTCTTCATTGTTATCATTCTCTGCTCCGTGAGTGCCATCAGCATAGGATCGTATTTCTATCGAGTGTCGAAAAAAGCCTACACGGACACATCTTTGGATGATGTGGAAGATTACAGTGCCATAAAGCCAATGTAAGATCTAGCTCTTATTGAAAACTGTAAATACTTTACGATTAACTTATGTTTCAGGACCCAAGAAGAAAAGATGCGAAATGACATTCTCGCATGGGAAGTACACATTGATCGGGTTCAGATCAACCATGACTTCCCCCTTGCCCAGACACCAAATTCGGTCATATATTTAGGAAAACTAAAAGGAAAAGCGCCAGTGATGCAATGGATAAAAATGGCTGAAATGCGTCAATTCCAAGACTGCACTGTTGCTATGCGAATACCAGTACGATATGATCAGGAAGAAGAACAACAACTTCTCAGGGAAATCAATTCAATGAAAATTATCAAATATCACGATTATGTGGCTAATTTACTGGGATGGGTAAACAAAAACAACTTTGCATGCACTATTATGGAGCTCACTCATACTAGTTTACTGAAATATGTTTCACAACTCAAAGAGGGGTTTGTTTGCAATTCCTAAACTACAACTACAATACTCGGATCTTTTAGAATGGTTTTTACTGATTTGGAATCGTCCTACTGTATGATTCCATATAGACAGTATTTACGAATAATGAGTCAAATTTGTGATGCTATGGTAACAATTTTTGTTTTTAAACTGTAAAACTTGATCCATCCGTGTTACCTTTTAGGCATTTGTTGCTCAAAAAGGATATTGCCATCGTGATTTGAATGCTAGCAACGTTTTACTGACAACTGGACTCAGGGCTAAAGTCAGTGGCTTCAACTTTTGTTCGGACGTCGATGACGCTTGCTTTTTTACTGATAAACCCGCTTTCAAACTGCTCAATCCCCGATGGATGGCCATTGAAGCGTTTAAGGGCAGTTTTAGTGAGCGAAGTGATGTGTATGTTGTTTCACATCTTATGGCCCACGCTTGTTGACTGATTTTTAGGTGGTCTTTTGGAATGCTTCTGTATGAAGTCTACACTTTGGGTGATAAGCCACTGTCAAATGTGCGTGACAATCAAATCTTAAGCACACTTCGCGATGGTCACCGACCACCAAAACCGACATGGGCTTCCGATGAAATGTGCGTTTTTAGAAAGTTTTTTATACCTAAAACAGTAATTTTAGTTATGCCATTATGAACCGTTGCTGGAAACGGTTTCCCGAACGGCGACCTGCATTTGTTGAAGTGAAACATCAATTTGATGAAATCCTAGAGCGGCAATACGATAATCAAGCTTTTGAATTTGAAAATACTCCGTAAAAACCGATGATACTTTGTTTTGTTGTTTTGTATGATTGTTTCGATCTCGCTGATAAACTGATTTGTTGATAACGTTGGATTTACAACCGGAAGAGTATTGAGAACTGTTGTAGGTTTCTTCATACCTGATAAAGTCATTTTTGACGGAAGCGCTAACCAACTGGCACCTTCGAGGGAGTGCATGTTTGGTAGGGATAGATGGTGCCTGCAACGTGCATTGCAGCAGTGTGCATGTGTTCGTGGACTCGACGAAGCTCACACAAACACGCTGAATGAATAAAAACCAAACGTAAATTCATTGTTTTTTCCCCGCCACATCCCACGCCATGGACAGTATTGACCCTGAGATCCTCGAACGTATGTTTCTGTTTACTTTTGACCTTCTCAGCCATGACTTAGCATGAGAAAATCGAACAAGAAAAGACATTTTCAGTGACCCGACAGCATATGCAATCAGGAAAGCAGATCACCGACGAGAAATATCGCTCACGCTTGCCTGAAATCACGGCAGCGTACAGGTTGTTGCAAGCTGAGAAGGATGAAACGCCCGACTTAAAGGTGGGTTTTGGTTTAGTTTAGTTTACCGGGCTGACATAGCACGAATTAAACAGTTTTTGCATCTATTGCGCTTTTCAGCAGCGAGTCTCGGTCGATACGCTTAAACCCGATTGGAAAATCAGCGTCGTGGCTTGCAATGAATCGGTCAACAAAAGCCTACATCCAGTAGCTGAGCTCAGTATCGGCGATCAACGCGTTGAGCTCAGTGTCGAGCAGCTCTCCAATCTTCGTTACACAGTTGCCATGCTTATGCATCGTTTTCATCATTACGTGTAGGTTGGATGTCCACCATGTATATATTTATCGTATGACTAAAAGCTTGTCTAATCGCATGAATGAATGGAAGTTTCTAATCTGCTGACGGGGAATTGACAACACTTAGAGCGAGATTATCAGTAGAAAGTATAGTACCTCAAAATTTGTGTGGAGGAAAAGAAAAAGAACTGTGCGGACTTCCTTCCTCAGGCGGTTGTTTTTGGGGTCGGGAGATGACTCGGGGGGAGAAGAAGCTCGTGATCATGTCTGCCACAATTTGTGCAAGAAATATTCTCGTGATTCAGAGAATACCTCTCAGCCCGATGAGAAACGTCTTGGGTGTTCCCTTCCCTTCCGTACATCTTTGCCCCCTGTGGCCGCGGGCAAACAGCTGCTGCTGGCGTCAGCGAAGACCTGCGCAGGACTGAAGGAGCCGCCTCGGGGACACGTAAATGCGCAAACTTCGCATTTTTACGCGCCCGTCAGCCATTACACGTCGGTCTTCGTTTGCACTTCATTTTTCTTATTGATTGTTCTTAACAGTTTGAGCAACTTTGGGGTAATTATATTGCTTATCCGTATGAGTCCCCAACTCAACATGTTGACCGGTCGGTCACACAGTCAACATCACATCACATCTGTATGCGTAAGCACCCATCTCGATTACGGTCGCTGCCTGGAAGGTGATCATTTGCTCTGACCATAGTGGCTTTCAACAACTTCCGGTAATCGCAAATGTACTTCTATGACTCGTCAACAGAAGGCGGAACGACGCCAAATTGTGCTTTTCGTCCTTCGACCACCGTAGTCCAGCCATTTTTTAGTCCTCCAGATGGTCTCTATCCTCGACCTTGCCCCGATGTACATTATATGTGGAAAAATATTAATGGCTATCCATGCACGGTGTATCTATGGCTGGCCTTGGAGACAACCATACACCCTTTCCTTTAGTCGCGCGTGATTGCTTTTGCTCGCCTTCTTTCCACTAATTCGCACAACAAATTTTCAATTTTTCGCATGTCTGTTAGTTTGTTAGTCATGGGTGATCCCATGAACGACGTCTGCATCGGCTTATGAAAAGTTTTCCAACAATCAGGTTGATCTCCCCATAAATGTGTGACCAAAGTGGACATGTGTCCACCGTCTCACGCCTATGACAATGAAAC
The DNA here is from genome assembly GCA_024447235.1 of Panagrellus sp. LJ2285. Classification (NCBI taxonomy): domain Eukaryota; kingdom Metazoa; phylum Nematoda; class Chromadorea; order Rhabditida; family Panagrolaimidae; genus Panagrellus; species Panagrellus sp. LJ2285. The sequence continues at coordinate 55,502 of JAMRYB010000004.1, read as the reverse complement.
TGCTGTCTGATAGCTCAAGGCGAAGCAGCAAAAATCACATCATATACACCCCAGTGCGTACGTTTCGCAGGCGACGTCAGCTTCTGACCGTCAATCTTTTCGCGCCACACTGATAATACCCACCCGTCCGTGTGTTTCTGTGTGTGATTTTGTCCCCGTTAAATATACTTTGCGGCCAACCCTTGGGGTGTCTTCTTTTTTTCCACCACTACCGTCGTCATCGATTCATGGGGTATCTTTCTGGACATCTGCAGCGCCCCCTCACCTGGAACAACGAACAACCCCATTTCATTTTGAAATGAAAATGCCCTTTGCTTTTTCGCAATCTCGGCCTTCATAGACAATGACTTCTGTCCCCTTTTTTACCTCTTCCGTTGCCGTCGGCACTTTTTTCACATTTCAGTTTTTTTATTTTTGTGTTCCTCCTCGCTTTGCCTTCAAATTTGCACCTTCTCCCGTGTTCGCGCGGCAGTCGTAACATCGCCGATTGGCGCTTGCTTTACATGATGCCGCCCTTGACAATTTGCTGCCTGCGTTCGCTTTTTAAATGGTCACTTAAGCAATTTCCGAAGCCCATTTTGACGGCCTTTATGTGAAGATGCACATAAAGACTCATTCATGCAAATTTCGCTTTGACCGTGCCTTTTGGTAGCGTCTGCTGTCTGATATCTCCGCTCGCGACAACGTTTTTATCGGACACGCTTCACAATGTTCGTAATCAATCGCACTTTGCGTCGAAGAAATTGCAACAATTTTTTTTTTCTCCCGTTTTCACGACGTGATCAAAAGGGGAAAAGCGCGGACTAGGGAAAATCCCGCCCCACTCTCGTTTTTACAGGTAGCGCATGTATTGTGAGTCACAAAACGGTAATATCGGCAGTTTCCTAGGGATAGCGGAAAAAGTAATAGGGAAAGTGCCAATGTTCTTAGGGGGATTTGAAGCTTAGATTCTTAGGAATCGATTGATGCCAGTCCCGTCCTATATAAAGAGGTTTGAATGGCACTTATTTGGGTTTGAAACCGGCCGATTTCGGGTTTTTGACTTTTTCGCACAGCGCACTTATGCAAATTATCAGACGCTGCTCGCGCTAGCTAAAAAGGGAGCGCGAGAGTCAAGGTAAAAGCAAGAGGGTTTTTCTCTAGCTAGCCCGCGGCCAGGTTTGGGAGATGCGTCCGTGTTTCCAACGCTAGGGTGGGTTTGATCACGTCGTGTTTTATAGAGCTCATCAGTTTACACAAAGAATCACAGCCAAGAACTTGATTGATTTCAACACTTTCGGTACCCCCATTGTTTGTATTGCTGCTACCACCTCTGTCGATGAACATATTTTCGTTCAGTTCATCTGATCCTGCGGTGAAAAGCCTTCTCGCATACACGGTCGGTAATGAGGAGGAAAAGTGGACGATTCGAGCGGTTGAGACGCTTGTAAAGAAATTACGTAAGAAGAACGGCGTGAACGGAACTGTTGAAGACCTCAAACATGCATTAGAGAACCCTGTTCAAGCGAGTAAGTGTGTGACGATACCACGCTCAATCGATGGACGGCTTCAGGTAGAGTGCTTTTTGTCTTAACACTTTGGCTGTGTTTTGCTCGATGGAGGTAAACACATGATCTTCACAGGTGTCTCACCGGAAAGGCCTTCCCCACGTCATATATTGCCAACTATGGCGATGGCCCAATGTCCAGTCCCATCACGAACTTCGTGCCATTCCAACTTGCCATTTTCCATATGATAAGGGAAGTGAGCAAATCTGCATTAATCCATATCATTACACCCGGGTAGAGCAACAAATGGGTCCAATGATCTTATCCGCGCCCTCCAGCTATTATAACCGTGGATCACCCCTGGGTGGCGGCGTATCACCATCATCGTCGGGATCAGAATCGGAGTATTCCATGCACTCAATGTCTCATCATATGCCTATCCCACATGGAAGCATGATGAATCAAGGTGGACTCAACAGTATAGGTATGTTCAGAGGGGAAACAAGGGGTCGTAAATGCTTCTTACCATGAGAGATAACATCTAAATTGAGATGTTTTGCTTGTAGGGTATCGAGGTTCCCCGGATGCAGTGGGTCCATCATACATGTATCACCGATTACCAGGTTCTATTTCGCCCTCCGCATTGAGTGATGATGCAGAGGATGTCACCCGGAAGTTATCATGTTCCTCTGTACAGACTATTCCGCCTGAATTACGCATTCCAGATACGGTAGATTCAAATGTATGGTGTACTATTAGCTATTATGAACTGAATTCGCGTATTGGCGAGCCCTTTAAGGTATGCGTTATGATCAGACGGACTGTTTCTAATAGGTTTTTTACAGGTGTCCAGCCTAGAAGTCACCGTAGACGGTTTCACCGATCCCAACATTGGATCGAACCGTATCTGCCTTGGACTCCTATCAAATGTAAACAGAAATCACCTCACCGAAAAGACGCGGTGCCATATTAGTCGGGGTGTTAAGTTTGTTTGCGATGAGAATGCGGTAACCGTGACAAATTTATCACAGACCACTTTTTTTGTCCAGTCAAGTAATGCTAATATCAGGGACAAGAGACCCCCAGCGACAGTTTGCCGAGTTGCCTCCGATGAAAAAATGGTCGTCTTTGATTTTAACTACTTCCACAAGGTGAGTGAGAGTGAGTCAATCCCCCTGATGCCACTCGGCAGCTTTTAATCAGAGCCGGAAATAGGCGACCGATAGGATGATGGGGCTTCTTTATCAATCGAATAATGTTATTGTTTGTGTGTTTGCAGATGCTTGACATCGCCAAAGACTATGAAAGTGCATATGAACTGCACAAAATGTGCTTTATTCGAATGTCTTTTGTGAAAGGGTGGGGACAACACTATCACCGCCAGGAAGTCACGTCAACGCCTTGTTGGATTGAAATGCAGTTGCATCGGCCATTAACTGTAAGCTTGAAATGAAAACAACACAAAATGATTCTAAAATCAACAACTTTCAGGAAGTCGATCGGGTCATAACAATGGTAAGTCCATCCGACGCAATCAAGACGAACTCAAGATGATCGGGACTAAATTCAAACACGTAAAATCAATAATGACCATCATGTAGTGTAAACAAACTAGTTCTTGAATGATTATTTTAACAAGGGGTGGCATTATTATCTTTGAAGCAGGGATGCAAAGTTGCACAGGCCTGAGTGATGAGGTCCCATAACGAAGAAAAGTGCGCTTTTATCCGTGCGGGTCCAACATTTGATAATTTCAAAACTTTTATATCTATGATTTTTCTCTTTTTTCTTGCCTTAACTGTGTCAGTAGCGATTTTGCATCCCTGCTTTGAAATACCATTTGTGTCATTTACATGAAAACATGTCAATCCCATTTTGAACTTACCACTTATAAGGGAATTTCAAAATAAAATCTTTGTTATGCAAAGTTGTATTTTTCTTTTGTTTCAGTGTTGTATCAATATTTAATAAATGAAAACTGTTGCCAAAGTGTAACTGATTTACTTTTTTCTCTTTTGCCGATGTAACACAGGAGCGTCAAAAAACAAACGTACGTACAATGTCGAAACAACTTTTCATGTGCACCTTGATTAAATGTTGCATTTTGATCATCACTGACAAGAATGATGGACGCTCAAATTGACACAACCAAATCAGAAGAAGACGGTCATAAACTATAGTCATGTCTGTCTATTCAAACAAAACATCAATGACTACATTACTTCTGATCAATTGCCTGCGGTTTTATTCGTTATCGATTTCCATCATCGTCATCATCAGTGATGACAAAATTAAGCGATTGCTATTTATCAGGACCGGTGTCGTGTGCTTGTGCTCGGTGTGATGATGCGTCTGCACGTGCGCAATCTCGGTACCCACGGAGGCTTGTCGTTTTTTACGTCTTTCTTCCAACTTCTCTTGGTTAGAGGGAAAAACCCCCCGGGTCTAAGCTTCCTTCATCACCGTCAACTGATTGCGGTGCGAGAGTGCGCAAAACCTCGAGAATAATTCAAATGTCACGTGAAGTTCTGTGTTTTTTGTAAAATTTCAACTGTCTTGTTTCCTAATGCACAATACTTATCTAGAAAGATCTATTAGAATGACCACTTCCGTTTTTTTGTTGTATTTTTTATCACATGAAAACGGGACAGCAAATAAAGCTTTCAAAAGGCTTAACATTTTTGTATATTTTAAACCTATTTATCCCACGAAAAAAAATCGTTTCAATCATTCCGTTTAAACTTTTATTCAAAATTGTTATATAAAATCGATTAAAAAATATTACAAATGACTCCAAAATGCAATGTTCATCGTAGGAGATGCCCTTATAATCAAGTCTCAAAAAACCCGATCTCCCTTATCTGATTACTCTACCAAAACCTTCTGATCTCATTAGATTACTTCCGCCTCGTCATTTTATATCCTTTTTACAGTCCGTCAAAACGGCATCACAAAAAACAACTTCAAAAAGCTCATACGGGTTTTGTTGCCTTTGATGCCCTCAACCATTTTCAACTCATTTCATGCATCTGAATTACAACAAAGGCATTCGACGAGCGATGGCGCCACATTGTCGCCTCCAGGTACTCCGTTTTTTCTGTCGTGTCTTTTTGGTTCTGTATTCGCAATTCGTTTAGTCGTGCCGACAGGCCTTCGTGTTCGAGCAGTGTTTTCACTTTTTCGATCAAAAATAACTCTCTTTTTAGTTTTTAGGGTTGATCAGTGATAAACGTATTGTTTGGGGCATAAACTAAGGAAGGTATAAATAAGTAATACTGAAGCAGATATAGAAAAATGATGAAGCTAGATAAACTAAGCCAAGGCATGGCAAGTGTTTTGAAATGGAAACAAGGTTGGTTTTTTGTGATTATTGACTGACACCAGCATTATATTACTGATTACAGGTGACGAAGATGATGGTTGGTCGAAGAAAGCAATTGATACGTTGACTAAGCGCTTACAAAGACACAATGAGAATGCTATTGAACAACTGAATAAAGTTCTCGAACACCAAGGCCGCGAGAAAAGTGAATGCGTCACAATTCCGCGGTCTATCGATGGCAGATTGCAGATAGCTCATCGAAAAGCTCTTCCCCACGTCATCTATTGCAGGGTTTATCGATGGCCTGATCTGCAGTCTCACAATGAGCTCAAAGCGATCAATTCATGTCGATATTGCTTCGAATCCGGACAAAAAGATGTATGCATTAACCCGTACCATTACGATCGGGTTGATAGTGCCAATGTACTGCCACCTGTCTTGGTACCACGAGTTCGTGAGTATCCACCACTTCCTCCAGTGGTTCCACAGGTTATGCACCATGATCAAATGAATGTTATGCCGACGAATATCGATACGGGAAAACATGTGTACAGCTTGAATGCACAGTATTCATCCAACATCCAAGAAGACGATGAAATGGTATGTTTGAAAAACAAAAACTGCAGAACTTTATATTATAACATTTTTAGATGGGTAAACGCTATGTGACAACATCAAACCCTCTTCATTACATTCCTGTCCGATTTGAAATGGACAAAGAATGGGCTACCATCTTCTACTATGAAATGAATACGCGCATCGGCCCTGCTATCAAAGTATCCTCCAACACTGTCGAAATTAACGGTTTTACAGACCCGACAAAGAACCCAAAAATTATTTCCTTAGGACTGTTTCCGAATGTAAATAGGAATGCAACCACTGAAAGTACCCGACGGCATATTGGTAAAGGTAGGCGTTTTTATATAACTTCCACAAATAACCAAATAACAACAATTTTCGGTGTCAAACTAACCTACGTCAGTCAATTTGGAACCCTTTACGCAGAATGCTTATCCAATAATGCTATTTTTGTGCAATCGAGGAATTGCAACTACATGCACAATTTTCATCCGACTACCGTATGCAAGATTTCACATGACTACTCCCTCAAAATATTTGATTCGTCTGCATTCCGTGATGTTTGTCTTTGTCGATCTTTTAAAAAGCGTTTTGGTGAAAGACATTCTTTTCAGCTTTTAAGCCAACATGCTCAAATGGGTTTCAATAAAAACTACGATTTAACGAAAATGACAATTATAAGAATGTCTTTTGTAAAAGGCTGGGGTGCAGAGTACCAACGTCAAGACGTGACATCGACACCATGCTGGATTGAAATTCATTTACATAATCCGTTGAAGGTGAGTTGATTTTGAGATTGGCAACTGTTAGTAATGCACGCCATTTCAGTGGTTGGATGAAGCTCTCTTGGTTATGAAGCCCTCAACAGAACCCATCTCATCGGTTTCATAATTGTTGATGCTTATGTGTAATAATCATTCTCATGCATTTCAATAAGGAATCAGTGAGATTGGTTAACAAAGATGTAAAGAACGGTCGTCTTACTTTTTCTATCCTATGAAACGAATATGTAGAAACACTTTAAAAACGTTATCTGATAAGCAGTTTAAACTAACCATTATTTGTGATTCATTTAACATTACTCTGTGTTTAAACAAATAAAGACCGTTTCAATGTATTTTTCTACACGTGAATTCATACCTTGGTATTATTCAATCGTTGCACACTACCGATGATGCCCTTGACTAACAGAATACTCATAAGTAAAACTAAAATGAAAAGTTTGTGTCCGTAATCGTTGCTGACTTGACAAAACGTGCGAATGTGTCATTCAGATGCCGTTCGCTGTACCCCCAGCAATGAATATCAATCTGCCATTGTTTTTGATAGCATTTTATCTAGATTTTCCGGACCCGTTCTTTGATTACATACACCCTACAGCAATCATGTTACATTTAACTTCTTCTTTGACACATTGTGACAGCAATCATCCATGTAATCACCCCTGTCATTCCCTCATTCCATTGATGCCGTGATTTCCCATCATAACTGTCGACGTATCGGTATTCTTTTATTGTATTCAGTTTGCACAGCTTTTCATATTATCCAACTACTTATTTTTACCGTTGATAAACACGTAAACATCGCGTGGTACAGCAGTTCCACAAGCAATGTAACAATAAAAAGTGTTTCTCGAAAAATCTGTACCGAAAGGTTGAAATTGCACTTCAAGTAATCGAATCAGAAAAGACAAACTCTGCAAAGTTGCGCGGTACGACCTTCCTGCGACAAAAGAGCTTTTTATAATGTAATAATATCAAAGTTGCAACCTAGCTTAAATCTGCAAAAATGTAGCGGAAGCCACTGTGGTTGAATATAGCGTGCGAGACAGTGGTTGCACGTGGTTTTTAAACTTGATAACTGATCTATGTTAACGCTTTAGAAGTGTTCACAACCCCTTTCTACTAGCCTTCCAGTGATTGAATATATGAAATCTCTTCAAAAAACTGTTGCAATTTGGAGGATCGTTACAACAAACTGAACTTGTTTCTGTTTACAACCTGTTTGAATTGATACATCTCGCTGACATGAAGCCTAGCAGTACGGCGTTGAAACAAATTTATGACAACGGAAGACTTCTAGAATGTTTCAATGTTCCACTCACATTGAGCTAATGTAAGCTTGAAAAAGTTCTGAAAGAAGCATGTGAAAAACAGATGTGTTGTATGATACGATGATCTTGTCCTTCTTATATACTTTTACAAATCAATGATTGGGGAAACCTCAAGTAGTGCAAACACTGGTCTCATGCATAACAGCACTCTTGACCACGTCACCCCGTGAAACTGATAACTGATATTCTTGCGTGACAAGCATTCTGCTAAGGTAAAACACTTACAAACGCAGCGTTGCCACGTAGTTGAAGCCTTCGGCAGCGGGGAAGGACGTTTCCGGGCGAAGGCGAAGAACGTCATCGAAAAGGGGAACTGTTTGGCTCCTCCTCAAGGGTGGCGTCGGTCGTGGATTCCGAGGGGCAACTGCATGCATGCAAGGGGGGAGCCTGTGTCAGCAGCGCCGATAGGCAGCCGAAGGCAAGAACGAATGAGACAGCGACAAACAAGTCTGCGCTGGCTGGGTCGCCGCCACGGGAAGAGGTCCCGCCTCACTATTGATTTGCTGTCCTTGTTTTTGCTAGCTAACTCCTCACCGATTGCACGTGTCGCTGTAGAGCGCGCGCTCGTTCTCTTGCCGACATGCACTCTCTCACTCGTCGATCTCTCGACTGTTAGAAAGGCTGTCGGGTGCGTACACGGCGGCCCGCCCGGACGGGCGGTGGTTTCTTGTCAACTTTTTTCGCTTCTATAATTTGGTTGCCTGTTGTGTCAGTCGGTGTAGCGCGACTACAGCCGATACGGACACGTGCGTCGCTGAGTCCCAGTCTTGGAATACATCGACGACTCGGGGTTGCCCTGATCCGAGAGTTACTCGAGTTGGCGCTGTTTCCGTTCACAGTTAACATAACGTTTGCCCATTTATCCCATGATAACTAAATCCATCATATCTAAATACAGTTAATTTTTTCCTCTTGAAAGATCTCCATGTAAACCCCAATGTAAAGTTTATCTTAACAAGGCACTATCTCAATCACCACACACATATGCCGAAAATCGTTACCCTTGTTTGTGTATCGGTCTGCCCAGTGTACCCCGCATTCTAGTCACACGTAGAAACTTCTCGAAAAGGATTGCCCATTTTCGATAAACATTTGTTGGCAGCTCCATAAATACAGTACATCGAACGCAGGCCCTGCCAATGGTTTCGAATGAAACATCAACGACCCGAAAAGAAGATAAAAGAACCGTGAATACTAAAATGACGCATGTCAAGTTTGTTCATTCCTAAATTTAGCATCTTTAATGCTTGAATCCAGACCGTGCGACTAATCAGTGATGTTTTCCACCCAAGACAGCCTTGTTTTCGTGACTTCTATAAATTAAAAGTGCTGTTTTGGCCATTTTCCGAACTTATTCTTCCGCATTGCTGTTTTTTCCCTTCAATCTCACATCAGCTATCTTAACAATGCGAATTCCGACATGTATTACGTTGATTGTTGCATTGCAACCCCAATGATAGCGGAAATTTCCACTTAAGCCGAATTGAACCGTGATTAATCAAGTAATGCACGAACAATGGGACCGACAATTGTGAGCACCATCCAAAACAGCCATAACGACCGGCATCAATTCGTTCATCAATGTCGCGTTTCGAATGCAAGGGTCCCCAAACAATTGTGCCACGTAGTCAATATCAATGTTTATTGTTCGATCTTAATAGAGAAAAAACGTCATTACTCTTGTCTATGACAATAATTCATTGATTTCTGAACCTTTCCAATCCGCCTATCGAGACAAAACAATTTTAATCTCCCGAACGTGTTTACCGGCTGTTACCCAAGGCATCCATGACGTCATGATAAATCTAATCTTTTGCAGATGGCGAATTTCAGTACACTGAACCCTACTTCTGCCGTGCTTATCAATAACGGCGTTCACGCGACAAATCCAAGTAATATGCTCAATTACGTTGTGTATTCTCAAGCAACCCCGCTGTACGTCCCCAATGATCCCCGAAACGGTGCCATTGTAGTGGCTTCGTCGTCTCAAACGCCCCAACTTCTTAATAATGATCCGATCACCCAGCTGCATTCGCCTAGCGGTAAGTTTATCGTCTTTTCCATCTTTATGGGGACACCCTCGAGGATGCTGTTTGACTAACATAAGAGTCGCCGGAAAACCTTAGCCATAGGGGGTTGCTAAGATGCACCCCCATGCGAATTGCTTTTTGGAAACAGTCAAACAAGGCAAAAAGCAGCTGAAAATGAGCCAAAAAATCTCAGGCGGGATCATAGGGCCCTTTTTACCATTTTTGGCGATCATTCTCGATGGTGATTTCATGAGTGATCGAGTGGCGCACCTTTTTCATACTTGCTTCTGACACTTTTTGCTACTTTGCCGAAATACCTGTCAATACATTAATTAATTAAGTAATGGAGCGCATTAAAAAACTTTGGGATTGTGTTCGTGGTATCAACCGATTTGTTGAAGGTCTCTCGGATGTGGCACATCGTTGCTACCAAATCGGCGACTATGACGGTGCCGAACAGCATTGCCTGAAAATTTTGGAAAATGATCCCACTCATGCTGGAGCTCTGCTTTTGCTCAGCTCGGTTTACTTTCAACGGAGAGATTTGAACAAGTAAGTTGTGGCTTTTAATGCCTTTCTGGGTTGGGTAACATGCCAATTACTTTACAGATCCATGCATTACTCGCTCAAAGCGATTGAATACAATCCGAACTGTGCCGAGGCACACAGCAACCTTGCAAACGTCTACAAAGAGAAGCAACAATTCCAAGAAGCTCTCGACCACTATCAACATGCCGTAACGCTGAAGCCTGATTTCATTGATGGCTACGTCAATCTGGCCACGGCTCATGTGTCTGTCGGACAGCTGGAACAAGCCGCTCATGCTTACATCATTGCCCTGCAGTATAACCCTGATCTGTACTGTGTTCGCAGCGATCTGGGCAATCTCTTCAAGGTCATGGGAAGACTCGAGGAAGCCAAGGTCAGTTCATCATTTTTTTCTTTTGTTGTTGTCGTGACACAAAGCGTGTTGACGAGGGCGTTGTCTTCCTAGTTGAAAGCTCTAGCACCCGATAACTTCGTTTTTTGGAGAGAATTTGATGCCAATGAGAGCCCAATTTGCAAGAAACCAAAAAAGCATTTCTGGAATGCCTTTCTCTCATTGGTAGAAATTTTCTTCAAATAAGTCTTCAAAATGAGGTACGCTGAACGGAGGCACAGAGTATGCACTGATTTTTGAACAGGATTGATCCACTTTTGAGCACGGTTCATTGAAACTTCAAAATGTTAAACCAAAACCATGTTTAACCGGATTTGAAATCAATCAAACAACAATCACGACTACTCTGTGGCTCTTTTGCTTTCTAATAGGTGTCTAATGCTTTTTTGCAGGCTATCATGACTTTTCGGAGATAGAAAAAAGATAGCTCACAAAAAGCAATAGACATTTATCCTTCGTAGCATGTTTGCGTCATTTTTTTCATATTTGTTCATGGTTGTTAATCCAGAAAAAAATTTTCTACGAACCTTTAAACGTTCAATTGTGTTTTTCCACCTCAAATACCAATATCAAAACCGATACCAAGGACGTTGTATGAAAAGAATGAACAAACATGCTACGATTCTGCTTTTTGGACAATTTGTTTTTGCATTTTAGCGGTATGGGCGATTTCAAACCGCTAAAATTGAAAAACAAATTGTTCAACGTACTTCATTTTGTTTCGAAGCGGAAGTAGGCTTTGGAATTCGCAATTTCAGTTTTTTACTTTCTGTTTCTAATTAAAATTGCGGAGGATTAAAAGCCTACGTCCGTGGGATGACGAAGTTCTTGGATTGTCAGAACTCTTAACTATCTTTTTCACATTCTAAAAGACCACAAAGTCACCTACCATTTTCGCTTGCCCAAATTGACACTCCCTCTTTGATCGTGTATGCGCAGGAACTAATTATTCAAATCGGTCTAGAGCCCAAAGCGTGCTGGATCAATGAGACCACTCGGATCATCGACGTAAACCCTAATGGTAGGAGTTGCTTTTATGTATTTTTTGTTATTTGTACACCGATATCATGAACCTTGCTTGCTTACCGTCTCGCTTCTTTCTCCTTTCATCGTGGCGCGTTGATCTTTTAATAGTGCGACAGGCATCATTGATATCTTTTTCCGTCACCCCGCGAAAATGATGGATGATGTCGATTGCAGTTGTTCTGTATATATTTTGGTCTCTGATGCTTTGATATTTTGTCGTCAATTTGTCTCTCTTTGAAAAAAACACACGTCTATAACGGGGGGTTTAACAACGCTTTTTAAGGTATGCTACTTGAAAGCCATCGAAACACAGCCACGGTTTGCCGTCGCTTGGTCAAATATTGGATGTGTATTTAGCAGCCAAGGCGAATTATGGCTCGCTATTCATCACTTCGAGCGGGCAATCTCGTTGGACCCAAATTTTGTCGATGCATTGATTAACATGGGAAATGTGCTCAAAGAGGCACGCATCTTTGACCGGTTGGTTTTGAATAAGTTGATCACGTGAAGAATTGGTGATAATTTGGTTGTTTTCCAGGGCCGTCGGAGCTTATCTCCGTGCATTGACACTTGTGCCGAATCACGCGGTAGTGCATGGGAACTTGGCATGTGTGTATTATGAACAAGGGTATGTTCTTTTGGGTCTTATCTACCGACGTGAAAGCAAATACCATTAAGTTGCCCTTTCAGAAATATCGACTTAGCCATAGAAACATATCGAAGGGCCATAGAGCTGCAACCAAACTTCCCAGATGCCTATTGTAACTTGGCCAATGCCCTCAAGGAAAAGGGACAAGTAGCTGAAGCAGAGAAAGCTTACTTGACAGCTTTACAACTATGTCCGACGCATGCTGATTCACAGAACAATTTGGCCAACATAAAACGCGAACAGGGTCTCGTCGAAGAGGCTACCGTACTTTACCGCAAGGCATTGGAAACATATCCTGAATTTGCCGCGGCACACAGCAACCTGGCTTCGATATTGCAACAGCAAGGACGCTTGGCCGATGCTATCAATCACTACAAGGAAGCCATCCGAATCCAGCCGACGTTTGCTGATGCTTACTCGAACATGGGCAACACCTTCAAGGAGCTTGGCGACATCAACGGTGCTCTGCAATGTTATGCCCGTGCCATTCAGATTAATCCGGCTTTTGCTGATGCTCATAGCAATCTTGCTAGCATTCATAAGGACAGTGGTAACATACCCGAAGCTATACAGAGTTACTACACGGCTCTACGACTGAAGTCCGACTTTCCTGATGCTTTCTGCAATTTGACACATTGTTTGCAAATCATTTGCGATTGGACGGATTATGATAATCGTATGAAGCGCTTGGTTGCCATCGTTGCTGATCAGTTGCAGAAGAAGCGGCTTCCGTCAGTCCATCCACATCATTCGATGCTGTATCCTCTATCCCACGCTCAACGAATGGCCATTGCTGCAAAGCATGCCCAGCTTTGCATGGAACGTGCTGGAGCTCTCCGCAAGAACAAGTACGACTTCAGCAAGATGGTCGTCCCTCCACAGTGCCGGCTTCGTATCGGCTACGTTTCATCCGATTTTGGCAACCATCCGACCAGCCACTTGATGCAATCTATTCCCGGTTTGCATGACCGAAGCCGTGTCGAGATTTTCTGCTATGCCTTGTCACCCAATGATGGTACCAACTTCCGAAAGAAGCTGATGGATGAAGCCGAACACTTTGTTGATTTATCCGTCGTCACTTGCAATGGCACAGCTGCTGATATGATCTACAAGGATGGAATCCACATTTTGATCAATATGAATGGCTACACCAAGGGTGCTCGAAATGAGATTTTTGCCCTCCGACCTGCACCGATTCAAATCATGTGGCTCGGATATCCTGGAACTTCGGGTGCACCATTCATGGATTACATTGTTACTGATGCTGTCACATCTCCATTGAATTTGGCTCACGCTTACAGTGAAAAGCTGGCCTACATGCCGCATACCTTCTTCATTGGTGATCACATGAACATGTTGAGCCATCTGACTGAACGCGTCATCCTTCAAGAGAAGAATGTCAACAATGAAGTGACTTCCCGCGACACTTGTACTGTCTTCAATGCGACCAATTTGCAACCGCTTTTGTCCAAGACTGAAGTCCGTACCCTTGTTCGTGAAGCTGAAGTTTCTGTTGGACCTGAAAAGAACATGGTTATGACGGAGATTGTTGTGCCTGTTGTGGAAGTGCCTACGACTGAGCCCGTCAAACAGATGATTGGTTCTGGTCTCATCGCTGCAAATGTTGAAGGTGTACCGGTCCAGAATGGTCTGACTACATTGAATCAAACGCATATCAAGGCTGCTACTGGTGAGGAGGTCCCACAAACGATCTTGGTGACCTCGAGACAACAGTATGGACTCCCGGAGGATGCTATTGTCTACTGCAACTTCAACCAACTCTATAAAATTGATCCGGCTACATTGAAGATGTGGTGCGACATCTTGAACAAGGTCCCGAATTCCGTTCTTTGGCTGTTGCGTTTCCCCTTCCATGGCGAACCCCACGTTCTGCACTTCTGCGCGAAGCAGGGAGTCGACATCAAGCGTATTGTCTTCTCAAATGTTGCCGCGAAGGAGGAACACGTTCGTCGTGGACAATTGGCCGATGTATGTCTCGATACTCCTCTCTGCAATGGTCACACAACCGGCATGGATATCCTGTGGACTGGTACTCCGATGATCACGATGCCGTTGGAATCCCTTGCATCTCGAGTCGCTTCAAGTCAGCTGACTGCTCTGGGTGTTCCTGAATTGGTCGCAAATAGCCGGGAAGACTATGTTAACATTGCTGTTAAGCTCGGAACCGACCGACAATAGTGAGTTTTATCATATCCAACAACCGTAGAACAATGGCTAATCCTTTTTTTTCAGTTTGTCTCAAATGCGTGCCAAAGTCTGGAAAGCCCGAACCACTTCAACCCTTTTCAACATCAAACAGTACTGCACTGACTTCGAGAATCTGTTCCACAAGATTTGGAAGCGACACGCTGACGGCAACAAGCCCGACCACATTACGGAGTAGTTTTAGAATCTTTCATTTTTTCACGTTTTCAATTTTTGAGACATTTTATATGCCGGTTATATCCTGTTAACGTTGGTTGTTTATATAAGTCTTCCATGTACTCCTCCAAATTACCTACTGATTTTCGAATCTCGACTAAAGCCGCTTCCCAAGGATAGCTTTTTCCACTCTTTACAGTTTTGTTTGTTATTTGTTTCCTACTAATCCTCTATGTATAGTTTTTATCATGTTACAAAACTGTATTTATTCCCTTATTGTTATAATTGTTTGTATTTTATGGACTTGCACTGCTAAGTTTCCTTTCTGTTGACTTTCCATCCGAACCCCCATCACTGTCCCAATTTGTGTGGTATCACTTTGCAGTTAGTTCAACATGTAAGTAAATGTGTTATGTGAACCATTGTTGGATGATGATTGGGGGCAATGTGATTTTTAATAGATGAAAGTTGGAGCAAAAAAATGCGGGGGAGTCAATTGCGCGAATTCGTCGTGATCATTGTCACATTGGCTGGCCACAGGATGACAGACCGACGTCGAGAGATGAGATTTTCAACCCGACGTGGTGATAGTATTACCTGCAAACGGGTTTCCCCCTCCTTCTATTGCCCGAATTGTAATTGACAATGCCTGCCTGCCGCGCCACATCGGGTTGCTCAACGCCCCTCCACAGGCAGGCAGATCAGGACAAGGTCAACGCCACAGGGACTGCTTAACTTCAAAGGCGTTGGTGGTGACATTTGTTTTTCGAACCCGCCTAGTGTCATCCGTGTATTGTCTAACCCTGCCTTAAGATTGTTTGATTCATTGGAATTTTGGGTCGCTTGCTTGCAATTGCAATCTGCAGTTAACGTTGCAGACATTGATGCATCATTAGTTTACAGATTCATTTCATTCTTTCATTGTTTCATTGAATCTGGATCTGGTTATTGGTTTTAAATTGATTATTTTGTTTCTTTAAAAGAACTGTCACAAGGGCTATCAACCCTTTTACGGTTATCATGCGTCTTCTGTGGACAGTTCTGTTCTTTGCACTTGGTAACTGTGTCAATGCATCAGTAGCCCCCGTCGAACCGATTAAAAGTCCAATCCCAGTTTCTGCGACACTTCACAGTCCATTACCACCTAATTGTGAGAATGGCATTCTAAAAAATGGTGTTTGTGACTGTCCATACGATTATACTGGAAAGTTTTGTGAACGTAAAATCAACTGTGCCGGCCCACAAAGACTCGATGATGGATCGTGAGTTTAACTTATCCTTATCCAATCTATCAGCTGTCTAACATCTTTCAGCTGTACAAAGTGCCAAAAAGGCTACACCGGTCCCCTCTGTGACGTGATTGTTTGTCAAAAGGGTGAACGCATTCCCGGTGAAACATGTACCTGTGAAAAGCCCTGGTCCGGCAAATTTTGTGACCTTCTTGATACCAAGGATGTCTATTTACACTACAATCAAAAGATCTATCAATACGGACCCGTCGGCGCCTTCATTATTATTCCGATGGTATTGGCCATGTTGACATGTTCTCATACCTCGAAAAAGCGTCAAGTGAAACGAGCAGAGTTTGCCTATGAGCATCAAAACACAAATGATGTCAATAAACATTCAATTACTGAACCAGTAACTGTCCCACTAAACCAATAGTTCAACAAACTCCACGTTGTGTATTGTATTGTATTACTCTGGTAACAAACTGTCATTAGTATAGCTTATATTTATTTAAACATGTAATTACAAGTCATGGACACATAAATATACAAAATAATGTCTTTCTGGATATCCGCAATAGTCAATACTCGCATCGATTTGTGTAAGTCATCAGTTTAAAGTTCGTTATGTACATCAAAGTCGGTAAAGGTGATAGGAGTAAGAAAAGTACTATGCGCCGTAAGTAATTTTTGTGGTATGGTTTTAGGAAATAATTTAAGATAGTATTTGGCTCGAGGATCGTTCGTGATGGGGATTTAAGTTAGGGATTTTGCATTTTAAAGTGATTTTTATCTATTAAAACTGGTCATGCGATAACTGCATATCATCATCTGGAGGCGGCACTCGTAGTAAGTATGTCGTCATGAGACCTTTGCCTTTGACATTGATTTCGCCCCGGCAATCGAATTCAAAGCCTTCGTTGACTAGGATTTGCTTGGTTTCTTCGGTTACCTGAAAACATGGATTATTGATGAGACATGTCTGAAGTGAAACTTGATACCTGAATCTTGCCAGGAATTCCAGAGCTATCCATCCTACTCGCAACGTTAACAGTGTTACCCCAAATATCGTAGTGAGGCTTTTCAGTGCCAA
The DNA here is from genome assembly GCA_024447235.1 of Panagrellus sp. LJ2285. Lineage (NCBI taxonomy): Eukaryota > Metazoa > Nematoda > Chromadorea > Rhabditida > Panagrolaimidae > Panagrellus > Panagrellus sp. LJ2285. The sequence continues at coordinate 38,652 of JAMRYB010000004.1, read as the reverse complement.
TGACACCCGCGATGACTGGGCCGACGTTTATGCCTACAAAGATGAGTTTAGCTTTGTGCTTCTATAACTGAAATATATCAAACATACCAATTCGAAGATTGAAGTTATTGAAAGAATGCTCATTAATATATTTAATCTTGTGCAACAACTGAATCGCAAACTTTGCCACAGCCACAACATGACTATTGTCAGTGACGTCACCGGTCAAACCACTGGCGGCCATATATGTAGTCGAAATGGTCTTAATCTTTTCGATACAGGGACTGTCATTCAATAACTGTAAAAAGTGTTTAACTTGTCAGTATTGTATGTTCAAATCGATTTAATTTAATTAAACTCACTTGATCAAAGTCAGCAATGATTTCATTGAGTAATCGAAGACATTCAACACCTTCGTTATTTCCGTCCAATTCCATATAGAATTCATTGAACTGTGTAATGGTAGCAAAAATAACACAAGCACATTCTCGAGCCTCACTATACAACTCCGATCTGAATTTTGGTTGTTCCTTCAGAAAATGGGCTGCGACATGAGCTGGTAAAATGTTCTCCAGTATGAGCCTGTTCTGGTCATGATTCTTTTTCATTTCACTGTTTTCACAACATGCCTATAAATGACGTCGTAAAGGAGCGCTACAAAAATACGACAATAGGACATAAATCAATTGGGGCTATTTTGACATGACGGGGGGAGAATTTTTTTACTATGCAGTTAATTGGGCGAAAGTTAATTGGTGTACAGAAGGGAACGCCTAAATAAAAGTTCAAAGGGTGAGTAATTGTGCAAAGTTACGTAAAGAGAATTTTCCGGAACGGTTGGTTTGAAACTAATGGAAAGTTAAATTCATCCCCCAGGGAGAGCTCATTGTTGCCATTTATGCACTTAAAATGACTCACCTGCAACTTCCAAATAAAGTCATATCGTGCAACCATTTCTGATCGTCGGCTCTGGATGGTGATCATCGTGAGACCAAGGAGAGTGAAAAACGTAAACACAAAACGGAGATCAAAGTACCAGTACTCCCTTAAAATAACATTGTTATACATTACAGTATCTTTGGACCTCAAATGACTCACCCGCAATACGTTTCAAGTTGCTCGGGTACCGTATAGTTAGTCAAAATATAATCCGGTTGACGGTGTAACCACAGATTGAACTGCCGTGCATGGAAGCCAGATACAGGTAGAAACCACAAGCATACAATGGTAAAAATAGCAAAAGCCGTAGCCAACACCGTTTTTTCTAAGGCTAATAAGGATAAAAACATGCTAACTGAGAGAAGTATAACTAGAACGCCCTCGTAAACAAGCTGCAAAGTTTCGTTATTAGATTTAATGCAATTATAAAGTTAACATAGGAAGTAAATTTAGATAATTACCTCAATTTTGTATGGACTTTGCGACAAACAATCTGGACGTTGTTCATAAATAGTTTGCATGAGGGTTGTGTTAACATTGCATGTGAAGTTGCATGCATCTTTGGCAGCATTTGAAGCCTGCAAACAACACAAATCACAAAATGACGTGCTCATGTGTTTAGTGGTGACAAAGTGTTACCCACCAGGTATGAAAAGAAAATGCAGTTAATAAATGCAATGAATAATACTGCGATGACGAGGCATTTGGATTTGCGGTTTGGGAAATTGGAGTTTTTGCGAGAGTGAAACTGGAATACGTGATTATGAGAAGGTTTAAAGGTTGGAGTGCCGCAAACCTTGCAGGATTTGAAGGCCATAATAGTTGCAACTATGAGAAATGCAGTACCGGCGATGGCATAGACAAAGTGATTCGCCATCATCCCGATGGCAAGCATGAGAAGACAGAGTCCGAAGACTGTTAAAACACGGCCAACTTCTATCATGGTTGCGTTTGCTTTGTATGCGAGAAACTGAATAATATACATGTTATGTTTTGTGACTTTGAGTTTTTTAAACTGACTTTTTCTTCCATTTTGTCAAAGTTGAAGTTAAGCTTCCATTTCTGGCAGTACTCATTTTTCCATTGTTCTTTGTTGATTGCTTCGATCATTTTTTCAAGATAATTATTGACATCTTCATCACTGGGTCGAGATAATTCCCGGCGCACACCCTGTCGATCAACAAATCCTGTCATTTGTAACTCTTTCTTCGAGATTGGAAGTGCGGCTTGATGGTTCCTCGCGATTGCTCGACTGTCATCATGAACAATCAGAAATGTCTCGACATTGTGTTGCTTTAGATACTTTGATCGTTCTTGTCCATGCCCTGGCTCAACTTTGAAAGCTCCATTCAACGCATCTAATGTCGCCTTGGTGATATGAATTCGACCAGGTATCCCGCCACTCTCCATATGATTCGCAAGTGTAACATCGTCTGACCAAACATCAAATTGCCATTTCTTCAGTCCCAGGACGCCACAATGTGCACGACCAGAGTGAATTCCAACTCGCATGTTGACATTGACGTTATGAAGTTCGCGAACAAGCCTATAATGCAATTCATTTCAATGTTTACAACATCTTTGAAACATGAAAGTGCTCACTTGATAGTATGAATCATGTCCAAGCCCATGCTGACCGCACAAACAGCATGATCATCACGCGTTTCCGACAATCCACTCACACAGTAATAACAATCCCCAAGAATCTTAATCCGCATACAGTGATTTTCATGAGCCAGTGTGTCAAATCGGGCAAAAAGCTCATTCAAAGTTAAAACGAGATCCTCAGCAGTGCACCCGGACGCTAAATTAGTAAACCCGCAGATATCAGCAAATAAAATACTTATATTAGTGTGTTTTCGAATGTAAATTTTCTTAAACATCCTCGATTCCTCAGTGCCGCCTTCGAGATCCTTCCTCATTTCGTGAGCAATATGTTTAGGCAGGACGGAGAGTAAGATTTTTTCCTGCTTCTCATTTTCTCTGATGAGATTCAACCGATTTTCTACGTATTTTCGAGTCTCACGAAAGGTTCGACGCTGGACAAGCTCGGTGGGGTAATATACAAGGATACCAGTAATATTCATAGCAATGAGAAGCAGAAGCTCGGCGACCATCTGAAAGGTGTTGATAAATGTATATCCCGTGTGCTTTGGTTTGTTGGATAAAATCTGTTTGTACCCTCGAAACTGCAGGATGCGTTTTCCTGATGTCTTCTGGCGGTTAAAAAACTCTATGCATTGATAAAAAGTTTAGCGTATTTAAGCCCATTTAAAAATAAAGCTAACCTTTCACCCCTTACTTATTCTTAGAAAGCGCTCTGTTTGGTTAAAAACAATTTAAATTATGCAAGCTGACCAATTGTTGACGCTTTTCCGGAGTCCGGACTGATCCGTGATATACAGTGGCGACGGAAAGTTTAAGGGTGAACATAAATAGTGTGCTAACTTGAACAAAACAAATCCTTTCGGGGCGCCAATTTTTTTGATAACGTGTTCTATCATAACACTTGTCATCACCAAGTTTCATGCCCCTACGGGCAAAACTAATTTTTTACGGTGCCGATACGTGAAATGTCCGGGTCGGAAAGTTTAAAGGTGGATTTTTTAAATTTTTTATTTAAACTTTTTTCAAAGCAGTATGACTTTAGTTATACATATTAACAGTTATTAACATGTATTTTAAAGTTTTGAGACCTTAACTGGTCAAAACATAATGGTCCCGGTAAAGTTGGAAGGTACGAAAGCTGGCCATCAAGGCATGCCGGCGGCGGCTCCTGCCATAAGCTTCAGAAAGCTCTACGTGCCACGTTTTCGTCATAATTGTTAATCATGATGAAGTAGGGATTGTCTTAAATGCATCTGTTTTTGATCGACTCTGAGTGAGGCAGACAAATCAATTTTTTGTGGGCTGGCTTAATACCCAAATATGACAAATTTTGGATTGGGACCAGATTTCAGCCAGGAAAAAACTGTTAGCACCAGCTATGTAATCATTAATTGTTGTCTATACAGCTATCTATCTGATAGACAACACATCTTGATTACCCCACATCAACCTCAAAAGTTGTGGACGTCCCAAAATTTTTTTACGAAGAAACGCCTGCATTTACCTTTAAACTTTCCGGCGCCACTGTATGTTGCAACAAAACACCTCAGAATAAACAACAAACCTGCGTAAGATCCCAGGACTCAAACGCTTGACGCCCCAAGGCTGTCATCGTTATCAGAAATGCGGCGGCTGCAGAAGCTCCAAGCTGTAATGGCATCATCGTGTAGCCAAGAAACAACGTCAACAGGGCTGTTGTTGAACTCATCACGGCCGGTGAGAACCCGATCAGCACCAAGCACGCTCCCACAACAACCCATGAAAAGGCTAATGGTTGTCGATCCCAGAAGAATAGCATCAATATCAGCCCAATGTTGAGGACATTCAATGCTGCTACTTTGATCCAGTCATCGAAGATGCCAAGGACAACAATTTCAAAAAAGCCCATGATGATTACGCATAACATTGCGCTCTGAAAATAACAATGTTAACAATGTACTTTTGCACCACTTTTAAATGCCACTTTTATTTGCTTGGGTTGTTTCTTTGTAGACAAGGAATATGCAGAAGTAAAGAAATTCTTCATTTCCGGTGGTTTAAAAAAAGGGTAATTACTACATCCTTGCTGACTACACCCATTAAGCCGATCTATCTCATCTACTTTGCAGCACCTACAAAGCCCCTCATGAGCCAAAATGTACGAAACACTTGCTTAAATGCTGTCTTCTAATGTTTCATTGAATATTTTATAACTTAACCCTTAAACCCACGTGCTTCCAGTTATTTACGCTTATATGGCAGTGCGGCATGTCGGATGTAATTCGTTTTGGCGACGCTTACAACCGTGAAAAACGTCCATAAAACCTTTAATAAATGAGACCGCTGTCTGATTTTAAAGCACGTGAAAGCTTGCATGTTTTGTGGGTTCTTTCCTGTCCTCAAAGAGCTCTCAAAATACAAAAATCGTTGCAATAAAGTGTTGTCTGGAAGATGGAACATGGGAAGTGCGAACGGTTTTGCTTTGCTTGATGCGCATTTGGTCAGGCCCTAGGACGTGTTAACATGTAAGTACGTGGGGCTTGGTTCGCATGACATGGACATGTTCCCGGAAGTGGCTCATGAAGAACGACTCTCTCTTTTTTTCTCGCTCTGTCTTTGCTGTTATTCGTTTGATGTAGCAGGTCCTTACGACATCGCCGCGGGAACGAGCCGTTTTCAGTTGGTTGATCTTGGCGTTGGCCTTTTGGCAAGACCAAGAAGTTGAAACACTTTCTTGTACACGCCACAGCGGCCGATAGTGCACTGACAAAAGCTTATGACAAAGCAAGATAAACAGGCCTTAAAGTGACAAAGTTGCGTCTGTAGGGGCTATAGCTCGCGTGTTGTTTCACAAGCGCTCCCAAGTGCATACAAATTAAAGTAATGTTCATGCATCAGCACGAGTATGCCAAATGGCTATACAAACTTTTTTGCGTTTAATGTTGGAAAGTTGGATGAATGTGAATGACTGACAAAATGTGAAAGTTTCTGCGCATCGATCCAAACTCTCTATGTAGTTGCTTGCTTCTTTGGGAAAATTTGTTTATCAGAAAGCATATTGGAAGCAAAAAAGATAATGCAACAAGATCACTTCTACGCAGATATTAAGTCCAAATGGCTTAACTCGGCTTAATGGAAGCCCTACATTGCAAACCCCTATGTCGCCCACATCCGTGTTTTTTCGTCAAAAGTGACGATAACGATGCGAAATAAGAACAACCGAATGTGTCCTTCTACAGTAATATGGAAAATAGCAAACTGCATGAAAATTTTCCCCCTGGTAATGCCAAAGTGGATCCATCTTTAACTCATTTTGGCGTAATCCACGCATCGAAACACATGACATCTCTGCCGTTTGGTCGAGTCAATCTCGTTTGACAACGGCTCAGTGTCTCATCACTGACGCTTCCCCCTCCTAATTCCATTCGTTTTTTTGGTGGTGGGTGGCTAACATTTTTTGGATGACTTTGTTCATATACAAGAGCAAGAAGCACCCCAAAAGGACGTTTGATAGTTTGGACTTCCCAAAATTTGGTTACACTTGCCTTGAGCCGTCCGGAGTTCATGTGACGGAAGTAGCTGGTATACAGTGGATCAGAATGCCACAATTGAAATGCAATACTTTCATTGTCATTGGTCTCAATCATCTCGATGACTGATTCATCGGCGAGACCATTCTTGCTCCACTGACTTTGCAACGGCTCAAGCACGCTGCTGTCGCGGTTTAACCCCATGTCGAAGCTCTGAAAAGAGCGCTGTTTAATTTCTCAAACTGCTGATTAAAATTGTAATACATGACAGGTATAAGCAAGTTGAATAGGTAATAGCACCACTAAGTGACAAGAAAAAAACACCATAGCACCAAGATACGGAAATGGAAAAAAACAGACGAAATATGTTTAAAAAAACAATCTGTACCCGGTTCGGAGGAGAAAAACTAAAATATCGTAGCGTAAACAACAGACTTTTGTGGTTGTACATTGTGAACAAACCGGCCGAAACAAGTTCCGAATTTGGCGTGATGCTCGTAAATGACAACTGAGAGCCGTTATGAATACGTGTGCCTCACGGCAAGGTTGACTCAAGAAATTAGCTCAATTTACGTGTGAAAACGTATGTACATTTGCACACCGATGGAAAAGGTTGGTCAATCTTTTTTTCTCCTCGCTTTTCTTTCACTTCTTTACAAACGCATTTGAAGGCGACAAATGAAGCAAACACAAGGAGGGCTATACGTGAAGTAACAAAAAAGGGGGCTTACAAATGCCGAGACTATGGCTTGCAGGAGAGACGGAACGGATCACAAAAGGCACAGGACCACCTCCTGCGGGATGGAGGATAAAAAGGCGGAAGTTGAGGTCAACACCGTCATGTGGGGTAAAAGGGTCGTCGAGACCGGTTATTATTGAAACGTAAATGAGTTTAAATGGAAGAAACTTTTGCTGTTGCAGAATGGATAGAATAATTGAAGCAAAAGAGAAAACCGACAACCACGGGAAAGCAGTTTGCCCCGGGCAGACAGATTGCTCTAACAGTCCGTTTTCATTTCTGTATTTCGATTTTGAATCACTTGATTGTGAGAAAAATGATGCACTTGGAAGTCGAGGATGCTCATCACTGACAACAACATACATAGAAATGTGAGAACGCGATTCAATTCGAAGTAATAGCAAAAAAAAAGACAAAAATGCAACGCGAGAAAAGCAAAAACCCGCCGAAACATGCGAGGTTAGCGTGTACATACAATAGCACTGCTGATTTTGACGCGATGAATCGATCGAATCTGATAGCAATTGGTGATAGCGTCAAGCAAGGGCATCCAGGGTGTAAAAATATTAATAGCTCAGTGATGGGTCTATTTATAGCTATCGCAAAGCACAAATAATGACGAGCCATTCCTGGTTGTTGATTGTCCACTGCATGGAAAGTTTTTCAAAGAAGGGGGGCCAAAGGGAAGGGAAATAACGAGCAACGGGAGCAGTCTGATGAGAGTAAGGCTCACCGAAAAGTCAAATGCCATTAGCCGGTTCGATTTTGGGGTGACTTGGCTCGAAACGGAGACGGCGAAAGACAAAAGAATTGGAGAGAAAGAAACCGTAACAATACGGGAATGGAAATTCACTCACACTCAAGGCCTCGAAGTTGGCTGACATTTTGAGTTTTGTTAAATCAAGCTGATGGACATAGCGCCGTGGAATATCAAATTCTCATCAGTAAATTGAGATATGCTATTCAATACTGATAAAAAAATGTAAGAAGTGTCTACTTCCTGGACGGTGGAATGAAAACAGTCTCTTGGCTTGCAACAAACCAAACTCAACCATGTACAGATGCAATTTGTAGTTGATGCCAGGCTAGCATTAGTCGCAAAGTTGGTCGTCTTCTATTTTTTTTATCCTCCAACAAATTTGGTACTCCTATCCTGCGTTTCGTTTTTTGTGGGTGTGTTTATGTGTTTTGTATGGTGTATTTAGGCGATTACAAAGTAATGCCCTTCGAATTTTGGTTTGTGCCACAATGCCTTTTTGTCTCGAGGCGTGTATCGCTTCGCTTGAAGGGGAAACACATACAAATACAAGCGCAGACAAGCGTGAACACCCTCCCCCGTTTTCAATGAGATTTAATTTTTGTGTCGAGCCTAGTTGCAAGAAGTAATCTTAGACGAAGGGGGGAAGCTTCCCGCGCCAATGTGCAACCATTCGCTCCCAATTCAGATGGTGTCCCACAAAACTTTATTTGACTGACTCCGGTTTAAGCAAGGCGGTCGAGACCCGAGACTCGGGAGGAGCGCTGTTGGAGTCACCAGTAACTCGTTACATAGCCTATGTGCAACACTTAAACTGGCACGAAATTCACGAACAGCATCAGCGATGGAGTGTGGGGACATCAAACACGAGTTTTTTGTGTGGCATTTTTGAGTTCTTTCCATTGAAGGGTTGTTTTTAATTCTAAAGTTTTTCAAGGGGACGAAGGACAACGCAATTATCAAACTGTCAGTGACCAAGATTGCGGCCTTTCGGCGAGTCATAGGAGCACGGGCAGGCGGCTCCGTGTCGATCACAGTTAGTAATCAACGAAGTTGAACAACCGGAGGGGCTTTTGTCTACGGGAGACTTGCCACTCGCAAAACACACATGGTAACAAAAAACTTTGTTGGCCGTCATGCTCATCTTTGACTTATTAATGGGAGAGCCAAGTTTCTAGGCAACCGTCAATGCATTGTCTACAGTTACAACCAAACTGCACTTTAGCCACATCGACGCACACGACGGGCTTGTCCAAAGGTCATCAGGAAACTAAACATGGAAATACTGTTTACTAAATATAGACCGTCGTCAGTAGACAAAATACGCTAAAACTATCAATAATTTAAATTTAATGTCTTTTGGACTCGAAAAAACAATAGTGCGGCTTTCTTTTTGGAAAAATAAAAACAACTCATCAAGCAGCATATGCGAGTAAGCCAATTTTGGCATAACACGCTAGGTCTCCAGATCGGCTTGAGAAACTCGCGGTGTAAATGGCTTTTTGTATGTATTTAGGTAAATTTATTCGTCTCTCGTCTCCCTCGTCCTTGTAGTTAGGCTTGCTTCATCTTGTTAGCCTGCGTTCAAAAGTCATAAATGCATGCCGTCACAGTGTCGCAACAATAACAAGCATACTTTTTAGTTGGGTTTGTCACTCGCATCATCTAGGACATGCTGCGAAAAATGCAAAAGCACAACAGGGATAGGCGGGCATCGAAGCACGAACTTGAAATTGCTTTATTTTTGGACGGTCAAGTTCCAACTTTTTTTTGCAACGAAAAGAAGTTATCCGGAGTTCGTCAAAATACAATGGGAAAGTTGAATTGGAAGTGACGGAGGAAGTTTGAGGGTTCCGGCAAAACTTATCAAAAAAGTGTTTACAATAAAATAAACTGAAACGCATGGAAGTATAGTATAACCAAAGCAAACCTAAATCATTGCAAAATTCAATCCTACGTTTTATAAATAAATGAAAAATAAGATGCAGACATTGAAATAGAGATCCGTCAGCGATATATTTGCAAAAAAAACGGTTTAATTGAAAAGCGCAGACAAAAGAAAGCATGCTTAGCAACGAACGCGACGTTCGTTATCAACAATTTTGAAGATGACAAAGAAAATTGTTCCCGATGGTTCGTATTTATGTATGTTCCGGCAAATAAATGGATAAATGGGATAGATGGCTTTACCGTAGTTCGATAACAATGACAACATTCAAGGTTCCGGGATAAAAGTAATGGCACCAGAGACGAACACGATCTCTTTTTAAATTGGAAAAAAACTGGCATTAAGGCTAGGCTGACGAAAGCCATTGTAAGCCCTGACAAAAATTGTCGTTATAACGGAAAACGACACCGTTGTCAAAATGCCAAATAAATTATGGTTGAAGCGTACGGAAACCAACAAAACAAAAACGCCGAAAGCGAGGGGTGGCACAAGTGGTCGGTTACAGCAACCTATTTTGGGGTAAGCTTTAAATTACCTTTCGATGTGGGGTCCGTGAACGGACTGATCGGATTGACATGATCAGTTGATGTTGACGTTTCAATGCAATACACTAGTCAACACAATGGAATAGAAACAAAAAAACTGCTGGTGTTGGGTGACGGTTTTGTAACAAAATTCGCCCCTTTTAGCGGATTACTGACTCATAGAATTTTGCATCATTGTCGATAACAGGATAGACGGCACCAATTATCATTGGAATCGAAATTGAAGGAACGCTCGTCTGCTCATTACAATGGACGGTCCAGCGGCGGCAAGTTTAGCTAACCAAGTAGGGGGGAAACAACGAGTCCTGTCAGTTCAGCCCCATGCACCAAAAGCACGCAAACGGGCAAAGGGGGGTTTTAACGTCAAGCTGATCAGCGGGAATAGTGTGAAAGAATATGCTTTTGCTGCTTATGCTCTCTCGGCGGTCGCGAGTACCGCCACCAAATGTCCGCCTTTCAAAGGGCGTCTCCTTTTCGATGCTTGTTGAAGACGAGCCCCCGAGCCTGAAGCGTTCGCACGGAAATGCCGAAGCGTTTGTCGGAGTCGCTTCACTATCATTTTAACATTGCCTATGGGGCCTGAAGTGTGTCACATTTGTCGCTCGAGTTGTGCCACGCCCCTGTATCGTCTTTGCTTTTTTTGGGGGTGGTTATACATGATTGTTTTGGCTCCTCAAACATCAGAGGGAGTGGTGATGATGTTAGCTGAGTCAGATGGAAATTTTGTAAATTGACTTTGAAAACTTTGGAAGAGTAAGCCGCACACGACATTTATCGCCAATTCGAAAGATCATCTCATCTGTTCGAGCTATTTTTAAACAACAAAAGAATCGCGAAATCAATCAAAAAATGCACTATAATGGCAAGAAAAATAGATCAAGCACGGAAGAACTAGAAAAAAGGCTGTCAAGAAAGTGAATGGCGTCGACCCGCAGGTAGTTGTCTCCCATCCATCAATGCAATGCCAGCATGACTAGCACCTGGTCGTTTAAATGTGCCCTACGACTTTGTCATTTGAGAGTTTGACTGAATTTCAGGTCATGGCATATAATATAATCACCGTGGATTGAATCTATGCTAATCAAAAAGTCACAACGGCATATAAAATATGCCACAAAACAATGAAAATCTCGACGGAAAGAAAATATCGCAGTCAAAGGACACCGAAATTTCAGATTCACACGATGAACAAAATATCAGAGTGAAAACACTAACACATTCAAGCAATCCCTTGTGCTTTAATTAATCCCTTGAAATAACAGTGAAAAAACAAACTTGAAGCAAATAAATCAACGCAATGCTAGAGAGGTGTTGAATTACATGCCACGAGAAAACAGATCATGGACCACACTGCTGCCCTTGCGGACAGTTGTACCCTCAGGGGATCAAAAAAGTACACGCTTATTCTATGCTACTTTTAATAAAAGTTAAACAAAAAGTACGTAAATACGTTTGAAAGTTCACCAAAGGAACGTTAAAATCCGTTTTGAACAACTTTGTAGGAGAAAAATTGGATGCAATAGGCGGAACATTGCTAAAGGAAAAATTAAGCCACGCTCGGTTGATCGCATGAGCACTTTTCAGTCCGTCCTAGCTGCAACAGAAATGACTAACCACAAACAGGAACTTATTTTTGGGAATCCGAGCTAGATACATGAAATGGCAGGTGCAAAGCACCGATTCACCTTCGCAAATCCTTGTTTTACGACTTTTCATTCATGAACAAACGCACATGTCAATCAACATTGGGACAACTAATTTCCGACGCGTTAAAATAAACGTTAATGTCGGTGATTCTACAACACATGTAATCGGTCTGGTTATCATGCAGATGGTAAACAAGTAAAGCTTGTTTATTGGATATTATCAGTGTATTATCAAAAACAAATTCAAATTCCGTAATACTCCGAGTCCAATAAGCAGCGGCATTGCGACGAAAAAGGAAGTTGAACGTGTTCTCAGCTGAAAAACAGCAGCTTCATTCATTGTGTGAATATGACTTTGGAAACAAAGATCAACTAAATATCGTAAATTACAGTAAAAGGATAAAACAAACTCACAAAATCCGGAAAACACGAGATGACATTAACAATGCGAATGCACATGTCATCAAACCGCGGCGCAAACAGATCTCTGTCACATAGTTCCGATCATGATTTGCCTTCAGTGCCTTTCCTTTTTGATATCTGGACAACCGTGTCACCAGCAGAATAGATAAAACGAGTAAGAAGCTGTTTGAAAAGTTGCGTCGACCGTTCTACCTCAAGGATAACTGCTTTTAGAAGTTACGGGCTGTCATGATAAGCAACAACGTTAAGGCCACGTAGGAAGCTCGAATCAGTCGTTTATAACACAACTCCTTTGTTGATTCGTGCTAAATGACCCGATTTGAAGTTGTAAATGGTTCCATGCTTCGAAATAGATTGATGCGGACTAAACAGCATGTCAAAAATGTTTTTACAAGGGAACAGAGTCATTTGCACATATTAGAGGGTAACCACAAGACAACACAATTCTTCGAGAATGCCAAACTGCTATCACTAACTACTGATGCAAAAGATGTCGCCTGTGTGCCCGGATTTAGGAGAAAAATGGACCCACTCCCAAAGACAAGTGACATTCACCCTCAGGTTCTGTCAAATCAATCAGATTTGTCAGTATTTAGCTGGAACTGACTAATACAAGGATGTTGATTTTCAAACAAAAATAAAAAATATATAAAACGTGTTGTCCAAAAATGCCATTTTCATCTGATGCTTAATTTTTCGTTGTGTCCACATTGATACCAACCCCGGCTGTCCATGTGATCGTCGATGTCCCACAACTGTTTTGTAACCAAAATTATGCGTGTAGTTAAGGCAAGAAGCCAAAAAATGCCATGGCCAGCGGCGCTCGGTCGAGTGTACGTGCAATCACGGATGTTTTCCATGGATCAGGCCGCGCACTGTTGTGCGCCTGTGTGGCTGTCCGCAACACTGCCGTGATGCAATGTTCGTGCCGCGGCACACGGACGGCCACAGGCACACTCGGCATGCCTCTCCCGCGAGAGTCGCGCCGCTGGCTACAATGCGTCCATTGATCGCGATCGCGATTGCGATTGCATCACGTAATCGCAGCCTCTAATTAGTAATCAACATTGTTATCTAATTACTGCTTTATCTCCCCGTCACTTCCGCGTTTTTCATCACATTTTGCTTCTATCGTCCCCTCCGGCTATCCAGCTAGGTCAGTAGTAAGTCAGCGGCCTGAAAAACCGCATTTTTCGATCTTGATTCGAGACTTCTCGAACCCCGTCATTCCTGGACATCTTCTCGTGTAAAACAGCCGAGATTGCTTGTTTATTTGGTTTTTTGTTATCCATTTGTGATTCAGACATGTCTCATTCACCTGTAGCACCCTCTGGCATATATTTGGCCACAAAATTTTGAGCGAGGCTGTTCGGAGGGGCGTTTGCGTGTTCTACCTCTCGTCTCGGGGTTTGGGGACACACTTTATATATCCGTTTTGCTCCTATCGTGTTTTATTGTCGAGTTTGATGCCTGAGGGCATGTCAATCGCAGGAATACATGTTTGTTTTTGTTTTTAATGCCATTTTTTTGGATTTGCATCTAATCTTATCGCGTTTTTCGGTTTCATGTACTTCAGTTCCCCTTTTGCGTGTTGTACGTGGCCAATTTCGATTTACGCTTTACTGACACTTCTTTTTTAGGTACATCCATTCTTGCGATCCATCGCACATCCCCGAAGTATCGGATGCGGCCTGCTACAGTTCTTTTTCGGTAAGTGGCTCTTATTTCGACTCCTTTTTCTGATCCTAATCTCAGTTTTGCTTTCAGATCAGAACTCAATTGGTTTCAGTCTCCGAAACCATCGTCGTCTCCAGATTACCACCGCTTTCACCTATTTCAAGACGATGTCAAGGCGCGAGCTCCTAGATGCACAGTAAGTCGTTTGAACTTTTTTCCATCTTTATCAACTTCTAATATTGACACTTTTTCAGATCTGTTGTGTATCGGGCGAAACGTGATCGAAGCCTTGCGCTCTCACGTTGGCAGGGATGCCGAGAAGGCTCGTAGCCGGGGGGAACCGCACGCAGCCTGAGGTTCGCATATAACCTTACAGATGGGCGTGGCAGGTGAACCCGGGGGAAAACGAGCCTTCGGCAGCATAAGCTGCAGCTGTTGGACGCGGCACGGTTCCGTCAAAGTGTTTCCTTTGTGGATTCACTAAACCGTGCCGACTCCACAGCCCATCCACCCAGCGCCATCCCCCTTTGGTGTTAGATGTCCCCTTTTTGATAGGCTTTCGAGGCCGACATGGACATCTGCACCGGCGCCGCCGAATGATCCGTTTCCCATGCGGATCTGTTCTGGCTTTTGCATCCTGGAATTGTTTCCATGGATCGACTCCGACGTTGAATGGATCGTCGAAAGGGAACTTCCGACAACACTTTGACACGTGTTCTGGTTGTTCCGACTCACGTCTAGTCACATACCAGGTTTGTTTTTCTTTGACTTTTCATTGCCAAGGGCAATTTTTTGTTGATTTATATGTTTCACATTCTGTTTTTGAATTCGATTCATGATTTCTTCAATTTCAGGCTTTCAATCGTCTCGTCCCTGATGGTAACACGAACAGCCTGCTATGTGCTATTTAGCAGCGGTTGTATACGGTAAGTTGCCAATTTAATTGATCGTTTGATTGTTTCATGCCTACTATCATTTCAGATCTTACAACCAGCGCTCTTCCTACATGCGATTACTCCAGAATCGCAGTTCTTTTACCTGATGTCGACGGCTGAATCAAAGTTTGACATCGTTTTTCAACTTGCCTGATCTGGTCGCAAGTTGCTGCATGTTTCTTTTGCTCTTTGGTAAGTTTGGTTGTTGGGGTAATCTTTGCATTTGACTCATGTTTATGGTATTTCAGACAATCCTTTATCTCATTCTTTCAACATTGTTTCTATCCACAGTGCAAAGCTCTTTGAACTCGCACATTAATGGATGCATCTATTGCCATTTGGTAAGTTCTTTTGTTTGTCTATTCAATGCATTTCACTAAAGTTTTCATTGCTTCAGGCACACCTTTCATCGACATCGCTCCGATTCATCGCACTCAATGGTGAGTCGTCGACGTGCCAGACCGTTTACGGCATCATTCGCCGTCTGACAGATGTCCTTTTCGTGGTCGTCCTCTTCTACGCCACGAGACTAGCAGCATCATGATCACGGCGATGGCGAACTCAAGAGGGGAAGAAATGCGGCCAGTTCAGACTTGCCAATCTGTCTGGTCACATCAGTACCCTTGACTTGATGGAGATCGTCGGTGATGTCGCAAATGTGGCAACGAAGACTGTTCCTGGCAGTTGGTTGCACATCCAAGAGGTCGGTAAGCGGGACACCTTGGTGAATAAGCTGTCGTCTGAGATGGATCCTCGAGTCTCCAATCGGTCGAATCTTTCTGTTCTCAGAGGATTTCGATCGGTTGGAGACCTGATTGGCGAAGTCTTCCTATTCGAGAGGGCTCAGAGTAATGTTGTTTGTTGGGGCAACAACATTACTCTGCTAATCCTCGAATAAAAGGGAGATTTTGCCGCCACAATCTGGACTAATCCATACCTTAAGGTCGCCAGTGGATTGGTCTAGGTTGTGGCCCTCAGGCGATAGGTTGTTTGCCAAAGTGAGCTTGACGCCGATCACTTGGATGTGCTTCGGACGTCGGGAACGACGTTCAATGCCACAATTGCGCATATGACGAACCCCGAGTCCTACTGTACGCCATCAACATGAACGTGTAAATCGCGGGCAATTCGAGCTTGACATCGACATAGGTTCGTCTGATTTTGTTGTTTTGGCTTCATTCTTACAATCTTTTTCCATTTCAGTCGACTCAAGACGCTGCTCCCGCATTTCCGACGATGAGGCAACCCCGTCCAGTTCAACATTCCTTGCTTAAATCTCCTACACTCCGGGGTTACCGCCTAGGCTAGGGCCTTCAGATTATATTACTTTCTGAATGCCTGATTTCGTTCCGTCGATGCATCCGAACCCGGCCAATCAACTTATCGTCATTCATGTCGCTTCTACATCAGTGGCAATGCTTTTCAAGAAGGCCTAGTTCACTGATTTGTACACAGTTCTGTTTGTATGTTTTTTTATTGTTTGTTGACATTGTTATTTCATTGGTTGGTTAAAATTCGGATGTTTGAATGTTTGGAAGTCACTTGGATATATGCCATCGCTGCTTTCAAGCATTGGCCATGTTATCTTTGATTTAGATCGTCGTCTGCCCCTCCAACAACGTAAGTTTTACCTTGCCATTATTTACCTTAGTTTAAACATTGTCCACATTTCAGGTCCTGCCTGCAGCATCAAGATGGCTCCAGCTTCGCACGACGCCGATCAGCATGTCCGAATCGTGAATCCCGATGTGACGATGGCCGTACGACGGAGGCAACGCGTCGTAGTTTATGGGATCCAGCCGGTGGCGATGCGGGTACAGCTACTTCTTCAGATGACATGGTTTGCCGCTGCGGTGACCGTTTCGAGCCGTTATTGAGACGTAAGGTTGGTTTAGCTTTTTGTGTCGGACCTATCTTGTTCAACTCAAGTCTCGACCTTTGCAAGTTTATGGACATAGAGCAGTGAAGCAGTGCTCGAGTTGGTGTTGATAGTAAGTTAGGTTGGGGGAGTGAGCTTTTTAGGGCTGCGGAAGCTGTCGAGAATGCTGTGCAACGGGAATTGATGTATGAGTTGTGTGGAATATGAGTGATGCCGGATCAGGATGTTTAACGATGGGCGCATGTGTTAATAGTGCAAAATGGCGAACACGAATCTTTTAATTTTAATGCTTTTGAGGCAAAATCAGTCCTGTTTTGTTCCATTGCGCTTCATAGTTCCACTGAGCCCCAAAATTAGGCTGGTTTGGCGACCGCCTCTTTTACTATAAAGGTTACTTGAAGCTCAATGGCACAGAACAGGATTGGTATGGGTAAATTCTAAATATTTAATTCCTTTGGGGGTCGACGGACGGCCGACGGTGGTCGTAATCGATTCGTGTTTGCTGTTTTGTATTGTTAACACATGCGTTAAGTTATCCGTGACGGATGAGCAAGGTAGTCTGACTGCCAAATCGCTTTTTGTTATTGCGAACTGCTGATGTGTAGTTTAAAGTCACACAAAACCTTGTGATTTTGCTGCAAATCGTTATCCTTGTAAAACTAGGACAATGGAGAGCGTATATCGGTAAAAAAAATTGAATTAAAATGCATTTTTTTGCAAAGAAGATGTATGATCTTCATTTTGTTGAAGATGCACGCGTTAGACAGTCGTTGAACACACTGATCTGGCGTTAATATTGCCTCGCAGAAGGCCTGAATGATAAATATCACACAACTCACACATTTATTTCCGTTTCACAGCATTCTCGACAGCATCTGCAGCTAGAAGGACAAGACATAACACTCCTCACCTCAACCTAACTTACTATTGACACTTACTCGATCACAGCTCACCCAACAAGCTTGTAAAGTACGAGGCTTCAGTTTTAAAAGAAAGTTCCGACACAGACTGTTGAACCAGTAAGACATCTCAGTAACAGGCCAAAACGTTTAACGCTTTGGGGAACTATGTCATAGGTAGAAATTGCTGTAGTCATGTCGCCATCGAAAAGGTTTCAACAATTACGATGTGCTCCTTTCTGCGGTCATTGTCACGCTCCATCGCGATTCATTATTCGACACATGTTGGTCGGATACCAGCAGCGACCCGACGGCGACACTTTATGTAAGTTTGAATAATTTTAGTGTAAAATTTAGCCAATTTTAGCAAAACTTTTAAGGTTTGGGTGCACTAGCAAAAAACGTCAAAAGTGCACCCATTTTATTTCTCGGATATGACATGTGCGCGGGAGCCTATGCCCAATTTTTCATTTGGCTCCCGCACTTTGTCAAATCCGCCCCTATTTGGGTTTTATTCACAAAATTACTGTAAAATTGACTTATTTCTTCCGTTTCAGGTCGTGCATGACATGCAGTGTCGCTGATCACGTCGTCGGCGGTACTAATGTAAGTTTGACTCCCTTTTTCAGCTTCCCAATAGGTGGAGTGGGCGAAAATCCGTAGAATACTGATCAAAGTATTGGAATTTCACCCATTCCATCGCTGATATGACATGTGCGCGGGAGCCTATGCCCAATTTTTCATTTGGCACCCGCACTTTGTCATTTTCGCCCCTATTTGGGTTTTATTCACAAAATTACTGTACAATTGACTTATTTCTTCCGTTTCAGGTCGTGCATGGCATGCAGTGTCGCTGATCACGTCGTCGGCGGTACTAATGTAAGTTTGACTCCCTTTTTCAGCTTCCCAATAGGTGGAGTGGGCGAAAATCCGTAGAATACTGATCAAAGTATTGGAATTTCACCCATTCCATCGCGGATATGACATGTGCGCGGGAGCCTATGCCCAATTTTTCATTTGGCACCCGCACTTGGTCAAATCCGCCCCCTTTCCTGTTTAATTGATAAAATTACTGTACAATTGACTCATTTCTGCCTTTTCAGGTCGTACATGGCATGCAGTGTCGCTGATCACGTCGTCGGCGGTACTAATGTAAGTTTGACTCCCTTTTTCAGCTTCCCAATAGGTGGAGTGGGCGAAAATCCGTAGAATACTGATCAAAGTATTGGAATTTCACCCATTCCATCGCGGATATGACATGTGCGCGGGAGCCTATGCCCAATTTTTCATTTGGCACCCGCACTTTGTCATTTTCGCCCCTATTTGGGTTTTATTCACAAAATTACTGTACAATTGACTTATTTCTTCCGTTTCAGGTCGTGCATGGCATGCAGTGTCGCTGATCACGTCGTCGGCGGTACTAATGTAAGTTTGACTCCCTTTTTCAGCTTCCCAATAGGTGGAGTGGGCGAAAATCCGTAGAATACTGATCAAAGTATTGGAATTTCACCCATTCCATCGCGGATATGACATGTGCGCGGGAGCCTATGCCCAATTTTTCATTTGGCACCCGCACTTTGTCATTTTCGCCCCTATTTGGGTTTTATTCACAAAATTACTGTACAATTGACTTATTTCTTCCGTTTCAGGTCGTGCATGGCATGCAGTGTCGCTGATCACGTCGTCGGCGGTACTAATGTAAGTTTGACTCCTTTTTTCAGCTTCCCAATAGGTGGAGTGGGCGAAAATCCGTAGAATACTGATCAAAGTATTGGAATTTCACCCATTCCATCGCGGATATGACATGTGCGCGGGAGCCTATGCCCAATTTTTCATTTGGCTCCCGCACTTGGTCGTGGCATCAGAATGAGGTTTTGCAAATTCGTGCCTACAATGTTGTGCAGGGCACCAAAAAAATGTCGTGATGCTGGCTGGCATATGTCGGAATGCCGTTGGAATCACTCAAAACAAAGGCATTATGTGGCAAATGGTTTTGATTGCTGCCGGTTTCACTCGCAAACCAAACTTTTAGTTTCTAATAGTATGTATTAATCAGCACAATTGACATCTTTACCTTTCACGAGAAGTAACTTGGATCCTTAATAACAATCGAAAAGCAAAATATACATTGAATACCATGAACTTTTTA
This sequence comes from Panagrellus sp. LJ2285, assembly GCA_024447235.1. Lineage (NCBI taxonomy): Eukaryota > Metazoa > Nematoda > Chromadorea > Rhabditida > Panagrolaimidae > Panagrellus > Panagrellus sp. LJ2285. The sequence goes on along the minus strand of JAMRYB010000004.1, from coordinate 19,020 downwards.
ATAAAAGAATAAAAATTTTTATTAAAACAACAACATACTAACTCTATTTCAAAGTCGTTTTCGCTTGACTTCGGGCTCGCCATCACTTTTGTCGTCCATCGATGACAAGGTTGTCGTCAACGACGCTTTCATGGATGCTCAGAAGGTAGAACATTGAAAGAAAAATTACCTACATGACTGATTGCTCGCAAAAGGTTTGCCTTCGGCAGTGATTCTGTGCTGAATATTGTCGGGGTGAAGTGCTTGAACTGTGAGATAGGGGTGAAAGATGGGATTGGTTTGTCGGACAATAGGTGTTTTATAAACTTTGGCTGTATCAGAGGGACTGTAAACACGTGCTTTCCTAAAATGGTTATATTAATCAAGCACAATTCAGTCATGTTGTTTGGTTAAAACTTACGAATCGGTCAAGTAGAAAAGTTTCATCAAATAGGTTCGAATGCACAGCAGCAAAATACACGATTGATACGTTTTCATCAAGTTGTATATTGGCGTCATGTCTTCGGGAAGTCGACGGAACAGATTCTCCGGCTTGAATTCCTCATCCTCACTGTTCAGCTCACCCGGCTGCTTTGGTGTCAACATGAACTTTAATGGAATCAGTAAATTGTGCCCCGACGCGGCAAGAATTCGGTCAGCAACATGGATCAGGTACAACGGTTTATCAAGCATCTGGTAGGGGAACCTCGCGAGATTATCCGTTACAAAAACCCTTTATTTGTGAGTTCCTGCGCGTAGTCTTGATAATCATCCTAAGCATGTAAACCACACTTGATATGAAGTTTCGTCGCTGACATTGAGTCGTCTGAAGGCGGTTATACAACGCATTTAGTAGCATAAACAGACTGCTTCGGAAGCCCATTTTCATTCATCAATCAATCGAAATCCACGATTGGGGGAGGCTTTTGATCCCCGGCATATGCAAGACGTTTGTGAAGGGCAAAGGCTTGACGGATTCATCGAGTAACATTAGACGCGAGCATTCCATCAAACTTTGCATCGGTTTCTTTGAGAAACACTTCCATGGGATGGCGGATGTTAGCCCGACGTCATCGCTACCGTCGTTGGAAGGGCCCTGCTTACGGTTACCAGAAGTATACGTTTAAGTATAGAAAAACTAAGGTTTGGTAAATTTTGATCAGTTTTTCGTATACATCGCTTCTGAAAACAAATTTTATATGTGTGGAGATAATGTAGTAACCCTACTCCTTTGACCCATGTCCGAGTTCAAATGAATATGAAGGAGTTCCATTCCACTCAGAAACTTCTGTTGGCGACAAAAACAAAATTTTATCATTCAGAAAATCGTCAAAACTGATCGCAGCAATAGCATCGCTGTAATTTGATAACGTTCTTGAATTATTGATCATAATCATCTGTTTGCATTCCACTTGAAGGTATTTACGACTGTATTCATCGCTGGGTATTTGTTCGACGCTAATTCAATCGATGAATAAACACCACGTGAATGCCCAGCGAGCCGGATTGCCGCGGGCAATGAAGCAGTGAAAGAGGGATATCAGAACGATGGGATTCTAACAATTGCAATGTTCATGCCAGTGATGATGAACAAGCGTTTTGCGTAATCCGTTTCGGCATCTGACATTAGACTGAATGTTTACCACACTACAGTTTATACATGACTTATGTCCACAGAAACCTATACTTCATCGGTAAACAGTCTTTATATTGTGACAAGATTATCTCCGCATCTACAGAACTTGCTATCTGCTCACATTCAAATGACTGCCCAGTGTGGACCAGGGAAAAAATTTTTCCTGATTGACGGACATCCCTGATATTTGCTTGCATTTCCGTGTTTTTTAGGTCATCTCAGCTTAAAGAGCCTTGACCCGTCCATAGAAACGACCAACTTCAGAAATATCATTCGACAACTTTGTTCCTCTCTATCACAGTCACCTTGTTTCTCTGTCAAATATTCCGTATGCGGCTGCTTTTCTGGTTTTCTCCTAATAATGTATCCCGTTTCTGGTGACAAAATCGAATTTTTTCCAGGTCTGGAGAAGTTCTATCTCGGCTTATCTTCATTGCCGTGTCACCTTTGTACGTTCTTTCAAGCAGTGCCCTCTTATTCGCATTAACTTATGGCGCGCGCGAATGCATAGTGTTCTCTAGTACGTGCACCAGGGAACATTGTGTGCCCTTTACCAGATTGAAATAAGCTCAAAACGCGCATCCAATGTGTCTGACACGCAAACGATGGTTGTCGCTTGCGGTCATACCACGTTGAATGAACGCCATCCCGTCCGATCTGGCATGTTAAGCAACGTAGGGATTGGTTAGTACCTGGATCGGAGACGTCCTGGGAATCCCAATTGCTGCAAGCTTTTTGCCGTTTCGGACGGTGGTTATGGCACCGTTGTGCCACTTTTTTTGCATGAAATTATTAAAAACAAAGTCAGCAGGGTGGATTTGATCGATTACAACCGAGGAACAATGCAAAACAAGCGAGAAAAGGGGTACTGATATGGGGGTACAAAGTGCTTCGAATATGGTCGATTTTGGCACTTTTGAAGTGGAGAATGGCACTATTTGGTATAAAAATATTGAAAGCAGAATCAGGACAATCGATTTGATTGGTTCCGATCGAGAATCGGTGCGAAACGGGCGAAAAAAAGGGGACTGATAAGGGCTGAAAAGTGGCTCGAATATGGTCGATTTCGGCACTTTTGGAGTGGGGAATGGCACTATTTGGTATGAAAATATTGAAAACAGGATCAGGACAATCGATTTGATTGGTTCCGATCGAGAATCGGTGCGAAATGGGCGAGAAAACGGGCTGGGACAAATCCACCTTAAAAAGTGATTAGAGCAAAATTTGAGTGAAAAAACGCAGGAAAAAATTCTAATCAAAAAAAAATTTTGGAATTCCGATGTTTTTGACATCGGAATCGATGAAGCAGGTGCCAGAAGGCTTAAAAACCTGTATTGCACGGTATGTAGCCGGCATCATGACACCAGAATCCGGCTTCGAAGATTTTGAGGCATCGGGCGACAAAGTGTCGTCGTTGGGGCCGGATTTGGAGGCATTTTGAGGGCAATAGCAATTAAGTGAGGTCGAATAGGTGTTAAGGGCATGCTAAACATGAAAAGGGGGCACATAACGGTGGGAATTCAGAGGAAAACAAGTGCCGAAAACGACAGCATTGCCTCGGGCGATGCACATTTATACAATCAATAGTCGTCGGAAATCAGTGCATTCTGCCGTCAAAATGACACAGCCAGCAGCACCTTGCTTTCAACATATATTTTCTGTTCATTGGCATTGCCAAACGGCAATGCATATCCAAAATTTCGTGGGTTACCACCACATGGCAATGCCATGGGCAGAGAGTTGACACAAACGTCAAAAACCGTTGAAACGCGCATCCAATGTGTCTGACACGCAAACGATGGTTGTCGCTTGCGGTCATACCACGTTGAATGAACGCCATCCCGTCCGATCTGGCATGTTAAGCAACGTAGGGATTGGTTAGTACCTGGATCGGAGACGTCCTGGGAATCCCAATTGCTGCAAGCTTTTTGCCGTTTCGGACGGTGGTTATGGCACCGTTGTGCCACTTTTTTTGCATGAAATTATTAAAAACAAAGTCAGCAGGGTGGATTTGATCGATTACAACCGAGGAACAATGCAAAACAAGCGAGAAAAGGGGTACTGATATGGGGGTACAAAGTGCTTCGAATATGGTCGATTTTGGCACTTTTGAAGTGGAGAATGGCACTATTTGGTATAAAAATATTGAAAGCAGAATCAGGACAATCGATTTGATTGGTTCCGATCGAGAATCGGTGCAAAACAAGCGAGAAAAGGGGGACTGATAAGGGCTGAAAAGTGGCTCGAATATGGTCGATTTCGGCACTTTTGGAGTGGGGAATGGCACTATTTGGTATGAAAATATTGAAAACAGGATCAGGACAATCGATTTGATTGGTTCCGATCGAGAATCGGTGCGAAATGGGCGAGAAAACGGGCTGGGACAAATCCACCTTAAAAAGTGATTAGAGCAAAATTTGAGTGAAAAAACGCAGGAAAAAATTCTAATCAAAAAAAAATTTTGGAATTCCGATGTTTTTGACATCGGAATCGATAGACCAGGTGCCAGAAGGCTTAAAAACCTGTATTGCACGGTATGTAGCCGGCATCATGACACCAGAATCCGGCTTCGAAGATTCCGAGGCCTCGGACGACAAAGTGTCGTCGTTGGGGCCGGATTTGGAGGCATTTTGAGGGCAATAGCAATTAAGTGAGGTCGAATAGGTGTTAAGGGCATGCTAAACATGAAAAGGGGGCACATAACGGTGGGAATTCAGAGGAAAACAAGTGCCGAAAACGACAGCATTGCCTCGGGCGATGCACATTTATACAATCAATAGTCGTCGGAAATCAGTGCATTCTGCCGTCAAAATGACACAGCCAGCAGCACCTTGCTTTCAACATATATTTTCTGTTCATTGGCATTGCCAAACGGCAATGCATATCCAAAATTTCGTGGGTTACCACCACATGGCAATGCCATGGGCAGAGAGTTGACACAAACGTCAAAAACCGTTGAAACGCGCATCCAATGTGTCTGACACGCAAACGATGGTTGTCGCTTGCGGTCATACCACGTTGAATGAACGCCATCCCGTCCGATCTGGCATGTTAAGCAACGTAGGGATTGGTTAGTACCTGGATCGGAGACGTCCTGGGAATCCCAATTGCTGCAAGCTTTTTGCCGTTTCGGACGGTGGTTATGGCACCGTTGTGCCACTTTTTTTGCATGAAATTATTAAAAACAAAGTCAGCAGGGTGGATTTGATCGATTACAACCGAGGAACAATGCAAAACAAGCGAGAAAAGGGGTACTGATATGGGGGTACAAAGTGCTTCGAATATGGTCGATTTTGGCACTTTTGAAGTGGAGAATGGCACTATTTGGTATAAAAATATTGAAAGCAGAATCAGGACAATCGATTTGATTGGTTCCGATCGAGAATCGGTGCGAAACGGGCGAAAAAAAGGGGACTGATAAGGGCTGAAAAGTGGCTCGAATATGGTCGATTTCGGCACTTTTGGAGTGGGGAATGGCACTATTTGGTATGAAAATATTGAAAACAGGATCAGGACAATCGATTTGATTGGTTCCGATCGAGAATCGGTGCGAAATGGGCGAGAAAACGGGCTGGGACAAATCCACCTTAAAAAGTGATTAGAGCAAAATTTGAGTGAAAAAACGCAGGAAAAAATTCTAATCAAAAAAAAATTTTGGAATTCCGATGTTTTTGACATCGGAATCGATGAAGCAGGTGCCAGAAGGCTTAAAAACCTGTATTGCACGGTATGTAGCCGGCATCATGACACCAGAATCCGGCTTCGAAGATTTTGAGGCATCGGGCGACAAAGTGTCGTCGTTGGGGCCGGATTTGGAGGCATTTTGAGGGCAATAGCAATTAAGTGAGGTCGAATAGGTGTTAAGGGCATGCTAAACATGAAAAGGGGGCACATAACGGTGGGAATTCAGAGGAAAACAAGTGCCGAAAACGACAGCATTGCCTCGGGCGATGCACATTTATACAATCAATAGTCGTCGGAAATCAGTGCATTCTGCCGTCAAAATGACACAGCCAGCAGCACCTTGCTTTCAACATATATTTTCTGTTCATTGGCATTGCCAAACGGCAATGCATATCCAAAATTTCGTGGGTTACCACCACATGGCAATGCCATGGGCAGAGAGTTGACACAAACGTCAAAAACCGTTGAAACGCGCATCCAATGTGTCTGACACGCAAACGATGGTTGTCGCTTGCGGTCATACCACGTTGAATGAACGCCATCCCGTCCGATCTGGCATGTTAAGCAACGTAGGGATTGGTTAGTACCTGGATCGGAGACGTCCTGGGAATCCCAATTGCTGCAAGCTTTTTGCCGTTTCGGACGGTGGTTATGGCACCGTTGTGCCACTTTTTTTGCATGAAATTATTAAAAACAAAGTCAGCAGGGTGGATTTGATCGATTACAACCGAGGAACAATGCAAAACAAGCGAGAAAAGGGGTACTGATATGGGGGTACAAAGTGCTTCGAATATGGTCGATTTTGGCACTTTTGAAGTGGAGAATGGCACTATTTGGTATAAAAATATTGAAAGCAGAATCAGGACAATCGATTTGATTGGTTCCGATCGAGAATCGGTGCGAAACGGGCGAAAAAAAGGGGACTGATAAGGGCTGAAAAGTGGCTCGAATATGGTCGATTTCGGCACTTTTGGAGTGGGGAATGGCACTATTTGGTATGAAAATATTGAAAACAGGATCAGGACAATCGATTTGATTGGTTCCGATCGAGAATCGGTGCGAAATGGGCGAGAAAACGGGCTGGGACAAATCCACCTTAAAAAGTGATTAGAGCAAAATTTGAGTGAAAAAACGCAGGAAAAAATTCTAATCAAAAAAAAATTTTGGAATTCCGATGTTTTTGACATCGGAATCGATGAAGCAGGTGCCAGAAGGCTTAAAAACCTGTATTGCACGGTATGTAGCCGGCATCATGACACCAGAATCCGGCTTCGAAGATTTTGAGGCATCGGGCGACAAAGTGTCGTCGTTGGGGCCGGATTTGGAGGCATTTTGAGGGCAATAGCAATTAAGTGAGGTCGAATAGGTGTTAAGGGCATGCTAAACATGAAAAGGGGGCACATAACGGTGGGAATTCAGAGGAAAACAAGTGCCGAAAACGACAGCATTGCCTCGGGCGATGCACATTTATACAATCAATAGTCGTCGGAAATCAGTGCATTCTGCCGTCAAAATGACACAGCCAGCAGCACCTTGCTTTCAACATATATTTTCTGTTCATTGGCATTGCCAAACGGCAATGCATATCCAAAATTTCGTGGGTTACCACCACATGGCAATGCCATGGGCAGAGAGTTGACACAAACGTCAAAAACCGTTGAAACGCGCATCCAATGTGTCTGACACGCAAACGATGGTTGTCGCTTGCGGTCATACCACGTTGAATGAACGCCATCCCGTCCGATCTGGCATGTTAAGCAACGTAGGGATTGGTTAGTACCTGGATCGGAGACGTCCTGGGAATCCCAATTGCTGCAAGCTTTTTGCCGTTTCGGACGGTGGTTATGGCACCGTTGTGCCACTTTTTTTGCATGAAATTATTAAAAACAAAGTCAGCAGGGTGGATTTGATCGATTACAACCGAGGAACAATGCAAAACAAGCGAGAAAAGGGGGTACTGATATGGGGGTACAAAGTGCTTCGAATATGGTCGATTTTGGCACTTTTGAAGTGGAGAATGGCACTATTTGGTATAAAAATATTGAAAGCAGAATCAGGACAATCGATTTGATTGGTTCCGATCGAGAATCGGTGCGAAACGGGCGAAAAAAAGGGGACTGATAAGGGCTGAAAAGTGGCTCGAATATGGTCGATTTCGGCACTTTTGGAGTGGGGAATGGCACTATTTGGTATGAAAATATTGAAAACAGGATCAGGACAATCGATTTGATTGGTTCCGATCGAGAATCGGTGCGAAATGGGCGAGAAAACGGGCTGGGACAAATCCACCTTAAAAAGTGATTAGAGCAAAATTTGAGTGAAAAAACGCAGGAAAAAATTCTAATCAAAAAAAAATTTTGGAATTCCGATGTTTTTGACATCGGAATCGATGAAGCAGGTGCCAGAAGGCTTAAAAACCTGTATTGCACGGTATGTAGCCGGCATCATGACACCAGAATCCGGCTTCGAAGATTTTGAGGCATCGGGCGACAAAGTGTCGTCGTTGGGGCCGGATTTGGAGGCATTTTGAGGGCAATAGCAATTAAGTGAGGTCGAATAGGTGTTAAGGGCATGCTAAACATGAAAAGGGGGCACATAACGGTGGGAATTCAGAGGAAAACAAGTGCCGAAAACGACAGCATTGCCTCGGGCGATGCACATTTATACAATCAATAGTCGTCGGAAATCAGTGCATTCTGCCGTCAAAATGACACAGCCAGCAGCACCTTGCTTTCAACATATATTTTCTGTTCATTGGCATTGCCAAACGGCAATGCATATCCAAAATTTCGTGGGTTACCACCACATGGCAATGCCATGGGCAGAGAGTTGACACAAACGTCAAAAACCGTTGAAACGCGCATCCAATGTGTCTGACACGCAAACGATGGTTGTCGCTTGCGGTCATACCACGTTGAATGAACGCCATCCCGTCCGATCTGGCATGTTAAGCAACGTAGGGATTGGTTAGTACCTGGATCGGAGACGTCCTGGGAATCCCAATTGCTGCAAGCTTTTTGCCGTTTCGGACGGTGGTTATGGCACCGTTGTGCCACTTTTTTTGCATGAAATTATTAAAAACAAAGTCAGCAGGGTGGATTTGATCGATTACAACCGAGGAACAATGCAAAACAAGCGAGAAAAGGGGTACTGATATGGGGGTACAAAGTGCTTCGAATATGGTCGATTTTGGCACTTTTGAAGTGGAGAATGGCACTATTTGGTATAAAAATATTGAAAGCAGAATCAGGACAATCGATTTGATTGGTTCCGATCGAGAATCGGTGCGAAACGGGCGAAAAAAAGGGGACTGATAAGGGCTGAAAAGTGGCTCGAATATGGTCGATTTCGGCACTTTTGGAGTGGGGAATGGCACTATTTGGTATGAAAATATTGAAAACAGGATCAGGACAATCGATTTGATTGGTTCCGATCGAGAATCGGTGCGAAATGGGCGAGAAAACGGGCTGGGACAAATCCACCTTAAAAAGTGATTAGAGCAAAATTTGAGTGAAAAAACGCAGGAAAAAATTCTAATCAAAAAAAAATTTTGGAATTCCGATGTTTTTGACATCGGAATCGATGAAGCAGGTGCCAGAAGGCTTAAAAACCTGTATTGCACGGTATGTAGCCGGCATCATGACACCAGAATCCGGCTTCGAAGATTTTGAGGCATCGGGCGACAAAGTGTCGTCGTTGGGGCCGGATTTGGAGGCATTTTGAGGGCAATAGCAATTAAGTGAGGTCGAATAGGTGTTAAGGGCATGCTAAACATGAAAAGGGGGCACATAACGGTGGGAATTCAGAGGAAAACAAGTGCCGAAAACGACAGCATTGCCTCGGGCGATGCACATTTATACAATCAATAGTCGTCGGAAATCAGTGCATTCTGCCGTCAAAATGACACAGCCAGCAGCACCTTGCTTTCAACATATATTTTCTGTTCATTGGCATTGCCAAACGGCAATGCATATCCAAAATTTCGTGGGTTACCACCACATGGCAATGCCATGGGCAGAGAGTTGACACAAACGTCAAAAACCGTTGAAACGCGCATCCAATGTGTCTGACACGCAAACGATGGTTGTCGCTTGCGGTCATACCACGTTGAATGAACGCCATCCCGTCCGATCTGGCATGTTAAGCAACGTAGGGATTGGTTAGTACCTGGATCGGAGACGTCCTGGGAATCCCAATTGCTGCAAGCTTTTTGCCGTTTCGGACGGTGGTTATGGCACCGTTGTGCCACTTTTTTTGCATGAAATTATTAAAAACAAAGTCAGCAGGGTGGATTTGATCGATTACAACCGAGGAACAATGCAAAACAAGCGAGAAAAGGGGTACTGATATGGGGGTACAAAGTGCTTCGAATATGGTCGATTTTGGCACTTTTGAAGTGGAGAATGGCACTATTTGGTATAAAAATATTGAAAGCAGAATCAGGACAATCGATTTGATTGGTTCCGATCGAGAATCGGTGCAAAACAAGCGAGAAAAGGGGGACTGATAAGGGCTGAAAAGTGGCTCGAATATGGTCGATTTCGGCACTTTTGGAGTGGGGAATGGCACTATTTGGTATGAAAATATTGAAAACAGGATCAGGACAATCGATTTGATTGGTTCCGATCGAGAATCGGTGCGAAATGGGCGAGAAAACGGGCTGGGACAAATCCACCTTAAAAAGTGATTAGAGCAAAATTTGAGTGAAAAAACGCAGGAAAAAATTCTAATCAAAAAAAAATTTTGGAATTCCGATGTTTTTGACATCGGAATCGATGAAGCAGGTGCCAGAAGGCTTAAAAACCTGTATTGCACGGTATGTAGCCGGCATCATGACACCAGAATCCGGCTTCGAAGATTTTGAGGCATCGGGCGACAAAGTGTCGTCGTTGGGGCCGGATTTGGAGGCATTTTGAGGGCAATAGCAATTAAGTGAGGTCGAATAGGTGTTAAGGGCATGCTAAACATGAAAAGGGGGCACATAACGGTGGGAATTCAGAGGAAAACAAGTGCCGAAAACGACAGCATTGCCTCGGGCGATGCACATTTATACAATCAATAGTCGTCGGAAATCAGTGCATTCTGCCGTCAAAATGACACAGCCAGCAGCACCTTGCTTTCAACATATATTTTCTGTTCATTGGCATTGCCAAACGGCAATGCATATCCAAAATTTCGTGGGTTACCACCACATGGCAATGCCATGGGCAGAGAGTTGACACAAACGTCAAAAACCGTTGAAACGCGCATCCAATGTGTCTGACACGCAAACGATGGTTGTCGCTTGCGGTCATACCACGTTGAATGAACGCCATCCCGTCCGATCTGGCATGTTAAGCAACGTAGGGATTGGTTAGTACCTGGATCGGAGACGTCCTGGGAATCCCAATTGCTGCAAGCTTTTTGCCGTTTCGGACGGTGGTTATGGCACCATTGTGCCACTTTTTTTGCATGAAATTATTAAAAACAAAGTCAGCAGGGTGGATTTGATCGATTACAACCGAGGAACAATGCAAAACAAGCGAGAAAAGGGGTACTGATATGGGGGTACAAAGTGCTTCGAATATGGTCGATTTTGGCACTTTTGAAGTGGAGAATGGCACTATTTGGTATAAAAATATTGAAAGCAGAATCAGGACAATCGATTTGATTGGTTCCGATCGAGAATCGGTGCGAAACGGGCGAAAAAAAGGGGACTGATAAGGGCTGAAAAGTGGCTCGAATATGGTCGATTTCGGCACTTTTGGAGTGGGGAATGGCACTATTTGGTATGAAAATATTGAAAACAGGATCAGGACAATCGATTTGATTGGTTCCGATCGAGAATCGGTGCGAAATGGGCGAGAAAACGGGCTGGGACAAATCCACCTTAAAAAGTGATTAGAGCAAAATTTGAGTGAAAAAACGCAGGAAAAAATTCTAATCAAAAAAAAATTTTGGAATTCCGATGTTTTTGACATCGGAATCGATGAAGCAGGTGCCAGAAGGCTTAAAAACCTGTATTGCACGGTATGTAGCCGGCATCATGACACCAGAATCCGGCTTCGAAGATTTTGAGGCATCGGGCGACAAAGTGTCGTCGTTGGGGCCGGATTTGGAGGCATTTTGAGGGCAATAGCAATTAAGTGAGGTCGAATAGGTGTTAAGGGCATGCTAAACATGAAAAGGGGGCACATAACGGTGGGAATTCAGAGGAAAACAAGTGCCGAAAACGACAGCATTGCCTCGGGCGATGCACATTTATACAATCAATAGTCGTCGGAAATCAGTGCATTCTGCCGTCAAAATGACACAGCCAGCAGCACCTTGCTTTCAACATATATTTTCTGTTCATTGGCATTGCCAAACGGCAATGCATATCCAAAATTTCGTGGGTTACCACCACATGGCAATGCCATGGGCAGAGAGTTGACACAAACGTCAAAAACCGTTGAAACGCGCATCCAATGTGTCTGACACGCAAACGATGGTTGTCGCTTGCGGTCATACCACGTTGAATGAACGCCATCCCGTCCGATCTGGCATGTTAAGCAACGTAGGGATTGGTTAGTACCTGGATCGGAGACGTCCTGGGAATCCCAATTGCTGCAAGCTTTTTGCCGTTTCGGACGGTGGTTATGGCACCATTGTGCCACTTTTTTTGCATGAAATTATTAAAAACAAAGTCAGCAGGGTGGATTTGATCGATTACAACCGAGGAACAATGCAAAACAAGCGAGAAAAGGGGTACTGATATGGGGGTACAAAATGCTTCGAATATGGTCGATTTTGGCACTTTTGAAGTGGAGAATGGCACTATTTGGTATAAAAATATTGAAAGCAGAATCAGGACAATCGATTTGATTGGTTCCGATCGAGAATCGGTGCGAAACGGGCGAAAAAAAGGGGACTGATAAGGGCTGAAAAGTGGCTCGAATATGGTCGATTTCGGCACTTTTGGAGTGGGGAATGGCACTATTTGGTATGAAAATATTGAAAACAGAATCAGGACAATCGATTTGATTGGTTCCGATCGAGAATCGGTGCGAAATGGGCGAGAAAACGGGCTGGGACAAATCCACCTTAAAAAGTGATTAGAGCAAAATTTGAGTGAAAAAACGCAGGAAAAAATTCTAATCAAAAAAAAATTTTGGAATTCCGATGTTTTTGACATCGGAATCGATGAAGCAGGTGCCAGAAGGCTTAAAAACCTGTATTGCACGGTATGTAGCCGGCATCATGACACCAGAATCCGGCTTCGAAGATTTTGAGGCATCGGGCGACAAAGTGTCGTCGTTGGGGCCGGATTTGGAGGCATTTTGAGGGCAATAGCAATTAAGTGAGGTCGAATAGGTGTTAAGGGCATGCTAAACATGAAAAGGGGGCACATAACGGTGGGAATTCAGAGGAAAACAAGTGCCGAAAACGACAGCATTGCCTCGGGCGATGCACATTTATACAATCAATAGTCGTCGGAAATCAGTGCATTCTGCCGTCAAAATGACACAGCCAGCAGCACCTTGCTTTCAACATATATTTTCTGTTCATTGGCATTGCCAAACGGCAATGCATATCCAAAATTTCGTGGGTTACCACCACATGGCAATGCCATGGGCAGAGAGTTGACACAAACGTCAAAAACCGTTGAAACGCGCATCCAATGTGTCTGACACGCAAACGATGGTTGTCGCTTGCGGTCATACCACGTTGAATGAACGCCATCCCGTCCGATCTGGCATGTTAAGCAACGTAGGGATTGGTTAGTACCTGGATCGGAGACGTCCTGGGAATCCCAATTGCTGCAAGCTTTTTGCCGTTTCGGACGGTGGTTATGGCACCGTTGTGCCACTTTTTTTGCATGAAATTATTAAAAACAAAGTCAGCAGGGTGGATTTGATCGATTACAACCGAGGAACAATGCAAAACAAGCGAGAAAAGGGGTACTGATATGGGGGTACAAAGTGCTTCGAATATGGTCGATTTTGGCACTTTTGAAGTGGAGAATGGCACTATTTGGTATAAAAATATTGAAAGCAGAATCAGGACAATCGATTTGATTGGTTCCGATCGAGAATCGGTGCGAAACGGGCGAAAAAAAGGGGACTGATAAGGGCTGAAAAGTGGCTCGAATATGGTCGATTTCGGCACTTTTGGAGTGGGGAATGGCACTATTTGGTATGAAAATATTGAAAACAGGATCAGGACAATCGATTTGATTGGTTCCGATCGAGAATCGGTGCGAAATGGGCGAGAAAACGGGCTGGGACAAATCCACCTTAAAAAGTGATTAGAGCAAAATTTGAGTGAAAAAACGCAGGAAAAAATTCTAATCAAAAAAAAATTTTGGAATTCCGATGTTTTTGACATCGGAATCGATGAAGCAGGTGCCAGAAGGCTTAAAAACCTGTATTGCACGGTATGTAGCCGGCATCATGACACCAGAATCCGGCTTCGAAGATTTTGAGGCATCGGGCGACAAAGTGTCGTCGTTGGGGCCGGATTTGGAGGCATTTTGAGGGCAATAGCAATTAAGTGAGGTCGAATAGGTGTTAAGGGCATGCTAAACATGAAAAGGGGGCACATAACGGTGGGAATTCAGAGGAAAACAAGTGCCGAAAACGACAGCATTGCCTCGGGCGATGCACATTTATACAATCAATAGTCGTCGGAAATCAGTGCATTCTGCCGTCAAAATGACACAGCCAGCAGCACCTTGCTTTCAACATATATTTTCTGTTCATTGGCATTGCCAAACGGCAATGCATATCCAAAATTTCGTGGGTTACCACCACATGGCAATGCCATGGGCAGAGAGTTGACACAAACGTCAAAAACCGTTGAAACGCGCATCCAATGTGTCTGACACGCAAACGATGGTTGTCGCTTGCGGTCATACCACGTTGAATGAACGCCATCCCGTCCGATCTGGCATGTTAAGCAACGTAGGGATTGGTTAGTACCTGGATCGGAGACGTCCTGGGAATCCCAATTGCTGCAAGCTTTTTGCCGTTTCGGACGGTGGTTATGGCACCGTTGTGCCACTTTTTTTGCATGAAATTATTAAAAACAAAGTCAGCAGGGTGGATTTGATCGATTACAACCGAGGAACAATGCAAAACAAGCGAGAAAAGGGGTACTGATATGGGGGTACAAAGTGCTTCGAATATGGTCGATTTTGGCACTTTTGAAGTGGAGAATGGCACTATTTGGTATAAAAATATTGAAAGCAGAATCAGGACAATCGATTTGATTGGTTCCGATCGAGAATCGGTGCGAAACGGGCGAAAAAAAGGGGACTGATAAGGGCTGAAAAGTGGCTCGAATATGGTCGATTTCGGCACTTTTGGAGTGGGGAATGGCACTATTTGGTATGAAAATATTGAAAACAGGATCAGGACAATCGATTTGATTGGTTCCGATCGAGAATCGGTGCGAAATGGGCGAGAAAACGGGCTGGGACAAATCCACCTTAAAAAGTGATTAGAGCAAAATTTGAGTGAAAAAACGCAGGAAAAAATTCTAATCAAAAAAAAATTTTGGAATTCCGATGTTTTTGACATCGGAATCGATGAAGCAGGTGCCAGAAGGCTTAAAAACCTGTATTGCACGGTATGTAGCCGGCATCATGACACCAGAATCCGGCTTCGAAGATTTTGAGGCATCGGGCGACAAAGTGTCGTCGTTGGGGCCGGATTTGGAGGCATTTTGAGGGCAATAGCAATTAAGTGAGGTCGAATAGGTGTTAAGGGCATGCTAAACATGAAAAGGGGGCACATAACGGTGGGAATTCAGAGGAAAACAAGTGCCGAAAACGACAGCATTGCCTCGGGCGATGCACATTTATACAATCAATAGTCGTCGGAAATCAGTGCATTCTGCCGTCAAAATGACACAGCCAGCAGCACCTTGCTTTCAACATATATTTTCTGTTCATTGGCATTGCCAAACGGCAATGCATATCCAAAATTTCGTGGGTTACCACCACATGGCAATGCCATGGGCAGAGAGTTGACACAAACGTCAAAAACCGTTGAAACGCGCATCCAATGTGTCTGACACGCAAACGATGGTTGTCGCTTGCGGTCATACCACGTTGAATGAACGCCATCCCGTCCGATCTGGCATGTTAAGCAACGTAGGGATTGGTTAGTACCTGGATCGGAGACGTCCTGGGAATCCCAATTGCTGCAAGCTTTTTGCCGTTTCGGACGGTGGTTATGGCACCGTTGTGCCACTTTTTTTGCATGAAATTATTAAAAACAAAGTCAGCAGGGTGGATTTGATCGATTACAACCGAGGAACAATGCAAAACAAGCGAGAAAAGGGGTACTGATATGGGGGTACAAAGTGCTTCGAATATGGTCGATTTTGGCACTTTTGAAGTGGAGAATGGCACTATTTGGTATAAAAATATTGAAAGCAGAATCAGGACAATCGATTTGATTGGTTCCGATCGAGAATCGGTGCGAAACGGGCGAAAAAAAGGGGACTGATAAGGGCTGAAAAGTGGCTCGAATATGGTCGATTTCGGCACTTTTGGAGTGGGGAATGGCACTATTTGGTATGAAAATATTGAAAACAGGATCAGGACAATCGATTTGATTGGTTCCGATCGAGAATCGGTGCGAAATGGGCGAGAAAACGGGCTGGGACAAATCCACCTTAAAAAGTGATTAGAGCAAAATTTGAGTGAAAAAACGCAGGAAAAAATTCTAATCAAAAAAAAATTTTGGAATTCCGATGTTTTTGACATCGGAATCGATGAAGCAGGTGCCAGAAGGCTTAAAAACCTGTATTGCACGGTATGTAGCCGGCATCATGACACCAGAATCCGGCTTCGAAGATTTTGAGGCATCGGGCGACAAAGTGTCGTCGTTGGGGCCGGATTTGGAGGCATTTTGAGGGCAATAGCAATTAAGTGAGGTCGAATAGGTGTTAAGGGCATGCTAAACATGAAAAGGGGGCACATAACGGTGGGAATTCAGAGGAAAACAAGTGCCGAAAACGACAGCATTGCCTCGGGCGATGCACATTTATACAATCAATAGTCGTCGGAAATCAGTGCATTCTGCCGTCAAAATGACACAGCCAGCAGCACCTTGCTTTCAACATATATTTTCTGTTCATTGGCATTGCCAAACGGCAATGCATATCCAAAATTTCGTGGGTTACCACCACATGGCAATGCCATGGGCAGAGAGTTGACACAAACGTCAAAAACCGTTGAAACGCGCATCCAATGTGTCTGACACGCAAACGATGGTTGTCGCTTGCGGTCATACCACGTTGAATGAACGCCATCCCGTCCGATCTGGCATGTTAAGCAACGTAGGGATTGGTTAGTACCTGGATCGGAGACGTCCTGGGAATCCCAATTGCTGCAAGCTTTTTGCCGTTTCGGACGGTGGTTATGGCACCGTTGTGCCACTTTTTTTGCATGAAATTATTAAAAACAAAGTCAGCAGGGTGGATTTGATCGATTACAACCGAGGAACAATGCAAAACAAGCGAGAAAAGGGGTACTGATATGGGGGTACAAAGTGCTTCGAATATGGTCGATTTTGGCACTTTTGAAGTGGAGAATGGCACTATTTGGTATAAAAATATTGAAAGCAGAATCAGGACAATCGATTTGATTGGTTCCGATCGAGAATCGGTGCGAAAACGGGCGAAAAAAAGGGGACTGATAAGGGCTGAAAAGTGGCTCGAATATGGTCGATTTCGGCACTTTTGGAGTGGGGAATGGCACTATTTGGTATGAAAATATTGAAAACAGGATCAGGACAATCGATTTGATTGGTTCCGATCGAGAATCGGTGCGAAATGGGCGAGAAAACGGGCTGGGACAAATCCACCTTAAAAAGTGATTAGAGCAAAATTTGAGTGAAAAAACGCAGGAAAAAATTCTAATCAAAAAAAAAATTTTGGAATTCCGATGTTTTTGACATCGGAATCGATGAAGCAGGTGCCAGAAGGCTTAAAAACCTGTATTGCACGGTATGTAGCCGGCATCATGACACCAGAATCCGGCTTCGAAGATTTTGAGGCATCGGGCGACAAAGTGTCGTCGTTGGGGCCGGATTTGGAGGCATTTTGAGGGCAATAGCAATTAAGTGAGGTCGAATAGGTGTTAAGGGCATGCTAAACATGAAAAGGGGGCACATAACGGTGGGAATTCAGAGGAAAACAAGTGCCGAAAACGACAGCATTGCCTCGGGCGATGCACATTTATACAATCAATAGTCGTCGGAAATCAGTGCATTCTGCCGTCAAAATGACACAGCCAGCAGCACCTTGCTTTCAACATATATTTTCTGTTCATTGGCATTGCCAAACGGCAATGCATATCCAAAATTTCGTGGGTTACCACCACATGGCAATGCCATGGGCAGAGAGTTGACACAAACGTCAAAAACCGTTGAAACGCGCATCCAATGTGTCTGACACGCAAACGATGGTTGTCGCTTGCGGTCATACCACGTTGAATGAACGCCATCCCGTCCGATCTGGCATGTTAAGCAACGTAGGGATTGGTTAGTACCTGGATCGAGACGTCCTGGGAATCCCAATTGCTGCAAGCTTTTTGCCGTTTCGGACGGTGGTTATGGCACCGTTGTGCCACTTTTTTTGCATGAAATTATTAAAAACAAAGTCAGCAGGGTGGATTTGATCGATTACAACCGAGGAACAATGCAAAACAAGCGAGAAAAGGGGTACTGATATGGGGGTACAAAGTGCTTCGAATATGGTCGATTTTGGCACTTTTGAAGTGGAGAATGGCACTATTTGGTATAAAAATATTGAAAGCAGAATCAGGACAATCGATTTGATTGGTTCCGATCGAGAATCGGTGCAAAACAAGCGAGAAAAGGGGGACTGATAAGGGCTGAAAAGTGGCTCGAATATGGTCGATTTCGGCACTTTTGGAGTGGGGAATGGCACTATTTGGTATGAAAATATTGAAAACAGGATCAGGACAATCGATTTGATTGGTTCCGATCGAGAATCGGTGCGAAATGGGCGAGAAAACGGGCTGGGACAAATCCACCTTAAAAAGTGATTAGAGCAAAATTTGAGTGAAAAAACGCAGGAAAAAATTCTAATCAAAAAAAAAATTTTGGAATTCCGATGTTTTTGACATCGGAATCGATGAAGCAGGTGCCAGAAGGCTTAAAAACCTGTATTGCACGGTATGTAGCCGGCATCATGACACCAGAATCCGGCTTCGAAGATTTTGAGGCATCGGGCGACAAAGTGTCGTCGTTGGGGCCGGATTTGGAGGCATTTTGAGGGCAATAGCAATTAAGTGAGGTCGAATAGGTGTTAAGGGCATGCTAAACATGAAAAGGGGGCACATAACGGTGGGAATTCAGAGGAAAACAAGTGCCGAAAACGACAGCATTGCCTCGGGCGATGCACATTTATACAATCAATAGTCGTCGGAAATCAGTGCATTCTGCCGTCAAAATGACACAGCCAGCAGCACCTTGCTTTCAACATATATTTTCTGTTCATTGGCATTGCCAAACGGCAATGCATATCCAAAATTTCGTGGGTTACCACCACATGGCAATGCCATGGGCAGAGAGTTGACACAAACGTCAAAAACCGTTGAAACGCGCATCCAATGTGTCTGACACGCAAACGATGGTTGTCGCTTGCGGTCATACCACGTTGAATGAACGCCATCCCGTCCGATCTGGCATGTTAAGCAACGTAGGGATTGGTTAGTACCTGGATCG